>ML781922.1:52022-73591 GCA_009831015.1 Picea engelmannii | reverse complement strand
TATGTGTGGTTGGAATTGTCGCCAAGTTTGGAGTTTTCGTTTAGCTTTGTAGGAGTTGGAAGTTTGGCCAATAGATTTGGCGAGACCTCCGCTAGATTTGGTGGGCTTTTTCTATTTTTGAAAATTTGGTTACGAGCTCTCATTGGGCATTTTCCCACTACCATGTGGCATCCCATGACTGGAGAAATTGGCAGCCAACCATTGGCCCACGTCATTCACCTGTACAGTCACCCTACCACGTCAGCCTGCCATGTATGGTACAGATTCCACGTCTCTTCCACGTCCTGTACGACTTGCCACGTGGATGTATGGACTACCACATGGCACTTCCTCATTGGTCGACATGTTGATCGTAAAATTTTGAAACTGAGTGACACATGGCAGCCTCTAGTGTTGCCATGTCACCATGCTAACATCAATAGTACATATGCTGATTCATCCATGCTGACTATGTTACTATGTTAGGTTGACCAAAACTTTGAACGCGAATATCTTTTGATTCATAACTCCGCTTGACGAGTCGTTTACGTCATTGGAAATCTTGCGATGCGCTCTTCGCGATGATGCCAATTTCACTGAGTTTTGAGGACTTTGAATTTTTTCCCCTTTCTCTATCTGCTAAGGCCATTCTAAGCTTCCTGAGTCGCTTTTGTGAATTCTGAGTTGTCCTTAGTCTTCTTTGGATCATGGCTTCCCACTAAGAGCTTTTTGGACCACCAAAAGCTTTCATCAATCAATATATAAGTGAGGGAAGAGTTCCCTCACCTTGTACTTCTCAAGCCACTTTTCCTTGCTTGGATGTGTGCCCTTTAAGCCTACTCGAAGATAATCAACATCACCCTTGCGTGAAGTCCCCTTGCTTCTGTCCAGGATGATATATTCCTTTAACTCATCCAAGTACTCAGGATCAACTTCATCAACTAAAGGTATTGAAACTTCGTCACCCTGATCCATGATCATGGGAGCAAAAAGTTTCAAGTTCTTCACATTTACAATTGAGTAGATCTACATATAAGGTGGAATATCTAGACAAAAAACATTGGTACCACTTTTCTCCAAAATAGTGAAGGGTCCATAATGGATGGGCTTGAGTTTCTTGCCTTCACCCTTCAATCTTTCCTTGCTAATGTGAAGCCATTCCTAGTCTCCAACCTGGAAATGATGATCAAACCTGTGTTTGTCATGCCGAGCCTTATACTGTGCCTGACTTTTCTCCAAATGTTCCCTGAATGCTTGATGTACTTGCTGGATCCTCTGAATGAACTTGCGAGCCCTATCATTGTTTATGTCTTCATTTGAATCGACATCTCTCCCATACATCAAGTCCAAAGAAACCTTAGGTAAATATCCAAAACATGTCTCAAAAGGCGAACACTGAGTGGAGGAATGTAAGTCTCAATTGTAAGTATGTTGTACACAAGGTATCTGTTCATCCCATAATTTGGGATGCTTACTGCAATAGCCTCGAAGCAAAAGTACCACTGTTCGGTTAACAACCTTTGTCTATCCATCCGTTTGTGGATGGAAAGCAGTGCCCCTCTTCAACTTGGTGTCCATAATTCTCCATGAACTTGTCCAAAAATCCCCAAGGAATCTAGTATCTCGATCCGAGATAATGGATGTGGGTAACCCAAAGTGAACCCAAACATACTGAAAGAAGAGACTAGCAGTCTGCTCAACAATGATCTGCTTTTTACATGGCATTAAGATACACATCTTGTTGAACCTATCCACTACAACATACAAATAGTCATGACCCCTTTTCGACATTGGTAAACCCCTTACAAAATCCATGGAGATACTTTCCCATGGATGGGATGGAACATGCACTAGTGAGTATAGCCCCAGTTTTATATTAGTGGGCTTACAAGTAGAACACGTCACACACCCCTTTACATATTTAGTTACAATTGCTTTCATCTGAGGCCAGTAAAAAAACCTTTGTAGATGAGCCATAGTTTTTCCTACCCCAAAATGCCCAAACGCAAGAGAAGTGTGAGCTTCTCGTATTACATGGAATCGTTCACTTGTAGGAATACATAGCCTTCCAAGATGGTAGAATAGTTTTCCCTGCAGATAATAGTTCTCTACCTCTGCACCATGGGTTAGCTTCTCATATACTTCTTTAAAATATTCATCGATGGCATATTGTTCCACATAGATATCATGAGATAAACAAGCATTCTTCAAAATAATAGAAGCAACAATAGGAGGTCTAGAAATCATATCAGCTACCTTGTTACTTGTACCCTTTTTGTACTTGATTACCAAATGAAATTGTTGTAGGAAAGCCATCCATTTGTAATGTCTAGATTGTTGCAGTTTGGTTTGTGCTTGGAGATATAGCAAGGGTTGATGATCTATATGTATGATTGTTTCCTTCCCTAACAAGTAGTGCTTCCATTTCTTTATGATTTGAACTAATGCATACAACTCTTTATCATATGTAGGATAGTTAACAACAACTTGGTTAAATTTTCCAGAGTTGTAATAGTAGACATATTAAGGATAGCAACAATCCTTTCAGGATCAATGCTTATTCCTGAATCAGAGACAATGTGTCCATGGATCTTTCCCTTGGTAACGCCGAAAATAGACTTAGAAGGGTTTAGAGAAATGCTAAATTTCCTGCATCGCATGAGGACCCTTTTAAGATGACCAAAATGATCTGATCAGTTTTTAGAATACACAGTTAAGTCATCAAGATATATCTGAATGATCTTGTCGATCAAATCATCAAAATATATGTACATAGCTCTTTGAAAGGTGGCACCTGCATTAGATAAGCCAAAAGGAATACATTCATAAGCAAAGGTGCCCCAACGAGTAATAAAAGTGGTTTTATATTTATCTGCCCCTTTTACCTTGATTTGATTGTAACCGGAGAAACTGTCAAGTAAGGACATCATTTGTGACCATGCCACTTGCTGCAAAATCATTTCCATATTAGGGAGAGGAAAGTGATATTTTATGCTAGCTCGATTCAATGCACGAAAATCAATGCATAATCTTATATGACCAGTTGTTTTTTGAACGGGAACCAAATTGGAAAACCATTTAGAATACTTGACCGGAAATATGATCCCAGCCTTCAAGAGTTTTTCCAACTCCTTTCAAATAGTTGCTTCTAGTGGAGGGTTGATAGGTCTTTGTTTTTTCCTAACTGGTTTTATGTCCTCCTTGATAGGAATGGCATGCTGTATAAGAGAAAGATCAAAACCACGAAGATCCTCATAAGACCAAGCAAAAACATCTTGAAATTCACCAAGTAGTCTGGTAAACTTCATTTTTTCTTCATCAGAGCATTGGGCACCTATTTTAACATTCTTTGGAGATTCAGGTGTCCCAATGTTCAAGGAGATGGTTTCACCCACCTTCCTTTTCGACTCCTCTTCTCTATGTTTTTCATTATTGCCTACATCACTAGATGAAAATGAATTGTCTAGAGGAGTCAAGCCCTTAGGAATGTTGTTATTTTCCATGGATATAATTTCCTTAGGCTTAAAAGGTTCATTTTGAATGAAAGCACAGATGCTCTCATCACTAGGGAAGACCTGCCATGATTCTTTATTATCAGGGATGTGTGGACGATATAGAGATTGAAAAGTACAATCCGGTCTTTGAGGCAAAAGTTGTCGATTAGGAGAAGCTGCAAAAACAACTAACCAATCAACCATTGGGTTCAACTCCCTCTTAACATGAGTAATGTTGAAAGACAATAGGTTCGAGATTAGTGCTCAAACAGTTTGGGTGTAGCGTTTCATCAACTTGTTGCTAGGGGAATATATCTTACGTACAAGGTTCACAACAAGCTCGAAATCCCCAAAAACTGTAAGGTGACCACAACCTAGATTATAGGCGTTTTCAATGCCTAATAATAAAGCTTCGAATTTAGTGAGATTGTTTGTGCAAGCAAACTCCAACCTATAAGAAAAATTATGAATTTTCCCGACAAGAGTATACAAGATAATGCCATCTCTGTTTCCTTCATTAGAGCATGAACCATCAAAGTGCAAATGCCACATACCATCGTCTAAGTCGATTTGTTCCAAGGGAGTGTTATCCTTCTCAACAAAGATGGAATACACCCCTATATCCTCTTCGATATAATTCACATTAGGTTGTGGAACACTTTCTTTGTAAGGTGAAATCCTTCCCTCTCTAAGGACTATGATGTTTTTACCATTTCGAGGAATGGATAAAGGTGTCATGTCGAGTGAGAGGTATCCACCCATCAAATCTTGCCAATCTCTTTCTAAGATGATTGAGTAATTGCTTAGTGGCATATCAATTACCTGGATATGAAGGGTTGTCCATATTTCAGGGTGTGCGCACAAAACCAAGGTCACGTCCTTGATTTCACCTATTGATTTGGATGGATCTAGGGAACATCATAGAAGTGTCAGAAGTGTCCCAGAATACTCAGAATGGCTTCATAAGGCAGAAAAGGGCAAAAAATCAAAGTTCCCAAAATTCAATTAAAACGACATGAGTCGCAAGATTTCCAACGGCACAAAGGGATTGTCAAATAGAGTTACAGATCAAAAGATATAAGCGGTCAAAGTTTTGGTCAACCCAACCCAGTCAATAGGGATGAGTCAACATCCGTACTGCTGAAGTCAACATCAGTACATATGACGTCAGCGTCCGTACATCCTACATGGAAAGCGTAGAGGGTGACATGTGTCATGATGGCGTTAGCATGCCACATGGTAGCACCAGAGGCTGCCATGTGTCACTCAGATTTGGGCTTTTCAGGATGCCATGTGGATGAATAAAAATGTGCCATGTGGCACCCCCAGGTGACACCACGTGGAACCACCCAAAAGGTGCCACATGTCTAGTATGAAGGTGACGTGGAGGTTTCCGATCCGAGGTGATGTCAGCAGCCAAGTGGACGAATCAATGCATGCCACATGGCCCAATAGGGAGGTGCCACGTGGCACCCCCAAAATGCACAATGACCCTCCATGAATGAAAAATTAAAAAAAAAAAATATTAACAAAACTCCGCCATATATGGTGGTAGTTTTTCTATATATAGCAGATCCGCTATATATAACCTCCGCTAAACTATCTTCCAGAAATAACTAGCATATTCCGCCAAAAATAGCAGTGGTTCCGCCATTATAGTCGCTCCGCTATATTTAGCTGGGGCGCGCCAAAATGGTTTTAACCATTCTCCAAAATGGGGAGGCCTGTGGGATTTGACCCCGGGACCTCCGCATACCAACGCCCTAAATTTAGCTCCGCTAACCACTTCGCCAACCTCCTCACTTATTGCTTAACTGCCTAAAAATTATATTTAAAGGGGGATCTAGTTCAGAGTTCGAGGCAACAAAGACACACACCAGTGCACGGAGCACAAGAGTGAGTCTGAGCGCACTAGTATGGATCCGTACAGACTGTACGTCCTGGTATGGATTTTGGCAGACAAACCGAGGTAAGGTTGCCTCTTGGGCCAAAAAAATGTCCGACTCGAATCGAGGCATGGAAATAGTCATTTTTAGGTAAAATGATGCCGCAAATGCAGTGGTGGTGTTAGTTTTCTGATCTGAGCAAAGATTCTATAGCTTAACTCCATAATGAGTCATTTATTACAGAGGCAATGGCATGGTAACCGAGGTAGAGGTGTCTCTTGGGCCTGAAAGTGTCTGACTCGGATGGAGACGATTTGACAGTCATTTTTAGGTAATTCGGCGACACAAATCCAATTACGAGGTCAGTTTTTGTAGCAGAGCTTCATATAAGCAAGCTAATATATGGAGAAGCCAATGTAAGCATGCTTTTCATTATGTTGTTTTGTCATTAAATGTTGCATCATAACATGCGTGTTATAGGTCTGAAGAAGCATAGAGAAGCTGTAGCAAGCCAGCGGGATCTTCTATCTATTCTTTTATGCTCTTCTTTCACATCAAATCAATCAGTTATATGTGACAGAGAAATTGTGGCACTTGCATGATAAGTGGCGAATGAAGCAGTTCCAAATCTCGTGGTTTCAAGATCTTTTGTATGGGCTGCACATTTATGCTTGGATCTGAGCAGTAGATCTAAGGCTTTTGATGGCTCCATGTTGATCAGGGTCATATTTTATTCTTCATCTTTGTATGTATTGAGTATGTTGGAATGATGTTCATGTCAACATCATGGAAGCCTCATCAATATGAGAACTTGTGAAGCTGTATACATTCCAGATCACATTCCGATCTTTTGTTGCCGTCACTGAAAATGGACTTTGGCCTTAAAACTTGTAAAGGAGAGACATCATTACAGCGAGGAGAATAAAGCAGTCAGGTTTTGGAGCATGACCCGGAGAGGTAGCCCACATTGGGTGAACTCCGTTATCAAGGGAAGTGTCATATCCGTTATGAGTATTATGTTTTTATGATGTTTTTCCATGAATTTCCACACATAGGATGTTAAATGCAAGCATGGAATATCACACATAAGGAAAACTAAAGAGGTTTCATTCACTTCAAATTCAAGCACATAAGACTTCAACTTTACCTTTAATTGCAAATCGCTTAAGTAAAATGATCTATAACTGTCCCTTTTGAAGGAGTGACATAATCAACCAATTATTGGAAACTTATCGCTCCCAGGTTCAGATCATGTGGTATCAGAGCATGCTTGATACTTATTGCAGGTGTTGAAGCTAAGGATGGAAAGGTCACCAAAAAAATCGTGTTTTGATGAGCTTCAAGAGCTCAACCAAATGCTGCAAGCAGGGAATGCTGGATTGAAGACATTGTTTCATCTTACAGAAGAAGAGAACCAAAGGTTGCAAGAACATATGCAAGCCATGAAGATGTAGACAGAGGAAGGCTCTACGAATGAGACAGTGATAAGACCATCTTGTGACCATGGCAACTTCACCAGTTATGGGTGCGAGCATGACAGTGCAAATGCATGCACACCTTTTCAAGCAAATGAAAATGACCTACATGCATCCATAAACCAAGGAGGATTCCTAGAAGCATCTTCCACTGATCCTTCTCACCAGGAACAACTGGACACATCTCAAGAAGCATACCAAGGGTCCCAGTTTGAGGTAGAGGTAAATAATCCATGTGTAGTTCCTTTCTTGATTAATGCTGATGATTGTTTTGAAATCCTTGAGTAGCATGCCTCTTGCATTGACTTAAAGTTGATGAGAAAAATGGGATACGAAGGAGGAGGCCTTGGAACCAATGGCCAAGGTATTGTGGATCCCATCGAGGCAGTGGTTTGGCCTCGATATGCCGGGATAGGCTATGTCCCAAAGGATGTTGGAGAAAGCTCCAAAACCATTCGAGAAGAAGACCCCATGATAGTCACTGAGACTCCAGAGGTCAGCATTTCAACAACATATGCAATTGATTCAGTGCAGGCCAAGAGCACAACTTCTCATGATCGAGGATTCAAGACATCTCCAGGGAGAGATGAGCATCACAATGATAGAGTTGAGACCAACTCTTCTTTCTAGTCTGACTCCAGAGGAAACTCACCGAGGTATAAAAAATCTTGAAACTCTAAAAAAGCCATTTGATTATAAGCATGTTAATCATATAAAGCAGAGCTTTTGACATCAAAGACCATGCACTTTTTGTGGATTGAGTAACAACGCAGTGTCCCAGTGTTGGAAGAGAAAATCCTTGTGCAGGAAGGTTATGGAAACCAGGAGAAGGATGAGGATGACAGATTGTTTTCCACACATGGAAAAGAGCAGGGGGAATGCACCTTTGAAGGAGAAAGGCTACTACAACCATTGTAGCAGAGATGGGCATCATGAGGCCACTTGTTGGGCCTTACATCCAGATCTACATCCAAAGAGGGACAAGAAGACCAGGAAGTCACCTCCGAGGGAGACAACCAGTCAGGAAGTGCTGCAGGAAAATCCGCCGCCAGGAGAACACCAAGTACTAGAGAAAGGACAACTCAGTAAAGAGGACATGTTCAACAAAATGGTAGAACAAATGGGGAAAATCCTTGAGTTAGTTAAGAGTGGCCATATTTTGTAAATCACATGTTGCGATTCAGACCCTGTAGAAGGGTATTGTGTAAAAGTGATAATTGTTGATATCACTTCCTTTTTTTGGCACATGTTGATATTGTTAGGCCTTGTGAGGTAGTTTGGGTATGGGTTTCTTATTGTAAGTCCAATGGACATGAAACTTAATGTAATGACTTTTGGGGACCAAAAGTCCTGTCAGTTGGGGGGCGTGATCCGGATGGATCTAGGGAACATCATAGAAGTGTCAAAAGTGTCCCAGAACACAGAGAAGCAACCTAGGATGCTCAGAATGGCTTCAATAGGCAGAAAAAGGTAAAAAATAAGAGTTCCAAAAATTCAATTAAAACAACATGATTGCGAAGAGTGCGTCGCAAGATTTCCAACGACGTAAACGACTTGTCAAACAGAGTTACAGATCAAAAGATATAAGCGATCAAAGTTCTGGTCAACCCAGCCCAGTTAATAGGGATGAGTTAACATTCGTACTGCTGACGTCAGTATTAGTACGGATGATGTCATCATCCATGCATCCTACGTGGCATGCCCAGAGGGTGACACATGTCATGATGACGTCAGCATGCCACGTAGTAGCACCCGAGACTGCCACGTGTCACTCGGATTTGGGATTTTTTTGGACACCATGTGAATGAGTAAAAATGTGCCACGTGGCACCCCAGGTGACGCCACATGGCACCAGCCAGAAGGCGCCATGCAGCCATTACGTAGGTGATGTGGAGGTGTCCGGTACAAAGGTGACGTCAACAACCAAGTGGGTGAATCAATGGATGCCAGGTGGCCCAATAGGAAGGCACCATGTGGCACCCCCGAAATGCACGATGACCCTCCATGAATGAAAAATTAAAAAAAATATATATTAACATAACTCCGCCATATATGGCAGCAATTTTTCTATATATATCAGATCCTCTATATATAACCTCCGCTAAACTGTCTTCCAGAAATAACTATCATATTCTGCCAAAAATAGCAGCGGTTCTGCCATTATAGTCGCTCCGCTATATGTAGGAGGGGCGCGTCAAAATGGTTTTAACCATTCACCAAAATGGGGAGGCCCGTGGGATTCAACCCCAGGACCTCCGCCAACCAATGCCTAAATTTAGCTCCACTAACCACTCCGCCAACCTCCTCACTTACTGCTTAAGTGCTTAAAAATTGTATTTAAAGGCGGATCCGGTTCAGAGTTCGAGGCAACAAAGACACACACCAGCGCACAGATCATGAGAGCGAGTCTGTGTGTGCCCGTACGGATCTACATGGACTATATGACATGCTACAGATTTTGGCACGCAAACCAAGGTAAGGTTGCCTCTTGGACCAAAAAAGTGTCCGACTCGGATCGAGGCGTGGAAACAGTCATTTTTAGGTCAACTGATGCCACGAACGCAGTGGTGGTGTTAGTTTTCTGATTTGAGCAAAGATTTTTTAGCTTAACTCTAGAATGAGTCATTTATTGCAGAGGCGGTGGCATGGTAATCGAGGCAGAGGTGTCTCTTGGGCCTGAAAGTGTCCGACTCAGATGGAGACGATTTGACAGTCATTTTTAGGTAATTCAGCGACGCAAATCCAATGACGAGGTCTATTTTTGCAGAAGAACTTCAGATAAGCAAGCTAAGATATGGAGAAACCAATGTAAGCATGCTTTTCATTGTGTTGTTTTGTCATTAAATGTTGCAGCATAGCATGCGTGTTATAGGCCTTAAGAAGCATAGAGAGGCTGCAACAAGGCATCAAGATCTTCTATCTATTCTTTTCTTCTCTTATTTCACATCAAATCAATCATTTATATGTGACTGATAAATTGTGGCACTTGCATAATAAGTGGCCAATGAAGCAGTTCTAAATCTCGTGGTTTAAGGATCTTTTGTATGGGTTGCATATTTATGCTTGGATCTGAGCAGCAGATCTAGGGCTTTTGATGGCTCCATGTTGATGGGGGTCATATTTTATTCTTCATCTTTTTATGTATTGAGTATGTGGGAATGATGTCCATGTCAACATCATGGATTCCTCATGAGCATGAGAACTTGTGAAGCTGTATACATTCCTGATCACATTCCGATCTCTTGTTGTCGTCACTGAAAATGGACTTTGGCCTTACAACTTGTAAAGGAGAGACATCATTACAACGAGGAGAATAAAGCGACCAGGCTTTGGAGCATGACCCGGAGAGGTAGCCCACATCGGGTGAACTCCGTTATCAAGGGAAGTGTCATATCCATTATGTGTATTATGTTCTTTTGTTGTTTTTTCATGAATTTCCGCACATAGGATGTTAAATGCAAGCATGGCATATCACACATAAGGAAAACTAAAGAGGTTTCATTCACTTGAAATTCAAGCACATAAGACTTCAACTTTACCTTTAATTGAAAATCGCTCAAGTAAAATGATCTATAAATGACCCTTTTGAAGTAGTGACAAAATCAACCAATTATTGGAAACTTATCACTCTCGGGTTCAAATCACCTATGGTCGTTTGTTGTAAACTATTATAAGAGGGCATGCTTCTGGCGTTTTCATTTGTACAAGACAAGCCTAGCTCTTCCATAGTAATATTCGACATTACACTTGGGCCCGAACCACAGTCAATTAGGCAACAATGGGCGATCTTCTCCATAATCTTTCCAGAAATATAAAAAGGGGGATTTTTACAGGGTATCTAAATTTATGTACACCTACTTTATTTACATACAAATCCTCTTAATCTACCTCTTCAAAGAGGTTGGCTACAACATAATCTTTTCCTTCCATGAATTTTTTTAGATGCCTCTGTTGTTCAGGGACGACAACCATGTCCAAAAGGATTGCATCTGCTTTGATGTTGGCCAACTGATTTAAATTATTGTATTTGGAAGACGGGAGAGGGGGAATAATTCCTTGACTGTCAGGAGCCTTAGGAACCTGGACAATAGCATCTGGTGAGTATGATCTTGGGTTAGAATAATTGCGGGGAGGATCATATTTGCCTTTGGGAGCATATAATTTATTCCTAGTATTGATGATCTTGGCATCTTCTGGTTCTTCAAAATACATGACAACGATGGTAGTTTCAGGTCTTTTACCAAATATTTTATCTCTGACATTCTTTCTTACCTCAGATGTACTTTCCTCATGGTGTTCATTACAAAAGTTACACCAACTACGAGGCATGATAGCTTTAGGCTGAAAATTATTTTCATTTGGATTCCTAAAGGGGGGCGTAGAAGAGGATGAAGCTACATTGGTGAGAGGAGAAACATTTCCCTTTCACTCATATGCTATCATACGATTATTCATGTCTTGTACAAGCTGTAAGAGGGCATACATGTCTGTCTGTTTAGTTGATTCTCCCTGAGGAAGACCTTTTCTTTCAAGTTGTTCTTCATACTCTAAACAAGTATGCAGAGCGGAACCAAGATTATCAATGGCATTTTCCTCAAGCTTACGATGGTATGGGGAAGGTAATGAATTATATTAATGCATAATAGTGACTTGGTTATGAGGTCAAATGAGTTCAGGGATTTGATTGTATAGCCTGGTGAAACACAAGTTGAAGGACTTGATGGTCTCACCATCCTTATAAGCAATGTTATTGTATTCCTGTAACTGCTCAGCTGGGATTTTGGATTTCCCTTAGGTGGATTTGAACCAATAGACTAACTCCTCCTAGATAGATAAAATATTAGGAGGAAAGTCAAAGAAATCGGCCGCAACCTTCTGTTCAAGGGAATTGACAAATAAGCGCATACAAGGATCATTGTCATTGGCTCCTATGTTGTTATAGGCATTAGAAAATGCCACCAAGTGTTCATTTGTAGTGACAATGTTATTCCCTAAAAACCTAGGAAGATGCTCTTTGAATTCAGGAAGTGATTGAGTAGCAGGTACCAGGTTAAGGGGAGAGGAAACATGCCACAGTGTGGTTGTAGCATCTTCTTCAAACTAAAAAAGCCCATACTTTTTTATGACTTTGACGGGGTTTGTAGTAGATTAGACAGGGACTTGGTGACTATATAAGCTACCAATCATGGATGAAGCTGAGGATTGAGATGAAGAAGCACTTCCAGTGCCACCAGAGCCACCACTAGATGCCATCTTGTGAATAATAGGTAAGGGAGAGAAAGACAAACTCGAAGAATAAGACAAGGTTCTACTTAAAGTACTTTGTTGGGTTGATAACACAACGTTCCTTCGTCCTATTTCAACAATAGGATTAATTTCAGGTTATAAGCCTCTTCTTCTCCTAGAAACACGAAGGTTTAAGGACATATAAGGAAGAACAAGCTGAAGGAAAGAGAAAGTTATAACTGATTCCTAAGTTGTCTGCGTCTAGCTTCCCAACGTTCTTGGGCACTTATGTCTTGTTTAATTGTTGCCAATGAACGATTAAGCTCAGCCCGAGTATTAGCAATGTCTAAAATTGTGTTAAACAAGTTTAAAGAAATGTTGGCCTGATCTTGAAGACCGGGCTCAATATTAGGCTACCTTGCAACAGATACAGTCATCAAGAAATGAAACAATAAAAGAATCAATATCAGAAAAATAGATATATTCGATGATAATCAAGCATAAAAATCAACTAGAGAGATATGGAAGATCTCCCCAGTATGGCCGCCAAATAAATGTTGAGGAAAAGATATGAAATTATCTAACTCAAGCATTTTCAGACCTTACTTGGCTAAAACAAGATAGATGGGAATATCACCCTATGTTTATAGCCATAAAAAATTGTTTCCTAATCCATGAGTATTGGTTACACAAGCTTAGGCTTATTTTCTTATAAATTAAGAATAACTAAAAAATTCAATATTTATGTAATTTTCTGAATATAACAGATGTAGAAATAAATGTAGAGACAGAAGGAAAAAATCAACACAGATGAGACATAAAGAAATTGTTTATTCCATTCCAATTTATCAAAAGAATTGTTCTCTTTACAAAATTCCCTAAGGAAATTTGGACCAAAGAAATTGTTCCTGTGCCATCCTTCAGCTGCTATAATACATAGTCTTCATTTAACTCTAAATTAATTTTAAGAACATGGAGTGAATGGTGAATCTGGGAAGGTGAGGGGACTTGTAATGTGCGGAAAAGTGAGATAATGGCATGGAAATAATGAATAATTTTCATAAAACAAATCAAGTAATCAATAAACATAACTCTGTTCTCAACACAAAACATACCAACACCAATTCAATAATTATTGTGTATCAAAATTGTTCACTGTTCCACATTTAAATTCTTCAAAACTTCTCAATTAACATAGTTTGCAATCATACTCATAATCAAAATGACTTTCAACAGTCCTATTAAGAGAATGCTTGGCCTCTAACTTCTTTTCTTTCATTTTAAGAATCGAAAGAAAACACACAACAACATTGCTCCACCTCTATCCATAATACATAAAAATATCATATAGTGTACATCAATTCGCAATTGGCCAAATAAAACATATGTACAGGTTCTTTCTCAAATTGAACAGACTTCTAAAACATGTTCGATTCTATACAATCCTCATCATATCAACCAATAAAACTTTTCAATGAAACCATAGTCAATATAAGCCCGGAGCTTCATTAGTGTCGATGTAATTAGTTACTACATGCACAATGCTTCCCTAATTAATACAGAATGAACATAATGAAATAAACACAATTATCAATTCCATGATTTGCCATGATCCCGATCGAGACTAGTGAACACACAGTAGTCGCCAACTTGCAATGAACACCCTGCTGTAAGATCACAGTGATCGAAGGTATAATGAGAAGAGACAACCCTTGACAGTATATATATATATATATATTTACTGGGGGAATCGGCAAATCGCGGTTCTCGTACTTGCGTGACACGGGGTCGATCCCCAGGTACAACCACCCAGCCCGCAAGAATGGCGCACGAGTAAGTCCGGGTGAGAATCGAACATGAGACTTCATTTTACAAATTTACTTCCATTTACACGACACTTGCCAATCCGTCTACACCCGTGCGGGCAACCCTTGACAGTATATTATCACTCATCCTTAATCACAATTTTTCAACCAATTTAATCGAATAAAGACATTATAGGTACTCGATGCCACTATCACAACCACTCCACTTACAACCAATATTTGACAACCAAAAGGATACCCGGTAGGAGTAAGAACAGTTGGGGTTTTATAAAATCGGGCTGTGTCAGAAGAAATATAAAGAAGTAATCAAGAGTTTGCTTGTTCTTCAACAACACAGAGAAATTGGAGGTCCTCAAAACATATTAGCCATAGGCAAAGACCCTTTGACACAACAATGTAGAAACCACAAGGTTCCTTATAACTCATAGTCTGGGCAATGGCGCCATAGTTAGCCATAGAGGAAACAACGATGGGTAGGGTAGAAACGATACACATAGTGTGTTCATGTTTGCAAAGGGGGGGTGGACATCCAATAGACAGTGAAAATTATCCAAACACACAGAGGTATAACCTCTGTCAATTTCTTAAGAGTCGAATCATTTGATAGTAATGCCAGTGGAAATTCATAAACTGAGGCATCACTCGACAACCATAAAGCATAAATCTTGGCATAATAGCCACCCTAAGACAAACTTCTGAGATACTCTAATGCCAAGACCATGTGAATAATCCCACGATCATGTCTCTAGAAAAACACAACAACCAAATGGCAGTCCGAGAAACATACACAACAACCAAATGACAGTCTGAATATGACTGGACGGGGTTACCCTCATGACTGTGAGGAAGAAACCAGCAAGAATACACAGGGCAAAAACCCTCCACCAAAAACACAGAGCGATAATACAGATATTCACCCAAAATCCAGAGAGACCCATCACGATTTTCATCAACAGAACAATCGACGAATGCCCACCTCAACCAAACCAATTCTTTTACTTGCAAATAAAACAACCATACAATCATTCCAGAGAGAAAAACCACACATTTACACAGTTGCAATTCTCAGGAAAACACAAACCCAAGCATTACTAATCCATTGTTCATTCATACACAAAGCATAATTCATGTATGGGTGAAAAAGAACCATACCTGCAACTGATAGCTTAAAAGGGGCGGGATGGCTGAGCGTTTTCTTCCCAAGATTGAATTTCAGAGCTTATCACCAGTAGATCAAAATGCAACAATAACCATTCTAGGGTGACGACTTGATGGGGAAAGTATGGAGTGACGTACATTTACTACATGCCACTTCCATCTCCTCATCTATTCAATTCCGAAGTACACGACAACCAAAACTCACCAATGCATTAAAACCATGTAATCAATTTCCATACTATTGAAACCTGCGACCATATTCCTTGCCAAACGCACCACCCAAAACCTTCATGTTAACCATTGCCAAATCCTTATATCGTACCATATGCATTGCCATATCATATGTGCCCACAATAACTGAAATGCAAATCACATAACCATTTAATATTTAGGAGTAACACTTAACATGTTTCACATTTTAAATTGCACATAACTTCTAACATAGCATAACATAAGCCCTTTCCTTTAGATTTTTTCCCATAAGTTTCTTCCCTTTGCTTTTTTTTTTTTTATGTCGTTATTAACGTATTTCTCGTGCATGTGTAGCCGGGTAATAAATCATGGTGACATGATCAAGCATAGCACTTTAAATATATGCCAATCATAACATAGAAATAAAGCTTTGAGTAACACAACATCTCATAAAACACATCATCCACTTGTCACTATGTTAAAATGAAACCAAGACTACATCGTCAACCATATAAGACCCTGTAAAAAGCATCGAAACAACAACATAAAATGTGTGATATGACTATCTCTGAGCCTCCAGTCTACAAGGGGGTCCCACCTACTAGTATCATATATTATTAGCATAGTTTAAATAATAGGCTTTAGCAATACGTTGTGGCGAAATTCCTCGTTGCGATTTTAATCGTCAACAAATTGGCGAATCCATAGGGAAATCCGTTTCCAACAGATTAAGAACCCAAAATGTATGGTTTCACAGACTAAGAACCATAGATCAAGAAGATATAACATAATGATTATGCCATAGAGGGAAGCAAGTGGATTTAATGGAAAGATGACCGGGAATTTGGGAATAACTAATGGAAAGTGTTAAGTATGAGGGGGTTTATCCCTGTATGCATAATCATTCAACCAGAATTTGCTCTTGACTTCAAGGAGAATTTTTTTATGGACTTGCTCTTTTAAATCTCAAAATGGATGAAGCAATGGAAAACATAATCGAGAAGTAACCAATTATCTCATAAGACATCAGTGTAAGTAGATAACGAATTCAACGATGCTTTCAAGGGGAACATCATAATAGCCGTGTAAGCTTGATTGTTATTGACTAACAATACTCTGCAAGAGTGTCACTGTGGCAGAACTGATCCAACATTTTATTTTTGACCAAAAATTTGAAATAAAAAAGAACAAACGCAAGAAATGTCATAACAAAAATGAAACTACACAATTGAAAACAACAAAAATACAGTGACAAATTTGCAAACAACAGAAGTAAAGCTACTAAAATGAAAGCATAATTGAAAATTGTAAGAGCAGAATTGAAAAAGCATTAAGGAAAACTACTAAAATGAAAAATAGAACTGAACTAATAATATACAAAACAATCCAAACAACATTAAACTCTTCAAGTTGGTTCCACGTAATGCTTTAAGTGAGAACAATTAGTGTTGTAGGAAAACAATCTCTCTTGTAAATCTTTTAGAATGTAAGAGTTTGTACCCAGGAAAAGAACGATCTTGAAAGGACCCAACCATAATTTTTGAAACTTTGAGTGTCTTCCCCTATCAACATGAGATGAATCCCACATTAGTACTTTCTCATTGACTTTAAACTTGATAGTCTTGACACTCTTGTTGAAATACTTCCTAACAGTCTGCTGCCTCTTTTTTATGTTACCCAAGGCAAACGTCCTTTTCTCTTCTAAAGCCAGGAGTGCATTCATTCTTTGTGAAACATCAGAAGAATTTAATTCTTCGATCTGTAGCATTAACCTTAAGGAGGAAAGTTCCAACTCAGTAGGAAAAATGGCTTCTTGACTATAAACAAGTTGGAAATGGGTGCAACTAGTGCTCACCTTGGTGGTGGTTAGATCTACCCAAAGGGCGTAAGTGAGGAGAGTGTGCCATTGACGAGGCTTACCTTCGATGAGCCTTTTTACGATTCTCACCAGATTCTTGTTGGTAGACTCAACCTACCCATTTCCTTAGGGATAATAAGCTGATGAGGTGAAATGTTTAACCCCCAACTTAGCTAAAAATTGGGTCATATTAGCAGAAATAAAAGAAGGGCCATTGTCTGTAATAATTTCCAATGGAAGACCAAATTTGGAAAAGAAGTTATTTTCAAGGAAATAAATCACTTGATCATCTGTCGAATGTTTAAGTGGGACAACTTCAGCCCATTTTGTAAAATAGGTTCTGGCTGTCAAAATAAAGACTTGTCCTTCTGAAGACAGAGAATTAATAGGACCAATAAAATCCAATCCCCACTTTGGAAAAGGAAATTCCGGGAGGACAGGTTGTAACGACATGGCTGAAAGGTGTTCTTTCCCAGCAAATTTCTGGCACTTGTCACAAGATCTCGAAAAAACATAAGAGTCACAAAAGATTGAAGGCCAATAGTATCATTTTCTAATAATCTTAAAAGCAGTAGTTTTAGCAGAAAAATGACCTCCTACGTGAATAACAAAATTTGAAGAACCATGAGTTTCTTGCAACAGTTTTTGTGCTTCCTCATTGTTGACATAGCAAAGTAACATACCATCAGTAGATCTTTGGAACAAAAAGTCTCCTATAATAACGTATCTAGCAGATTCAAGACAGAGCCTTCTTATTTGATGAGGGTCTAAGTTATCTAGGCATCTTTGGTTTTGCAAATAGTAAACCAAATTCTTATAACAAGGATGTTCAGACATAGGGAGGATCTGATTATCAATGTAGAATAGTGCTGATAGGGAACTGTCCTGTTCATCAATTTCTTCACTAGTTTCAGCATGCCGAGCTAGGTGAAGGGCTAAGTCACATCCCTTGATGGTGGAAGAAGTCACGATTGTTAAATTGTGCTCCTGGATTTTGGCAAGCCAATGTGCAAGATTCAATGAAAGATAAGTCTGTGAGAGCAAAAGCTTGACAACAGGTAAAGAGACGTTTACCAACGTATGCTTACCTAAGATGAAGTGGTGAAATTTCTCAACAACTTTAACAAGAGCGAAAGCATGTTTTTCAATAAAAGAATATTTCAATTCATCATCAGACAAGCTTTGACTCATGTAAGCCACTGGTTTTTCGTTACCTTGGTCATCACCTTGCATGAGGATAGAAGAAAATTCTTCCTCTGTGGCCTCAGTATATATTATAAATTCTTTCTCAAAATTCGGCTTCGCTAAAACCGGTGCAAAATTGATTGCTTTCTTGATCCCTACAAAAGCATTTTCGACATCATCTGTCCAAGAAAACGAACAATCTTGCTTAAGAAGATTATGAATCTGTTTGACCATTACAACAAAATCATGAACAATCCTACGGACAAAGTTAATAACACCCATAAAATATTGAACCCCCTTCTTGGAAGTGGGAGCAGGTAGATTAAGGATAGCAACAATCCTTTCAGGATCAATGCTTATTCCTGAATCAGAGACAATGTGTCCAAGGAGCTTGCCCTTGGTAACGCTGAAAATATACTTAGAAGGGTTTAGAGAAATGCAAAATTTCCTGCATCGCATGTGAACCCTTTTAAGATGACCAAAATGATCTGATCGGTTTTTAGAATACACAGTTAAATCATCAAGATAGATCTGAATGATCTTGTCAATCAAATCATCAAAATCTATCTGCATAGCTCTTTGAAAGGTGGCACCTACATTAGATAAGCCAAAAGGCATACGTTCATAAGCAAAGGTGCCCCAACGAGTAATAAAGGTGGTTTTATATTTATCTGCCCCTTTTTCCTTGATTTGATTATAACCGGAGAAACCATCAAGTAAGGACATCATTTGTGACCCTGCCACTTGTTGCAAAATCATTTCCATGTTAGGGAGAGGAAAGTGATATTTTATGCTAGCTCGATTCAATGCGCGAAAATCAACGCATAATCTGATCTGGCCAGTTGTTTTTCGAGCAAGAACCAAATTGGAAACCCATTCAGAATACTTGATCGGAAAGATGATCCCAACCTTCAAGAGTTTTTCCAACTCCTTTCGAATAGTTGCTTCTAGTGTAGGGTTGATAGGTCTTTGTTTTTGCCTCACTGGTTTTATGCCCTCCTTGATAGGAATGGCATGCTGTATAAGAGAAGGATCAAAAGCACGAAGATCCTCATAAGACCAAGCAAAAACATCTTGAAATTCACCAAGTAGTATGGCAAACTTCATTTTTTCTTTGTCAGAACATTGGGCACCTATTTTATTATTCTTTGGAGATTCAAGTGTCCCAATGTTCAAGGACATGGTTTCACCCACCTTCCTTTTCGACTCATCTTCTTTATGTTTTTCTTCATTGCCTACATCACTCGATGAAAATGAACTCTCTAGAGGAGTTAATCCCTTAGGAATCTTGTTATTTTCCATGGATATAATTTCCTTAGGCTTAAAAGGTTCATTTTGAATGAAAGCACATATGCTCTCATCACTAGGGAAGACCTGCCATGATTCTATATTGTCAGGGATATGTGGACAATATAAATACTAAAAAGTACTATCTGGTCTTTGAGGTAGAAGTTGTCGATTAGGAGAGGCTGCAAAAATAGCTAACCGATCAGCCATTGAGTTCAACTCCCTCTTAACATGAGTAATGTTGAAAGATAGTAGGTTCGATATTAGTGCCCAAACAGTTTGGGTGTAGCGTTTCATCAACTTGTTGCTAGGGAATATATCTTACGTACAAGGTTCACAACAAGCTCGGAATCCCCAAAAATTGTAAGGTGACCACAACCTAGATTATAGGTGTTTTCAATGCCTAATAATAAAGTTTCGAATTTAGTGACATTGTTTGTGCAAGCAAACTCCAACCTATAAGAAAAATTATGAATTTTCCCCACAGGAGAGTACACGATAATGCCATCTCCGTTTCCTTCATTAGAGCATGAACCATGAAAGTGCAAATGCCACATATCGTCGTCTAAGTCGATTTGTTCCAAGGGAGTGTTATCCTCCTCGACAAAGATGGAATACACCCCTAGGTCCTCTTCGAGATAATTCACATTAGGTTTTGGAACACTTTCTATGTAAGGTGAAATCCTTCCCTCTCTAAGGACTATGATGTTTTTACCATTCCGAGGAATAGATAAGTGTGTCCCGTCGAGTGAGAGGTATCCACCCATCAAATCTCGTCAATCTCTTCCAAAGATGATTGAGTAATTTCTTACTGACATATAAATTACCTGAATATTAAGGGTTGTTCTTATTTTAGGGCGTGCGCACAAAACCAAGGTCACGTCCTTGATTTCACCTATGGTCATTTGTTGTAAACTATTATAAGAGAGCATGCTTCTAACGTTTTTATTTGTACAAGACAAGCCTAAATCTTCCATAATAATCTTTGACATTACACTTGGGCCCTAACTGTTGTCAATGAGGAAACAATGGGAGATCTTATCCATAAGATTTACAGAAATATAAAAAGGGGGATTTTTTACAGGGTATCTAAAGTTATGTACACCTACTTTATTTACAGACGAATCCTCTTCATCTACCTCTTCAGAGAGGTTGGCTACAACAAAATATTTTCCTTCCATGAATTGTTTTATATGCCTATGTTGTTCAGGGACGACAACCATGCCCATAATGGTTGCATCTGCTTTGATGTTGGCCAACTGATTTAAAATATTGTATTTGGAAGAGGGGAGAGGGGAAATAATTCCTTAACTGTCAGGAGCCTTAGGAACCTGAACAATAGCAGCTGGTGTTATCACTCCAGGAAACTCTCCTAGGCTGTATATCGGAGATGCCTGGTAACTTAATCTTTTTGTAACTATTTTCTCAATAATTAACTCAATTATGGGTAAGGGGTCGGATCAAGATGAATATCTAACTAACTGGACAATGTGTTCAAGATTGTCAAGGGATATCAAACAACACAAGGCCTTCAAGAGATGAAATCAGACAGAATAATATATCAAGTAGAACAACACTAATCACTTAAACCAGATCACACATTATATAAAACAATAAGTATGATGGGTTTAAGAAACTAGTATAATCACCTATGATCCTTTGCCTAACAATCAGATGGTGAGATGACAGTCACCTATGGATTATATAAGCATAGACAGAGAATTGCATTCACTCATAAGCATGAAAATAGAGAAGAAAGAGAAGGTCTGATAACACCAATGAAAGAAGCTCGTAAGCCTAGCTATATTAGAAAGGGTCTCTATTACAGTAGCAGTGTAGCTGAACTCAAAGTCAAACTCTTTGGTGCTTCAAATGTCTTTGGCTTTATAGCCTTACAAGATGAAATCTAGATCCTTGAAAGATGGATCAGATTTGCTAAAAATAGTCAAACCAAACAAGTGTAGGATGAGATCCTATAAAAATGGATCTAGAATTCTAAAAAT
>ML781922.1:33335-51972 GCA_009831015.1 Picea engelmannii | reverse complement strand
ATTTTCACTTTTCCACCTTCTTAAACATTAAATACATCAAGATAAAACCTTAAATCTGATGTATTTAATTATTATGCATCTTTAGAAACCAACCTCGAAAGATTTGGTTGAGAAAAAGTCAAATCTGGGAAAAAATATGACCTAGCTGCCATGTACAGGTTTCGGTAGTTAAGAGGGCCTATTAACTACCGAAAAGCCCTGCTTTCGGTAGTTAAGAGAGGCAAAATTTGGGCCTGTTAACTACCAAATCCTGTAACTTTTTGAAAATGTTCATAATTGCAAAACTGAACTACCTGGCTTCTTCTGCTCTCTGTAGATGTCCTTCTGGACTGTTGCAAAATATCTTTGCTTTATCTAGATCTCTTGCCTTGAAGTTTTGCAAATTAGCTGAGTCACCGAAAGTCCTTAATGTCGTATGACTGCTGGAAAGAGTCTACTACCCAAGTCTATATATATGCTCTTATTCTTTAGGCAAAAACAGAGTATAAGTAAGGTATGAGTGACCAAGCTCCTTTAAGTACTTTGTCTACATGTTGGTTGTATAATTAGCTATAGCTAGTGTTCTGATAACTGCCTTCATCAACCTGTGACATTCCAGAATTCTGAATAAGGATCATTGGAGGTCTTTCCATACTTTGCACTTTTCCTCTGTATTCTGTATGAGGAATACATAACTCCTTCCTGTATAGTTACCTTGATAAATGACTGCCATCAAAGATACACCTGTGCATCTTTCGATATTTGCAAACAGCTGAATACTTCCTCTATCTGCTCAACGCGTATGGATTTGACATATTGACATGTGACTAATCAAAACAATTAGGCAAGCAATCACCTCATAGATTTCTGTGTATGCCATGGTTTCAAGTTGAAATAACAAATGGAGGTTTGCAAGTACTACAAAGTATAAAAATCTGATCAAATGTAATGATACCATCTTTCAAACACTTACAAATCCAGTTGTGCATGCATTTATCAAACCTCTGCATTTACAAAATTTGCCAACCGACACCCGATCTTGCGGGGAACTTTTGACTGCCTTCTCGAGCTCTAAATTCAGATATGAAAGAACCATTGGAAATATCAGGATGTGTAGTTGTCAATCGATTATTTGAGCATGTGAAACAGACTTTCCACGACTGAGAAAAATGATTTTTCCCAAGGCAGTTTTGTTTTCTGGAAAACCTGCACTTTCGGTGGTTAACTAGCCCCCCAAATTTAGCCTGTTAACTACCGAAAGCTTTGCTTTTGGTGGTTAATGAGCGCTTTTCAAGCCCGCCTAAAACACTGAAACCTGAGATTCTTGCTTTTTCTTGAGAAGACCAAATCCAATGCTTGTTCCAAGTTTATTTTTAGAAAGTAGACCATCACCTAAAAAAATTTAGAAACAAATTTTTGGACCTCTTCCTATCACCTAAAATTTGACAAAATGACAGTGCTATTTTAGGAGATAACAACTGGTGAGGATGAGCTTGGGTTAGAAGAATTGCGGGGAGGATCATATTTGCCTTTGTGCTAGCGGGAAAAACTCCCCTGAAGACTACACTAGGGTTCAGAATGTAGGCAGATCACAACTGTCTAAAATTCAACTACTTCTCTAACTACCCCAAACATACCCCAAACTTATACAAGAAAATCAAAATGATAAGTATCGGGTAAGTGTACCTCTACTCCACGTCTGGTGATGATTCTCTCACGCTTGATTGCTTCGTTGACTACAAACCTCATCCAAAGGCTGGCCTGCATTCAAAGACAGACAAACAGAAAGCTACACACATGCAATTCACATACAAAAAAGGGTTAGATGTTAGAATACAAACATTAATCAAATGAAAGCATTCGATACACCATGATTTGGGACATGACAAGTACTTCTTTTATTGATAATACAATGATCACTTACAACCAAAGTTGGCTAATTCTCCACGAACTTGGTCCGGGATCCTCTTCACCAAGCTACAAGTGCACCTCCGTATGGCTTCTCCTCTCAACCTTTAGATCTCTTCTTGGGAAGTGAATGGGTTTCTAATGGAGGAAGAAGGGATAATTGGGAATTCTAGGGCAGTTCTCACAAAAGGGCTGCAATTACTTGATCCAAATTGGATTCAAAGAAGGTCAAGACAACTTAGAATGCACAGAAACAAATCAGAACGCTTAGAATGGCTCTAGCAGATAACAAAAGGGCAAAAAATCAAAGTTCCTAAAACTCAGTGAAAATGGAATAATCACGAAGAGCGCATCACAAGCTTTCTAATGGCACAAACGACTCGTCAAACGGAGTTACAGATCAAAAGTTATAAGCGGTCAAAGTTCAGTCAAACTTGGTCAAACAGGCAAAAGTCAAAGTGACACGTGGCACCACTGAAAGGGTGACACGTGGCACAGATGAGTTGGCAAGATGACGTGACATGGAAGACACATGGGCATGTTCGGTGATGACACATGTCAACTTCGTTGGCAAATCATATTGTGACAAGTGGCAGTTTTGGTGGACTAGTTATATGGTGCCACGTGGCACCCCTCCAATGGATGGAATGTGCAAAAGTTTATTTGACTCCCCAAGAGTCGACCTTGTGACCTCCAAGTAGCCCCTGGTTACGTATGGTACCACATGACCATAAGGTTCCACCCGCCTGGGGGCTTAACTCAACTGCCTCTAAATTTAGCCTTTCCTCCATTTTTGCCACCAATTTAAACCACCTCTAAACCAACGCCATAATATTTGCCATAAGTTGTAACCAGTTGCCAAAAGCGGAGGCCCATGGGATTGGACCCCGGGACCTCCGCCAACTAAATTCTTAACTTAGCCTCCACTAACCACTCCACCAACAACCACATTTATTACATAATCGTCGCCAAATTGTATAAGAAGGGCTTTCTGCCAGTGCATTTAGACCCAAGAGAGCACGGAGAAGGGGCAGGTTGAGTGCATCTGTACAATATGGATTTGGGCGCAGTTTTCCATATTTTGGCATGGATTTCGAGATCTGTCAGTCATTAATTGCAGGAGCAGTGGCACGGAAACCGAGATAGGGGTGTCTTGGGGGCCTGAAAGTGTCCGACTCAGATTGAGGCGTGGAGACAGTAATTTTTAAGTAAAATGATGCCACGAACGCAGTGGTGGTGTTAGTTTTCTGATCTGAGCAAAGATTTTGTGGATTAACTATAGAATGAGGTATACTTATGTATTTTGACCAATTCTTTTGTGGAGTTAATAAAAAGACCTACCCATTTGAGAGCAGGACCCGGAGACGTAGTCCACCAGGGACGAACTCCGTTATCAATTTCTTTGTGTTCATATTGCATGATTGTGTCTCTTTCATTTTGAGCTTTTCCTTCTTTATGGTGTACTTTTGTTTATGCTCATTTTATGCAATTCTTTAATAAGTCACCCGACGAAAAGATCCTGGATCATTTTGGTATCAGAGCAGTCATCTTTTACCTGAATTGTTGAGTATGAATGCTTACTAGAGCCAAGTATAAGTAGGGTGAAGTAATTCTTAAGACGTTCAATCCCGAAGTTGGCTGTACATCCCGAAGGAAGAAGATGGCAGAAGAAGACAAGCATGATGAACATGAGAAAAACTTTCACATAGTCTTTTATCACATGTCAGAAATGGTCGAACGAATGTATGGAGATTACGAGAAGAGGATGAAGAAGAAGGAGAGGAAAAAGGAAGCACATGCAGATTGTGATGCTTCGGTAAACCAAGGGGTTGGAGGAGATCCTTGCGAGCCTCCATCTTCACCTTCAAGTTCTAGTTCTTCCTTTGAGAATTCTCATCACTCTCAACATTCTAACCATAAAGCCTCTTTTAAGAAACCATTATTAAAGCTTGATGTAAAGTTTGCTTTACCTATGTTTAATGGAGATGCTAATCCTGAAAAGTTATACAATTGGATCCGACAGGTTGAAGTATATTGTCGTTTTCAGCATATTGACAAAGAGGAAGTTAAAGTGCAACTGGCTTCTCTTCGGTTGGAAGGCACCGCTCTCGTATGGTGGGAGAGAAAGCTACATGACAAAAGTAAGTGTGGTAAGCTTCTTTCCTCATGGTCAGATTTTAAAACAGAGATAAGGAAGCAGTTCTATCCATTAGGGTATTTACTTAAAGCAATGATGGAATGGAAAACATTGAGACAGATTAAAGGTCAGAGCGTACAAAGTTTCACAGAGGAATTTAGGAAGAAATCTCTAGCATTGAAAATTTCTTTGGATTCTTATGAAACTTTAATGAAGTATATTGGTGCACTTCATAGCTATATTCATCATACTTTGATCTTGTTTAACCCCACTAGTCTTGACAAAGTTTCTGTTCAAGCCACTCACCTTGAGAACAGGGGGAAACATGTTCAAGAAGATCCCACGAAGAAACCTTCCAATTTCCCACAAAAGACTTTCAAGAAGTTCAAAAGGAAGGGCAAGAAGACCACTACAGTAAAGAGAGAGGGAGAAAAACCATATTGCACTCATTGCAAGAGGAGCAGCCATGATAAAGAACATTGTTGGAAACTGCATCCGGAAAAGAAACCGAAACAGTTCAGTGAAAAGGGGAAGAAAAAGACTGTTGCTACAGTGCAGCAAGATCTTGGTTCCGAATCAGGAGATGAAGGAAAGATCACAGCAACTGGAGTACAAGGTAAATAATCTCTTCATGCTAGTTCAAGTTCCAGTGATGAATCTCATATTGATGAACGAAAGAGGAATGAGTTATTTCATATACGAGTTGTATCTAAACATACTAAGATAGATACATTATTTGATCCAGGTTCTCAAGTAAACTTAATATCTGAAGCACTTGTCGAGAAGATGGGTTTTATAACGAAACCACATCCAAAGCCTTACCCTCTTGGTTGGGTATGTGACAAAGCAAAACTTAATGTCACCAAACAATGTAGGGTTAGATTTGCTATTGCTTCAAAGTTGATTGATGAAGTAGATTTGGATGTTGTACCACTTGATATATGTGGCATAGTGTTGGGAAGTCCTTATCTTTATGATAGAAAAGCAATCTTCTTTTGTCATGAGAATAAATACCACCTTACTAAAGGGGGAGTGGAATATATTGTTAGAGCTCACAACATGAGGGTGAATACGATGCTTGGTAGTGCAGGACAAATGAAAAGACTCATAACCACTAATAAGAGATATGTACTCATGGTCGTCAAAGAGAAAGATGTCGGGACATCCGATGCTTTCCAAGGGTGTGATCCATCTCATAAAAAGGAATTAACTGATATTGTTTCTAAGTATGATGATATTTTTCAGGAACCATATGGATTACCTCCTAAGAGGTAAATCCAACATGAGATACACTTGCAGCAGGATTCTCCTTTGCCTAATGTGGGCATGTACAGGATGTCAGTTGTGGAGATGACAGAGATGAAGAAGCAGGTACAGGGCTTATTGGATCAAGGGGTCATCAGGCCCAGTTCATCTCCTTGTGGTTCTCCGATCATGATGGTGCCAAAGAAAGATGGCACATGGCGAATGTGTGTCGATTACCAAGCTTTAAATAAAATCACGGTTAAAAATCGATACCCTCTTCCTCGCATAGATGATTTACTTGATCAGTTAAAGAATGCTATTTATTTCATTAAGTTGGATTTGCGCAGTGGATATCATCAAATCAGGGTTGTAGAACATGATGCATGGAAGACTGCCTTTAAAACCAAACAAGGATTGTTTGAGTGGTTAGTTATGCTGTTTGGGCTTTGTAATGCTCCGACAACTTTCATGCGTGTGATGAATGATGTATTCAGGCCTTTCCTGGATGACTTTGTGATTGTGTATTTAGATGACATTCTTGTTTTCAGCGGGACTTGGGATGAACATGTCGGGCATGTAAAGCAAGTATTGGATGCTTTGCAGAGGGAAAAGCTATATGTGAAAATGTCTAAATGTGAATTTGGCAAGATTGCACTTGTATACTTAGGTCACATCATGGGAGGAGGACAATTGAAGATTGATCCTTCCAAAATTGAAGTGTTTGTGAAATGGCCTGAGCCAAAGAGTGTAACCGAGATTCAAAGCTTCTTGGGTGCAGTCCAGTATTGGAGAAGATTCATTCCCAACTTCTCTTTTATCGCAGCCCCTTTACATGCCTTAACCAGTGTGAAGAACACTTTTCAGTGGGAAGGAAAGCAACAAAAAACTTTCAACATTTTGAAGGAGAAGATCAGTACCACACCAGTATTAGCATTGCTGAATCTTCAACAGTCGTTCGAGTTCGAGACAGATGCCAACGGATATGCCATGGGTGCAGTATTGATGCAATATCGTAAGCCTATATGTTACCACTCTGAGACTTTTAACCAAGCTGTTGTTAACTATCCTACATATGATAAAGAGTTGTATGCATTAGTTCAAAGCGTAAAGAAATGGAAGCATTACTTGTTAGGGAAGGAAACCATCATACATACAGATCGCCAACCCTTACAGTATCTTCAGGCACAGACCAAATTGCAGCAATCTCGACACTACAGATGGATGGGTTTTCTACAACAATTTCATTTGGTAATCAAGTACAAGAAGGGTACACGTAACAAGGTAGCCAATATGCTTTCTAGACCTCCTATTGCTGCTTCTATTATTTTGAAGAATACTTATTTATCACATGATAGCTATGTAGAACAATATGCCATCGATGAAGATTTTAAAGAAGTATATGAGAAGCTAACCCATGGTGCACATGTAGAGAATTTTTGTCTGCAGGGAAAGTTACTCTATCATCTTGGGAAGCTATGTATTCCTACAAGTGAATGAGTCCATGTAATACGAGAAGCTCATACTTCTCTTGTATCGGGGCATTTTGGCGTAGGAAAAACTATGGCTCATTTGTAGAGGTTTTGTTATTGGCCTCAAATGAAAGCAATTGTAAGTAATTATGTAAAGGGGTGTGTGATGTGTTCTACTTGTAAGCCCACTAATAGAAAATTGGGGCTATACTCACCACTTCGTGTTCCATCCCATCCATGGTAAATCATTTCCATGTATTTTGTAGGGGGTTTACCAATGACCAGAGGGGGTCATTATTATTTGTATTTCGTAGTGGATAGGTTCAACAAGATGTGTATCTTGATGCCATGTAAAAATCATATCACTGCTAATCTCTTTTTTCAGCATGTTTGGTTTCACTTTGGATTACCCACGTCCATTGTCTCGGATCGAGATACTCGATTCCTTGGGGATTTTTGGACTAGCTTATGGAGAATGATGGACACCAAATTGAAGAGGAGCACTACTTTTCATCCACAGACCGACAGACAGACATAGGTGGTAAATAGAACAATGATACTTTTGCTTCGAGGCTATTGCAGCAAGCATCCTAAGTTATGGGATGAACAGATACCTTATGTACAACATGCTTATAATCGAGATTTACATTCTTCCACTCAGAGTTCACCTTTTGAGACGTGTTATGGGTACCTACCAAAGGTTCCTTTGGACTTGATGTATGGGAAAGATGCCGTTGTGAATGAAGAATGCACAGAGGATAGAGCTCACAAGTTCATCCAGAGGATTCAACAGATACACGAGGAAGTCAGGGAACAATTGGGAAAGAGTCAAGCACAGTATAAATCTCGTCATGAAAAGCACAGGGTTGATCATTAGTTCCAAGTGGGAGACCGGGTATGGCTTCATATTAGCAAGGAACGATTGAAGGGTGAAGGCAAGATCCGATATGGACCCTTCACTATTTTGGAGAAAAGCGACACTAATGCTTTTCGTTTATATCTTCCACCCTATATGCAGATATACTCAGTTGTGAACGTAGAGAACTTGAAACTTTTTGAACCTCCCATGATCATGGATCAGGATGACGAAGTTTCAATACCATCAGTTGATGAGTTTGCACCTGAGTACTTGGATGAGTTACAAGAAGATATCATCTTGGACAGAAGGATAAGGACTTCACGCAGGGGTGATGTTGATTATCTTCGAGTAGGCTTAAAGGGAACACATCCAAGCAAGGCAAAGTGGATTGAGAAAATAAGGTGAGGGATCTCTTCCCTCACTTACCAATTGATTGATGAAATCTTTTGGTGGTCCAAAAAGCTCTCAGTGGGAAGGCGTGATCCAAAATGGATTCAAAGAAGGTTAAGACAACTCAGAATGCACATAAGCAAATCAGAGCGCTCAGAATGGCTCCAAGAGACAATAGAAGGGAAAAAAATCAATGTTCCTAAAACTCAATGAAAATGGCATAATCACGAAGAGCGCATCACAAGATTTCTAATGGTGCAAACGGCTCGTCAAACGAAGTTACGGATCAAAAGTTATAAGTGGTCAAAGTTCAGTCAAACTTGGTCAAACATGCAAAAGTCAAAGTGACACGTGGCACCACTGAAAGGGTGACACGTTGCACAACTGAGTTGGCAAGATGATGTGGAATGGCAGACACATGGGCATGTTCAGTGATGACACATGTCAACTTCATTGGCAAATCATATTGTGACAAGTGACAGTTTTGGTGGACTAGTTATATGGTGCCACGTGGCACCCCTCCAATGGCTAGAATGTGCAAAAGTTTATTTGACTCCCTAAGAGTCGACCTTGTGACCTCCAAGTAGCCCTAAGGCCCCACGCATCCTCGCTAACCAGTACACCACACCTTGATCCTTGTTTGTCATATGGTTCAATTATTATTTAACTATAAAGTTTGTGCTAATGTGCTAAAAGAGGGATTAGGCCTTAGGCCCAACCCCTGGTTATGTATGGTACCACATGACCATAAGGTTTCGCCCACCTTGGGGCTTAACTCAACTGCCTTTAAATTTAGCCTTTACCCCATTTTCGCCGCCAATTTAAACCACTGCTAAACCAACGCCAGAATCTTCGCCATAAGTTGTAACTAGTTGCCAAAAGGGGAGGCCCGTGGGATTGGACCTCGGGACCTCCGCCAACTAAATTCTTAACTTATCCTCCACTAACCACTCCACCAACAACCACATTTATTACATAACCGCCGCCAAATTGTATAAGAAGGTCTTTCCGCCAGTGCATTCAGACACAAGAGAGCACGAAGAAGGGGCAGGTTGAGTGCATCCGTACAATACGGATTTGGGCGCAGTTTTCCAAATTTTGGCATGGATTTCGAGATCTGTCAGTCATTAATTGTAGGAGTAGTGGCACAAAAACCGAGGCAGGGGTGTCTTGGGGGCCTGAAAGTGTCCGACTTAGATTGAGGCATGGAGACAGTCATTTTTAGGTAAAACGACGCCACAAACGTAGTGGTGGTGTTAGTTTTTTGATCTGAGCAAAGATTTTGTGGATTAACTCTAGAATGATGTATACTTATGTATTTTGACCAATTCTTTTGTGGAGTTAATAAAAATAGCTACCCATTTGAGAGCAGGACCCGGAGACGTAGTCCACCAGGGACGAACTCCATTATCAAGTTCTTTGTGTTTATATTGCATGATTGTGTCTCTTTCATTTTGAGCTTTTCCTTCTTTATGGTGTACTTTTATTTATGCTCATTTTATGCAATTCTTTAATAAGTCAGCTGACGAAAAGATCCCGGATCATTACTTGGGGCAATGATGCGATGTGAAACGAGAAGAGTTTCACTGTTCTTATGTCTAGATGTGGAATGAGACCCCAACACCTCCTTTTATATGGGTAAATGATGGTTATTCGGTTGGGTGATAGGATACAAGCAGTGGATTAGTTAGGAAACTACCCAATAGCCCGTAATCTCAGCGAATTCCTTGCAACTTTTGCAAGTATACGCATGCTGTAGTGGTGCAACATGCGTACGTACATGGGCTGTAGAGGTGCAACATGCGTACTTATGTGGGTTGTAGTGGTGCAATATGCGTACGTACGTGGGCTGTAGTGGTGCAACAAGCATATGTACGCGGTCAGTAGTGGAGTAGGACACATACATATTCAAAATTTTTTGTTTTTAGAAGAGCAACACAATGATGGCTTGGGAAAAAATGCAAGTAAGAGGGCCAAAGGAGAGTTATGCATGTGTAGATAAATTTAGGGCTATAACAAATTCCCCCTAATGTGTGAGGTCAGAAGAACATCTAAAGGCCGAAATACATTACAAAATCTTTACCAATGTATGTAACGAGTGAGCCCGGGACTAGAGTTCAGGAGGTGCCATCTGCAAAATAACAATTATCTCATCGAGGCGAGCATACCTGTGCTCGGGATAAAAAGAATCATGGCTGCCAATCAAATACACTGCAGATCCATGTAATATAAATATATATAGTGTATCCGTGAGCAATACACAACGGATCTACATCTCAAAATCAAAGATATACAAGTATAGTATCCATCTTCAAGAAGCCAATAACACCTGATGGTTGGAGATGAGGCCTTCAGAGCTTGAGCAACAACTTCAAGATATTCCAAATTCAGGTAGGAGCACAATGTGAGTGTATGACTTCACTACCCAGAGGTCTTCGACGGCTCGTCGGGAAAAAGACAAGAGGATCTCGATGATCATGCATAAAACTTCATTGATTTTGAACAAGGACTTGATTGGACTTTTGGGATAGCCAGGCATGAGGTCAGGAGACAAACTGCTGAATGGACGAATCAAGTTGGGTGAAACTTCCCTTGGACAAAAGCATGAGAAATGATTAGACTAAGGCAGCATGACATTGACATAAGTTCGCGATGCAGAAGGTAAGGCAAATTCTCCATGTGTTTGGAAGAGTAACCAAATGGAGGAGGACACACCTTTATGTAGTGAGAACAACTTCCTAAGGTCATGCTATATCCCAATGCTTGACAAACAAACGAAAGGATGTGCTTTGACCAAGGGTGACTCATTGTGCTGCCAAAAAAGAATATATATTTCCCGTCCCCTCTTTTTGGGTTTTTATGATTTTTTTTTGTCTTTTTCAAATTTTAAAGAGCTTGAAAAATAATAAAAGAATGCTATGTTGCAAAGGAGGAATGAGTGTCCCAAACAAGCATACTAGTTCTAAGTGCAAGGAACACACTAATGCTTAGAGAAAGGAGACATGTGCAAGAAAAGGACACTTGGGGAAAAATCCTCCATGGGTCAAGGTGTCAGGTCACAGAGGCAAAGTGCTACAAGGCTTGCATATAAGGCATGCTTCAAAGGTTCAGTTGAGAGCAACATGGAGCCGAAATTAGGCCAAAGATGTAGAAATGCAAATGCGATTATCAAGACACAATGAAAGCCCCTTCAATGTATTTTTAACGAGCCCAGATAAGGTAATCTCGGTAGTTTTTTCATGTTTAGAGAGTCTGAAAAAATGCAAAAGAAGACTCCACTGGGTACCTTTTTCGGAAATAGTCCAGTCGGTTCGAAAAAGGGGTAAACTAGCACCGAAAATATGTCTATTCAAAACCATTTTAACGAGTGTGACAAAGACAAGATCACTCGGCAATCTTTTCAATTTTAAGGAGTCTGAAAAGAGCTTAACTATGGACTCACAACCTTTTTATGTATTTAGTCTCCTTAGCCCGAAAAAGTATTAAATTTACTGAGGAGAACTCTCTCGGCGAGACGAATCTCTCAAGGCATACCTTTTTCCTCCATAATCCACAGGCTGGAAAAAGGGGTAAACTCATGCCAGTAGATGTTCTTCTGGACCAACTTAACGTGTGTGAAGGAACAAGGTCACTCGACGATCTTTTCAATTTTAGGGAGTCTGAAAAGAGCTTAATATGGACTTTGTGGGGGTTCCTTTTTCGTAAGTAATCTCCAAGGCCCGAAAAAGGTGATAAACCAAAACCAAGGAGAATGTTTCTTTTTCATAATTTAGTTCCTCAGGCCCAAAAAAGGGGTAAACTTATACCTGAGAATACTCTTCTAGCGAACTAAAGTTCCTAGAGTATACCTTTGTTCGTACAATTGACCATCTAGACCGAAAAAAGGGGTAAACTATCGGATATACGTGCCTTCAAGTTTTAGTTTGGCGAGCGTGAAGGGCAACAAGATCACTCGACAATATTTTCATGTTTAAAGAGTTTGAAAAGGGCTTAAAGAAGACTCTGGAAGTTACTTTTCAGTTAATCCAGACAAGATTGAAAAGCACAAACGTAGTCTCGTCGGATGTTGCTTTCGAATTTCAAAGCGAGCTTGATAGACAACAAAGAATGCTCATTTTGGGAGTCCCGAGGGTGAGGTCAAGAGTGATGGTGCATAAGACGCATGAGGCTCAAACTCGTAATGATGATAGGACTAACAAGGACTCCTGAGCCTAAAGTCATTCAAAGATAGCATGGACGCCAAAAAGCAACAAGGATCTATCTAGGGCATCCATGTAAAGGTAGGATCTACCACCTCATCACAACACTCCTAAAGTAGTGATGATGGTTTTGTGTCGCACTTCGGTGGGATCGATCCTATGGCAAAGCGGAAAAGACAACGAGATGCAAAAAGTGGAGGTGGAATCCTGACTTATATGCAAAAAGTTGGAAAAAATGACTTTGTACCAAAGGACCTTAAAAGTGACCCATTTCCAAAAAAATTACCAAACTAAAAGGCAAAGTGCATCGTAACATCCAATAAGAAATTCAAGAACCAAATTAAATGATTTCTAAGCCAGAAAAAACGACAAAAGGGTTAAAAAAAGTGGCAAAAAAGGCCAAAAAAGTCTATAAATAGAATCTGACAGCTCATTTTCACCATTGCAATTTGAAAATTAACCAAAAGGCAAAAAGACCCCTTTGATAAAGAAGTTGATCTCAGGAGATTTAGAGGACAAAACAAACTTCCTCTCGGACCAAGTAAGTATAAACACATCCCTCTTGCATTTCCATTGTTCATTTATGCATTTTTTTTTTGTGGGGCGCGCCCTCCTAAAAAAGGGTGTCCCTACATGTACGTGGGCTGTCCAAGGAGAACCCGCGTATGTACGTAGGCAGAGAACAATCTGTCAGCGTACATATGTGACTGTGTCCAAGACAACCTGCGTACACCCTCAAAATCATGGAAAAAATAAAAAATACAAGAGCTAACTCCCCTTTGAGCTGTCATGGAACATAATGTATGGCCACTGGAGGGAGAGGGAGCACAAGGAAATCAATATCTTGGTCGATGAGGACCCTACTGCTATCACCACATTGAAATGATGTAGGCTATGGAAGTTCTACTGGTGTCCATTCATGAGGGCACAACCCAGGCTACGAAATGCCCTGGTGGATTACTGGCACCCCGACGTAGAGGCGTTCATGATTGAGGGGCAGTCGTTGACTCCAACAACTGAGGATATATAATTCTTGACTAGCCTCTTGAGGAGAGGGGAATGAGTCAACCTGCGCACATTCCCCCCTGGGCCCTTCAACATCGCTGACTACATCGAGATGCATTGCGAGGCCGACAATGAGAAAGTAGGTTCTCAGGTGCCCATCCACAAGATCACCAACTTGTCACTAAAGGTGATAGTTTTTCTTATCGGGCAGATCACTGAATCCGCAGCCCTACACCAGGCTTCCCGAGCGCACATGTATGTGCAATGCAGTGCCTAGATGCACGTATATTTGACTGGGGCACGACCATTCTTAACTACATGAAGAGGCAACTCACAGAGTGTCGAGAGCGTAGCAACAAGAACTTCATGTTCAATACCATTTTGTGTTTGTTCTTTTTCGAGAGGGTGGCCAACCTGAGTCCCATACAGACAATACAAGGGTATGTGGCCTCCTTCCTAGCGGTATGCAGATGGGCAACATTGCTACCACAACAGGGGGGAGGAAGGACCATAGAGGCATTCGATGACAAATTCTTCGATTGGTGGGCACGACAGATTTCAGCGATAGAGGACTACCCCTACGTTGGAATCAACTTTTCTAGAGACTTGAACATTCCCTTACCTCCCGCAGAGGAGCGAGGAGAGATAGGTACATATTTTTAAAGTTATTTAATTTTTAATTTCTTTTATATATGTCATTTTTAATATGTATCAGAGTATTGACAACTATGTATCTACTATCTACAGACATGGGACCGGTGCGCCCAATAGACTTCATGAGGACCGGGTGACGTCCTCGACCAGAGGCAGTACCACCAGTAGCCGGTGGACCAGCCACCACAAGGGGACCTCTAGTTGGAGAGGCTGAGAGAGTTTTGAGACTGGTGGAGTGGAACCTCACCGTGCTCACTTGCACAGTTCCCATGGCCGAGATCAAGGATCTCCCACCAGCCATGCAACCTCTTGTAGTTGGGGTGCCACGGACTTGGGTCCAACTTTTCTGGTGTTTGGCTAATGCCGTTATTCACTATGGCAGGGCCAATAGGCCCCAGGCTTATACAGGATGGACTCATCATGTGCCGAGGGCACTTTTTGTATATTTTTGAGGGCATAAGCCCCGTGATGTATACCAGATAATTATTTTTGAGGCGTTCACGCCCACCTATGTACTATGAGACTTTTTGATATATATATATATATATATACATATTTTATGTCTTATGGATCACATTTCTTTACAAATGTATGTACATGTGTATGTGTGTGCAACATGCCAATCTAATACTTGATTAGCTAGAGTATCTGTCATTTGATTTAATCTGCTAGGAACATGGATATACATAATGTAATCAAAGCAACGTTCTAAGAGACGTACCCTAAGGAAACATCAGTGTAAAGTAGGATCATAAATGTGGTAAACTCCATTAAACTGGGACACAACCAACTGAGCATCTAAGTAGACCCGGAGTTGAGAAATGCCATGCGGCAAAGCGTCATGAAACAATTCTATCACTGCACTGTATTCGACAACATTGTTTGTTGCATCACCTAGACAAATACCTCAAGAAGATATCAACTGGCCTTGAGGCGTAAAAATCACCCAAGCTTCAAAAGCAAACCTTCGAGTGTGTCGGCTAACATCGTCTGTGAATAAAAAGAACACCTCCGATTCACTTGACATCTGTCATAGTAAAAAATATGACATAAATAACGATATGTCCATAAAACAAAAAAACAAAAACTAATTGTATAATAACTATACATATGTACAAGAAGTCACCCTGGCGACCAACCTAAGAGTAATACTTCTTGAGGTAGAGTCCATTTCTAGGCTCTGCCAAAGAATTTCCCTTAAATTCAACTAGATGATAAGCGCCCTTCTTTAAGACCTCTTTCATGATGAAAGGGTTGTACCACATGGGTTTGAACTTTCTTGCCCCTAGGGGATCCTTTTCTTGGTCGTAGACCAAGACAAGGTCACCTTCGTAAAAAATCTGAGGATGAACAGACTGATCGTATTGATACTTGACTCATTACTTGTGAGCCTCGTTGGCCGAGGCTGCATCATGACATTGTTCATCGAGTGTCTAGAGATATAATAGGCGTTCCTCAAGCAGTGAAGTGTATGGAAATAACTCTATTTCCAACTTTAAAGACGAGATCTGGCACTCTATAAGAAATACCGCTTCCAGATCGTAAACGAGTTGGAAAGGTGTGAAACCGGTGGCAGTATTTATAGACATTCGGTAGGCCCATAATGTCGAGGACAACATCGAATGCCAATTTGACTTGGTAGAATTGATCGTTCGTTGTAGAATAGTCTCGAGGGAGTTATTCACAGCTTCCACCTGACCATTTGCTTGTGGGTAGTAGGGTGATGGATGTTCTTGCCTCAACACAAGCTTTGATATTAACTCAGACATCAGTTTGTTTTGGAAGTGACTACCATGATCAGTGAAAATATCCTTCAGGATGCCAGACCTGTTGGACAACAGAGAGGGGGGGTGAATCAGTTGTTACCATGCTTAAACAATTATTCTTCTTTTAAAATCTTTACAGGGCACTCAATGATGATCACAATAATGGGAAATAAACAAAGGCACATTCAGCATAAGTCACATATATGAGAAAATAGAGACAAATAATTCCTGAGGAAACCCATACAGGGTAAAAACCTCTTTTTCTTTATATGATAAGTATTATCTACATTCTTTACATTATCATACATATGAGCACCAACTCATTGTGAGGCTACAGCCTCTATTTTTGCAAGCTGCAACTTGCTGAGAGCACCAACTCTCTGTTTTCTCTAGCACCCACTAGAAGGAAGCACCAACCCCCTGGTTTCTCTAGTACCCACTAGAAGGAAGCACCAACTCCCTGGTTTCTCTAGCACCAACTAGAAGGAAGCACCAACTCCCTGTGTTCAAGCACCCACTTGAACCTTTGAGGACACCAGTCCTCCCTAGCACCTCCCAACCTCCCTGAATTATAAATTCTTTGTTACTAAAACTTATTACAGTGATATAAAATTATTCAATGGCTTACCAGCCCTGTCATTGTTCTGTTACACTGCTCTCTCTGTCTGCATCAGTGTCTTATGCACACCTCTATCACTTTCTATTCTTCAGCNTGGCATTCTATCCATCTCAGTTGTCTTTGTGCATGCAATATTCACAATGCCTCTACATGCTCACTCCACGCCAAATTCCTGCACAACTTGAGTGCTCTGTCTGATCATCATCGTGACTCTTCAGCTTCTCTAGTCGTTTACCACTCATTCAACATCACTGTATGTTATTCTGAGATTCCTCAGCCTCTCTGGCAGTTTGAGACTCTTCGTCTTCTCTGTGACAGTTGAGCTCACCTTCTCTGTTCCAGTTACAGGCCTCAATGCTCATCCAGCTGTCAATCGCCTCCACGAACATCTTCATCCCTCTTGAATATTCCCAGAGACTCTTCACCTCCTCTGTCAATCATCCCGAAGTGTCTTCGAGTCCTCTGGCAGAAACCATCAGTGGTTTCTGGAAGTTACATTGTGTCGTGCTACAGTAGCCCTCCGATCTTGTTCAAATTCACCTGCACCGTTGGATTGATTCCATGGGATCTTGCATTCATTTCGGCAATTCGGCATTTGAAAATTCGACATTTGGCAATTCGGCATTCGTGTGACCATGTGTCTCGACATTCCTAGTCGCGATCCCCAAAAAGGAGCTTGGTTGCTCTAGCTCTTTCCTCCATCTCTCGCTGATGTGACCAAGGGTTGTGACCACAGCCTTATGCATAAGGTGCTTTCTCGATTTCACATTTCGTGAATCTGGAGATGAGGCATCTTGACTCTCCAAGTTGCGATCCCTGAAACCCCGAAATGGTGTGGGATCAATGGTCCCGATCAACACTTGATCTGATGGCTCAGATCATTTCGCGATTTCGCATTTCACGATTTCAACATTCTTGATGTTCAGTGTTCTTGTCACGTCAAAGTCCCGATCCGTGAAACTCCGAAATGGAGTTGGATCAACGGTCCAGATCACACCTTAATCTGATGGATCAGATTAAGTCGCGATTTCGCATATCGCGATTTCAGGATTCTTGTGGTTACTATTCTTTGACATCTCCAACTCTCGATCCGCGAAACTTCGAAATGGACTGGGATCAACGGTCCAGATCAAACCTTGATCTGACGGCTTAGATTAAGTCGCGATTTCGCATATCGCGATTTCGGGATTCTTGTGGTTAATATTCTTTGACATCTCCAACTCTCGATCCCCAAAACTCCGAAGTGATGTAAACCAGCTGACGTCACACATGGATTGACACATGTCAAGTAAATGCCATATGTCACTCTGATTCATGACTTACATGTGCCTGAAATGTTGAATCAGCTTGACACTTGTCATTGCCTGGTTGTGCCACGTGTTCTTAGCTGACGTGGATTGCTGACGTGTCTTGTTTCGGTATTTCGCATTTCGGCACTTCGGGACTCCTAATGTTGAGAGTCTCTGACTTCTCCATCTCCCAATTTCTGAAACTCTGAAATGGAGTTTACTTCAGGGTTTCACATTTCGCGAATTCAGTAGGTTAGGGAACCCCGTTCCTTTGAATTTCCAGTCAGCGAAACAACGATCTTTCACCACGTGTCCTACTCGAAGATGGACGGTCCTCCTGCTTTCAGGTTTTTGTAAGCCCGCTTCTCCTAGCACTTTAAAGAACATGCAGGCTCTCCTGGATCCAACGATGGTCGGACCCTACGCTCGGATCTAACGCCTGAGATCTATCCTCCTCTTTAGCGCGTTCTTCTTGTCTACATTCAGATCTGACGACCATCGGGAATTCAGGATGGGATCCAATGATCACTGACGCTTCTCCCCCCAATTATCACTGCGCTGTTGATCATCGTTGTTGTACTCAAGCCATCATCGTTTCTGTACTTGTCATCAATGACAAGCATACACTGCCTGTAAAACATGCCAACAATCTCCCCCTTTGTCATTGATGGCAACTAATGCACCCGAATTATTTTCTCCCCCTTTGACATCAATGTCAAAGAAGAGACATGCTCCCCCTGAGCTATTACAGTAATTTTAGGAGGCATTAGATATTCAAACTGTTATCACCCCATAATTTATGGGAATCATCTTATGACTTGGATATTATCTGCCTCTAGTGATTTAGTTCACAAATGATATTGCATTCTTCAAATAATTTGTGAAAAAGAAAAAGAAATAGAAAAAGAAAAAGAAAAAGAGGGCAGAAAAGAAATGAAGCAATGGCCCCATGCAATAATAACAATTTGGTCATACCTTTCAAGCATGACCAAATTCTTTTAAATTTTCAATGCTGTTAGGTTAGTGAATGCATCTGATCAGACCATCTAATCCTGGTCAGATAGCCCCTAGGTTAGAATTAGTGAATGCATCTGATCAGACCATCTAATCCTGGTCAG
>ML781921.1:487558-528508 GCA_009831015.1 Picea engelmannii | reverse complement strand
ATGTTTGGTACAAATTGATTGGTACAGGTTTACAACAATATATCTCACAGTGATAGTGTGACAATGGTTCCATCATTCTACTTCTACGTCAGGGCGGTTGGACGGGGCAATGAAATGTGGTTGTAGCCACCTTCCAGTTGTAGCCAAAGAACATAGGGGGTTGTAGCCTCCTTCTGGTTGTAGCCAGAGAATTGGAGAGTTGGAGCTGCCCTCAGGTTGTAGCCTGAGCAACTAGGGGGTTGGAGCCTCCTTCTAGTTGTTGCTGGAAAACAAAAAAAATTAGTGCTTCCAATGAATGTAATTCTTAAAGACATAGAAGAAAAATCATTTCATGGTTTTCTATCGCTTTGGGTTTCCACATAAAACACCGATGTACTGTGTATGTGTATGATTTATCATTTGTTCATTGTTTATTTACTCTGCAACTATTGGATAATAATGCTACATTGATATAACACTTGCATTTTGTGGTTAAAAATAATTCAATTTATCTATTACTGATTCACCCCCCCTCTCAGTAATCCAACGCTATAATCATGGTCCTTCATTTTAATGATATCTTGCATCAAAAGGTTCATTATGTGAACAAAACACCCTTACTAAAATATATCGGGGTAAATATCCTCAATGGTTTCTCCTTCTTCCGTACTTACAATTAGCTAGGGCCTTCCATCAGAGTGTTTTAATCCTTTAGAGACCCTTGCCATATCTTTTCCTCTCTTATGGAACCTTGTCTTGGTTCCCACACACTCCCAAAAAGCCAAAAAATAACCCAAGAGGGCCTCACCCATGCAGAATGGAGGGGAGCGCTCGGGGAGCATTTTTAATTTGCTTAAGAGCGACCTAGAGTGCTTTGGGATCGATCCGGGAGTGCTCATGGAGTGTTTCTCCCTGAGCGCTCTTGGTTTGAGCAGGGAGCGATTTTTCTATGGAGAGTATTCTCGCCGACGAGAGCGTTATGGAAGCGTGCTTCCTGAATTCTCCATTTGGGAACATGATCCGAGAGTGGGGGCCTGGGGGGTGCTCCCCCACAGCATAGGGAACAACACCATTTGATCAAAATCTGGACCAGGGGGCAAAAATTTGCTCAATTTTCAAAGTGCTCGGAATGCGACGAAAACAGTGCCATTGCGTCTGTCTCGTCTTCCTGATTCCGGTGGTATATTTACTTTCTCAAACAGAGTCCGTATGGAGAAGATATCGCGATCTGTTCGCCGAGCCAAACAGGCAAAAATTTGGGATGCTGACTGTACCTGTCCGTACAGTCCGTACGTCCACCTGGAGGGCCGTACCATCATGATGACGTGGTGACCGTACAGTCGACGTGGTAGGTGACGTGGCAATCTTCGATTGGTTGACTTTGGGCGAGTATTATGTTGACACGTGGCACTTAATGGTCGAATGGAAAAGTGCCACGTGGCCCAATGAAGGGCTGCCACGTGGCACCCCTGTATTGGATAATGGCTTTTGGTTCGTTTATTAAAAATTTATGGAGGCCACGGGGTTCGACCCCTGGACCTCCCTAATGCCCAACGCCTTCACAAACTTCCGCTAACCACTATGCCGGCTTTGTTTCTTGTTTGATATGTCAACAAGCATATATTTAAAGTCGTGTGTTGTTTTATTCGGAAAAGGGCGCGGGCCAGGGCTTAGCCCCGACCCATGGTTTCATGGCACAATACATGTAACCGTGCGTTAACGTTTTAATAACTGCGCGCATTTCATATATTAAATATGTAATGTTATAACCATTGTTTATATCATTCCATTATATATGTGCGCGGAACTTTGTGTTAACACATAAGTTTTTACACCGTGGTTTGGTTATCACATATAACCATTGTTTATACTATATATAGCGGGGGTTTCGAACCATTGTCCGTTGTATAAACCGTATGACCATTGTGTATGCGCGGTTAGTTTTTAAAACCGTTCAACCACCTATTTGCTATGCGCGAGGTCACATGGTGACCATATGCCCGAGAGCTAGGCGGTTGGGGGTTGGAGGTGCCCTAACCGTCCTACAGTTTGCACGGTTATTCGGAACCGCTCAGTGCTGGGTTTAAACGCGCGTTTTGGAGCGTTTTCCAGGTTCATGCACATAGAGGTGCGTTTTGTAGAGCCAGTTCCAGCAAAGCTTGAAGGAGGAAAATGGAGGGGGCCTAACTTCTTCATCGTTTGGCCGTTTGAGGTGCCGTAAAAGCCCAGCCAGGAGTTTTTGGACGTGCTGGATCCATTTCTACCGTTTTCACAGCCATTTGAAGACTTCTTCAACAAGTTTGTCACCATTGAAGTTTCAGGAAGCTCAAGGGAACTTCAAGCCCTCTTTGATGGAGGACATGGTTTGGTGAGCCTATGTTTGTTTTCTGTGATTGAATAATCATTTTTGGCTAATTGATATGCTCTGAACACATTGGGACAGGTTTCAGAGGATTTTGAGGACTTTTACAGGTGTTTTTTCCAAAGAGAAGCTCAGGGAAGCTTATGGCCACATGTAGAGGAGGTCATGCCCGGATGAGCCATGATCCGTTTTCAGAGTTGTATTAGTCATTTTTGGGGTTTTTATGTGTTCTAATCTCAATGGTGCAGTTTTTTTTTCCATTGGAGTTGAGCAGAAGCTTGTAAAAGAACTTTTGACTAATTAATCCCAGAGAGCCAAGTCCATTATGGAGGCTCAAGGAGATGTAGCCCGGAGGGGGGTGAACTCCTTTATCATCTTGTTCTTGTTAGGAGTTTGATGGTTTATTTGCTGCAAGTTGTGTTGCTGTGTATTTATTTGAAATACATATTTAACCATTTACAAGAACATTTCATTATACATAAACATTTAAAGGAAGAAGCATGAACTTAACACATAAAGTTTATTTTGCATATTTATACACATGAAGCAAGGTCCTGTAAAATTTATTTTAATGAAGTAGGGGTGCTTGCATAGCATAAAAAGTCAGCCTTCTATTTTCAGATCACCATTGGAGATGTTCAAAGAAGTGAAATGATTGAGGGTCAATCATTGAGAGGAAAGAGAAAACAAAAACCAAATATGGTCAACTTTGCTATGATGGAAAATGTTTAGGAAATTTATGAACCACAGTGGTTTGAGGAAGAAAAGGGGAGACCTAAATGGAAAAAGGCCATGGTAACCGAACATGAGAGTTTGATGAAAAATAAAACTTGGGACCTCACAACTCTTCCACCGGGGAAAAAACTCATTGCTTGCAAATGGGTGTACAAGGTCAAGTGCAAAGAAGATGGTATACTTACAAGTACAAAGCATAATTGGTTGTGTTATCCTTATTTTGTGGATGAATAAGGAGATGATGTATCGAGGCCCTCATGTTGTATATATGGAGTGCTAAGAGACTACATGACCAACAATACCCTTTGCACATATGGAAAACCCACTCACCACCACATATGGTCATAGATTTACAGATGGCATCCACCACACCAGCTGGTTTCCAGAAGGTAGTGGGCCTTGCTCCATGAGGTACAAGTTAGTATTATGGTGAATATTGTTTCAATATTTAATCCATTTGATTATGTTGTATCTTAGATTTCTCTAAATTCTATGATATGTTCTTGGACATTATAATTTTTTCCCTGCTTCGCCTTGGTGGTTGACATTGTGCCCTAGTAAGTGGTTTTCCTTGGGGATGGGTGTTCTACTAGGAACTCCCTTAATGAGTCATCGTACCGTTCCCGACCATACTTACCAATTTCCATAATTATTCCCCTCTAGTTCCTTATCTCTTGGGATTTTAGGGTATATTGACCATAGAATGAGTTGTCCCTCATTTTATGGGAAGAAGGGGCTAAAGACCCAGAGGAGTTGGTGTTGGGTAAAAGATTAAATCCTTATATAAACCTTCTAGATGCTTCACCCATGGATCGCCCAAGAAATAAATGAAATGCTTATCTTTGAATAAAGGGGACCCACAATATAATAAAAAAATGCTTGAAACATTAGTTGAATAATAGGAGGGCTCATCACGAGCTGAACTATCATGCCCATGGATATCTAGTGGCATGACATTGTCATCATCTGGTCACCAAACCAAGGCAATGACTCTCAATTGCATGGTTGGGAGAAATGGGGTCTCATCACGAGCCGACCTTCTCATTTCCATTAGGTGTTTGTGGGTGACATTGCCATCACTTGGTCAACATGCTAGGGCAGTGAGTCTCTTTATGCTATTATGAAATAAAATACAAATAAATAAATATAAAAGGAAATTGATGGGCTTGGAAAAAGTGCATTTGGACGAAGGTACCACACATCCTCTACAAAGACACCCATGAATGAGACACTACGACCCCTTATATGTCATGATCCCTATGCCCATTGAGTCATCATCCCTACCACTTCAACCACTTTACATGGCTTAGAGAGGGATATCCTGGAAGCTCTCCTTGATGTAGGGAAAGATCTATCCAATAGGACACCTCATCAATCATCCCATATTTAAGCTTGACAAGTCGCATAGTGCCTTTGAGTTGTTAATTGTTTGATATAGTGATATTTGATGCACATGCTTATATGGATTATTTATTGATTGTATTCGCTTATCATGATGTTATGAATTGTGATCCTTGGAGGGTGTGTTCATTTGTCTTTGCAGGACCTAGTTGGTGGACAATTTTGGGAAAAAAATCCTAGCTTGGGATTCCATGGGGATACAATCCCACGAGTTGGATTCCAGGGGCCCGCTTGCTAAATGAGAGATATCAGACTTGGATGACCTTGATGATGACTTGAAAAACCTATCCCACCCCTTACTTTCCAAACAATTTTCCCAGGAGGGGCAAACCGTTCCAATTTTGAGTTTGACATCATGATCTTGGGGGATAAGGCATGGTGGTGAGGTTCGACTCTTTGACACATGGAAGTTTCGAGGAGAAGAGGGTCTTCAACATGATATGAGTGCCTAGATGCCTTACACATGGAATTTGGAGGCCCATCCATGATTCTCCAACACCAACGACTTCCTCAAAGTGGAAAAATGTCCCTAAAGGGCTAACATCCTCCTAATTTAGGGTTTTATTTTTGCAAAAAGTGAAATTTGAAGTGAATTATTTAATATTACTTTGTTAAAGGGGAAATATTAGGGTTGTTGACCCCTAATCTTGTGTTTTACTCCTTAATTTGTGGGCAAACCATGTTAGCTACATTTTGTATAAATAGAGATCATAAGATCTCATTTTAATCATAACTGTCCATCTTGTGAGAGACTTGGTCTGGAATTTTTGGCCCTCTTGGCTCTTTTATCTCTTGTGCACTTGTGTATGGGTATACTTATGAATGGTTGATGGAAGAAGTGATGCACTAGCCTTGGAAGGATATTCTATTTGCTATTGTGGTGGATTATCTTTGCATTTTTCCTTGAATTGGTATGGTTTTTACTCTCTTGCTATCATTTGCTTCAAGTCAAGGTTTTTGTGCTAGGAACTAGGTGGGAAGTATAAGGGCATAAATCCCCACCTTAGTCTTCATCACTTTATGCTTCATCTTATTGCTTAGACAAGGGTTTTCTAAGAGAAGTATAAGGGCATACACCCTCTTAGCCTAAACCCTAGCCTAGATAAACTTGCCTTGGGAAGTAAAGGGGATTACACCCCCAAGGAGGTAGCTCATATAACCTCCTTTGACTCCATTAACCCAATAGTAAAGGAAGTAGTCATACTTTTGTTTTCATTTGAGATATAAAATCATTGCCTTGGGAAACATAATTTTTGACCTTTTGAAAGTTCTCTTGCTTGAAGTTGATTTGTCTCATTAAAAGGAGTTTTCCCCCACTACAGTGTCCCCTCTCTCCCAAATCTCCAACTTCTGTTACAAAATTTAACCTACAGCCATTAGGGCTACATAACCCTAACTATTAACACTGTCATAACTCCTAAACTAACCCTAGACTAGCTCCCTAACTTTGCTCTTTTACTCTACTAACTAGGGTGCATCTTTTGAGTTATTCTTGGCAACTTTTCATGGTTGATTTTGCTGTTGTTTGCCACTGAATTCTACATCCATAAGGTTGAAATTTTATGCAGAAAACACATGTTTACAAAAACCATCTTATCTAGCTTTTTAAGTGCCAATTTTTAGCCTATATTCATTGCCAAGTTTGATGTTGATTTACCTAACTAGTCTAGATATTTATATGTTGTTTTTAGGTGTTTTTTGGCTGATATACACCGGTATCTATTGATGCAAATTAAGGACAACGAGCATAACTTGTTTATCCAACTAACATATATCATTGCAAAGTGTGTTTTCTTGTGTCTCGGGTAGGTACAATCATCCGAAAAATTACTATACCTATGGGGCAGAAATTACTTGACTTGCAAGACATCTCTCCCTACCTTTCATTCCACTTAGAATTGACCTCTAGGGTCTTTACTTCCACTTCCCTCCATCTCAATCTCCATCCCCCTAGGGTCACCGAGATTGCCTCCCTAGAGTGACCTAGTCACTCTTGAAGTGCGATACCTACATCGAGGTGACATTAGGTGTAGGATTCCCAAGTTGTAGCACTTGCCTTATTTGCACTATAACATTTTGGGGCCGCCACCGAGGAATATTTTGAATTTTATTCGTACCCTAATGACACTTTGGTAAGCTATCCTAAAGCCTTTTCCCTTAGCTTGCCTGACGAATCCACCCAAGGGACGTTCCCTTTCAACTTTTCTTGACGAGTTCATCTTGAAACTCATCTGGTGACTCCACCTTCCCAAAACCCTTCCTTTCCCTCTTTCCCCCTTTCCACCCTTTGATGAGCCCTGATCTCATCTGGTGACTCCATTGAGGTGTCCTTTTAGTCAATGGAAATATGGCACCATGGGATGGACCCCCATCCAGAAATTGCTATGCATCGAAGAAGGAACTTTTACATATGGAAAAGGAAAAGGCTTCCAATAAAGCTACTAAGGAAATGATGAATCACATAAGAAAATTATTTCCTACCCTTGCCGATGAAAAAGTATTCAAAGAACAAACATATTCAGAAAGTCATCAATAAAACACCACAATGAGTTGTGACCCTTTTGAATACCTTGATGATGCTTTATTCCATGACCTTGAAAATAAAGAAGTGTCGGAGGAAACCTTAGATATGATAGATCCCCTTGAAGAAAATCAAGAAAAGAAATATAAACTCAGAATCAAGCCTCTTGTAATGAAGAGGCGATGGAGGGGCTTGTCTATAAAAATAAAGAAGAATTATGATAAAACACAACATATTGAAGCACCACTATCTTTGATCCTTCTTTATGAAGGCAAGGTGGTCCAACCTTGTTTGCCTCCTAATGTTAAAGAAAATATCAGTTTCGATGATGAAGGTCCAGTCGAAGACGTCCATGCCTCTGCTCCTCCTGTGCACAAAGAAGAAAATACGGTCATTTTCAATTATCCTGATGGTCTTATGAAAGTACCGTTCGATATGGTTGATGAGCCTATAGACACTTTCATACAGACTGGTAGATGCATATGGGATCTTAGTTATCTCAAATTTGATAGAGACCCCATTTATGACATTGAGGGTAGCTCTCAGGAAAAGGGGTTGTGATCATCAGAGGAGTGGTCCTCATACATATATGGTTTAGATGTTTGGCAACCCAGTGATGACATGGTCACATATTTGTTCTTCCCTTTCGAGGATGACTTCTTGTAGCATGATCTTCATTCATCTTTTAATACATACCCTTTTGAGGATGAATATTTGATTTATGATGATTCTTATCCATTGTGATCATATTTCGAGGAACACGAGGACGTTGCCACCTCAGAGCAATCATAGTTTCATTCTTCAAAGCATAATTATTTTCATCTTGACTATTTTCATGCAGATTCCCAGGGAAAGAGGTGGTGTCTCTCTACACCTTAGACTGTTCATTACCTATTACCCTCATCTCCAAGAGATCATACAATATTCTTCTGATCTATTGTTTCCTCTCAATCCTTGAAAGGTAGTGAGTCTTTGTGCACGGATGAATATGAGACTTCGTCTACATATAGTATCCCCCTTCAGAGATGGATTGATCTGTTGAAATAATGTAACTACAAAGAGTATTCTTATTATTATTTGATATATTATTCATTGGATCAATCCCCATTATGGATTGATCATGTTGGCTATTGTAAAAGGACCAAATCCCATTTTGCGGATTGGTCATAATGTAATTGTAATAGGTAGAAAGAAAATTCATCCCTAGAATATATTAAAGAGGCTCCGAAATATAATAAAGGTGGTTATAACCACCCAATTTGAGAAGCCGGCCCTGCTAGTGAAGAGACACTTCACACGTGCTATATTTGTATAAATAAAGGAGGCTAGCGCCTCACTTAGACACACACCTCACTTGCTCATTTTGAGAGACAAGTTTTAGAATTGTAGTTGGAGAAGAGAGAGAGAGAGAGTGGCACATCTTTGGGAGAGTATCTTCTATATTAGCTTGAGTTATCTCTTGGCATTGTATTAGCTATCTATAATAAGGAAGTTTTGCTGGGTTTTCTTCCCCTAGAGGGTTTCCCAGGATAAATGTTGTGTCTATTGTGATTGTGTATTTCTCAGTGATATTGTCTTATGTTGCTATTATCTATTGAAATGAAAAGAACTATAATAATGGATTAAACATGAACATGGTATCAGAGCCAAGCTGAAGAGAGCATCTTTCACAAGAGAAAAGTGAAAAACGTCACTGCTACCATACATGAAAATTAGGGCTTTTTGTTGGTGAGGTATTTCAGCCCTAAAACCATCTAGAAAAGTGCGCCCTCCCCCAAGGATCATTTTGGCACCTTCAACGTACCTTTTCAGTGACTAGATCTCCCAGAAAGTGAAACCCTAGTTTCATAAAGTACTAGAAAACCAGAAAACCAGAAGTACTAGAAGTACCAGAGTACTAGAAGTACTAGAAAACTAGAAGCACCAGTCCAAAAATCTGCAAATAAAGTTTGAGGGGGTAAAAGTTGTATTTTCAAAAATCTGACTACACCAGCTTACTCACCTCAGCTTAGCGCATCTATCTCCTAGATTAGAATTTCAAAATTCAAAGTTTGAAAAATTAGGGTTTCCTCATAAAACCCTAAGTTGCAGTTGCAGTTGCAGTCTCAGAACCAGTTGCAGTTGCAGTACCAGTTGCAGTTGCAACTGTACTACCAGTTGCCGTCACCCTTGAAGTTTTTAAAGAGTTGGTAATGATTATCGCTGCTGCCAGATGGTGCCACCACCTGCAAATGCTATCAGAGGTATGTACTCACATATGTTTAAATGGTTAAACTTTAAAGAGTATTTGCAGAAGAAGGCATCTCTTTCCATAGATCCAAAAGGATCTCAAGATACAACACATTCAGAGGAATGATGCAACCTAGGTGTGATTATTCTGATATGCATCTATTTGTTATGACATTATTTTGATCAGTGTTGCACGTTGTAGCTATGACCATCATTCTAACCTTTGATAAAAATCTGAGTCAAGGTATTGGATGGATTAAAAGTTGAGATCATAGAACTTATCCTCTAACCCAACCTTCTGTCAAGATAGCGTATTTTCTTAGTAGAGAAGACAGGTTGAAGAAAGCACTCATCATCTTGAGTGAAGGAGACTCGGAAGAAAAGCAAGCACTCATTCCTGAGGACAAGGCTCCAGGTTTGATTAATCAAGTTAATAAGATTCAAAGGTACACATGACAAGTTGATGACTATAGTTGAGATAGCAGTCTTTGTAAAGTATCATACTTGATAGCATGTGAGCATATAAAGGTAAATGCTTAACGTAATCATTTGTCTAATACAACTAGCACCTCCTCTTGGAAGAATCTCATGTGTTAGTTCTAGGTTGCCATGGAGGAATGTTTGATCACAACACTATGAGAGTGTTGACCTCATTTTCGTATTGTATTCCTTACCTTTAATCTTTGCTTCAGACAAGTTACAAGCGATAGCTCTAAAGGAGCTACTGTGATGATTGTTCGTGCTATTACCTTATATTATCAAAAGGATATTTCTCTTTCTTTCTATTTTGTTGACATTGTTCCAGGTCATAGGTAATAACCCCGAGGAAGAAATAGTGAAGGTTGCAGAAGGCAACGTGCTAAAGGAGAAATCTTAAATAAGGAATCATCATTGGAAGTGAAGAAAATGGCTTGTATAAACTAAAGGGTCACTCAGAGGCTGCCATGACCCATGCCATTGAAAACTCATGTGAACTTTTTCATAGAATATTAGCTCACATCAACTACAAGGCGCTACCATACATATGCAAAGCGGTCACAGGTTTACCAAAACTCAAGGTTGACCATGAAGGCGTATGCAATGGATGTGCACAAGGGAAGAACATCAAGAACCCTTTTCCGAAGAGAGACAACAAAGCAAAAGGAGTCATAGAACTCATTCATTCAGATGTGTGTGCCCCAATGCCATCATCCTCCATTAGTGGCGTTCAACAAATTCAAGGAATTCAAAGCCTTGATAGAGAATCTTTCTATAAGAAGGATCAAGATACTCAGGTCAAATAATGGAGGAGAATATACCTCGAAAGAGTTCGTGAGCTTCTGCAAAGATGTTGGGATCAAGAGGGAATTCACTACTCCCTATAATCCCTAACAAAACAGTGTAGTTGAACGAAAGAACATAATGATAATGGAAGCTGTGAAGACTATGATCCATAATCAAGATCTTCCTATGTGCTTATGAGAAGAAGAAGCAATGGCCGTTGTATATGTGCAAAACCGATTGTCCCTTAGTGCACTTGGGATCAAGACCCCGGAAGAGATGTTCACCGAAAAGAAGCCAGAGGCAGGCCATCTCAAAATATTTGGCTGCTCAGTATTTATTCATATACCGAAAGAGAAGAGAAACAAGCTGGAACCTTTAGGAAAGAAGGGAATATTTGTGGTATACTGTGAGGTCTCCAAGGCCTTCAGAATATATATACCAGGTCACCATCACATTGAGATCAGCAGGGATGTGACCTTTGATGAAGATGCAGTGCTAAAGAAATCAAGAAGATGCCATCTTGAAGAAGTATATGAAGAGGAACCCGTAATCCCCAGAACTGCAGTGAGGGAGGTTCCTAGAGCCGCAGAACCGGTGAGGGAAGTTGTAACTTCCCCTGATGAGGAAATTCTAGAAGATCATGATATATTATAATTTCAAGAACCTCCTCAGATGACGATCCTCCATAAAAGAAAGCCATCTTGGGCTAGAGATCTTATTCAAGATGGATAGAAGTATGGTGTTCCCGAAGGAACTATGAGACAAGTGAAAAGACCAAAGCCATTCTCCAGTTATACGACTTTGATGTGTGATCTTCTAGAGGAGGAACCTACCTTCTTTGAAGAAGCCATTCAGAGGAAAGAATGGAAAGAGGAGTTTAGGAGAAATGGGACTACAAATAGTTCCAAACGCTTCATCCATTCGATTCAGATACTTGGATTTTTCTATGGCTGATGTGGGTTCGGTTTGTGTGTCCATTGTTAACCTGTATAATCCTCTACCTTGAAGATGCAATATCGTGTTCTCTTTCTATGCAAATAAATTGCACGGTGTAAGAATGAATTCTTTGGGAAATTCCATTTTTCCACTGTCTCAATATTCGGTACCTGCAAAAAGAATCTAGTGTGTCTTTTTCCTAGAAATCCGTCAACTCTGATACCATGTAAATGTGTTGAACCTACACATAATAGAATTAGCTAGCAAATGGCATACACAGTTTGCAGAGAAAATATGAGAAAAGAGAAGCAAGAGAGAAATAATGGAATAATTCCTATTAACCAAATGAATGAATGATAATTTACACATAATATACTATGAATAAATCAACTAATGAATAAGGGAGAAGAAGCCAATGTGCCATAGTGGTGGTCTAGAGTGATCTAGACACACACCGATAGTTACGGGAGTAAACTACCACCTAGTCTAGTCTCTCAGGAAGTTACAGGAGTTAACTGCCACCTAATCTGAGTTAACTAGTCTCTCGGTCTTTAATTAACTGACTGAAACAGAGTGAAGTGAGGAGGAGATCAGGGAATCATGAGTAATGTGCTAGTCTGGTGATGATCCCAAGGACAATGCGCATTCGCTGGTGATGATCCCATTGTTGCATGGTGATGAAACCAATGTGACATCTAGACTCCACTCAACTAATCAAACTAAAGTGTGAATTGAAGATAATATTCTCTTAGAATGTAGGAAAATGAATATTCTCTCTAAACTATAGGAGACTGAATAATGACTAATAAACATAGGGAAAACCTTAGGAAAAAGAAATCATATGTGTGTGTGAAGTATCTCCAACATTCACTTACGGAGTGCCTTAACAACACACTCCCTTACCGCCTTCTCTACATCACGGGGATGAATTAAGATTAATATATTAAAATGCTATATGGGAAAAATTAATTTATTAATAAATTAATAGAAATTTTATAATGAAAACATTAGAATTATAAAATATTTTTTTTAAATGTATTTCATGAAAATAAAATTAACCATCTTAATACTACCAATTTTATAAATAATGGTAAGGATAACAATTTTATAAATAATATTAATGCGATGATAATACGTAATGAATATGTTAATTTACTTTTATTCTAATATTAAAATAATGAAAATGATTTATGATGAGGATTTATTTTTATTTTTTATTTTATTTTTATTTTTATCTTAATGTAATAACAAGGACTAAGAGCACCTCAATCCTTGTTTTTTGAATTAGAAAATTAAAACAGATGTAAATGTTATGCATAATGCATGATATATAAAATCTAGACTATTGTATAGTTATATTGGGTAACATTTAAAATTAAAGTGTATGAGAGAAGGGGGAGAATATAATAGTTATATATATATATATATATAGGTGTGTATGCTTATGTAGACTTTACTAGTCAAATTATTAGACGAAGAGTCCCTTGTTCCACAAACAAGGGAATCTCATATACCAATTTGGTATCCCACTTAGTCATAATCTTAAAAATTAGATTAGATTAGATTAATACTATATAAAAACCTTTATGTAAAAAAAAAGGTTAATATAATATTTTTTTAATATATGTATGTATATTGTTACTCTATGAAAAAACTATTTAATGGGTTAGCACCATAGCTTTATATTATATATATTTTTAATAAAAGTTTAAAAATATCTCCATCACACAGTTTTATCTAAATAACTATGAATTTGAACAAAATTGAAAATACTCTTTATGTATTGATGTTTTGATGGTTAAAAAAAATAATTTAACCAATAATTCATCTTTAAAACAAGGTTTATTTCGTACCAAAAATAAATCACGACGATAAACTTATTTAAATGTTTGTAAAAATTATTATTAAAAACTCAAAGTGAGTAATCTAAATTAAAAGTAAATTATCTTCAAATTGTTTGTAAAAAAATTAAAATATTAGAAATAATTATTTCTTATTTCTATTTGCTTCAACTATTAATTAAAAAAAATGTTAAGAGTCTCGTAAATTATCTTCAAATTGTTTATAAAAATTCAAAATATTAAAAATAATTATATCTTAGTTCTATTTGCTTCTTATTTAAATGTTTGTAAAAAATATTATTAAAAACTCAAAGTGAGTAATCTAAATTAAAAGTAAATTATCTTCAAATTGTTTGTAAAAAAATTAAAATATTAAAAATAATTATTTCTTATTTCTATTTGCTTCAACTATTAATTAAAAGAAATGTTTAAGAGTCTCGTAAATTATCTTCAAATTGTTTATAAAAAATCAAAATATTAAAAATAATTATATCTTAGTTCTATTTGCTTCAACTATTAATTAAAAAAAAATAAAAATGTTATGTTAAAATTCTTTACCTTCTTAAACTCATTTTTAAAAATTTAATATGAAGAAAATCTTTAGTTGGTTATTAAAAATTTAATATGAAGAAAATCTTTAGTTGGTTATTAAAAATTTAATATGAAGAAAATCTTTAGTTGGTTATTCTATTCTTTAACCTAAAATCCCCAAGAATCATAGGTACCAAGTACTTGAGAAGGAAGAAGCCTCGACTTGAACCTCCATACAATATTAATTTTTTACTCCGAACCCATAAAGGCATGGTAATATAAACCCAAATTTCTTTCTCCTACATTGAATTTGAGTTTAATTATTACTTGGAGGGATCGAGCAACACCCTGGAAGATTTTTTTTTGCTACTTTGTAGATCTAACTCAAACCTTTAGTTGTCTTTTACATTCGTGAGAACCCTAAGAAGTTTATAAATTGTGTCAGTTTTATTGATCGAACTCTGCTACATTAAATTTATCAATCTGGTGTTTGTAGAATTGTGAGATGCTGACAAAATATATGTAGGAGTAGGCAGCTAATTATAGACTAAGCAAGTTGAATTCAAAATTGCTTTGCTTGAAAAGACACTTCCAAGAATCAGAGTCAAGCATACAAGTGCTCAGTTACAATGATAAGTTAGCTATTTCATGGTTCGACTAATTCTTGTAGCTTGATCAAACTGGAAATAAAAGTCGCTCAAAGACACGAAAGAACATAAATGAATGAACATGAAATGAAATGAGCAACTACTTAAATGACATGAAAAAAGGAAACTATTTGGACAACATGTACCAGAGAGAGAGCCTTGCCTCTCTTGGCATATGCTGCCAAGAAGGGTTGCAACAAAGAACTCTTGATATGCAACAACAAGATCTTTATTCCAACATCCAAATGATTACAATGATCATTCTCTTTAATAGATAACTCTATGCTCTATCCTCTCTTTCAAATTTCTAACTCTTAACTATTAACTATCCAAGTTGAATGATATCCTCTCATATTTATACATATATATTCTCATTCACAAAAGGAAAAGGAGTTACAACAAGATGAGATCAGATCCTAAACAAGTGGATCTGCAACTAAAAATCCTAGATCCTAAACATGTGGATGTTTCACCACCAAATCTTGGATTTGATCGAAGATAGTTTGAATAAGATAATATCATCAAATCCCATGTGATCCAAGTGCCCAAATTTGTGGATATAGATCACCACTTGGTCAAACCACTCAACTACAGAATTGCAGGCTACTTATACTAGTTTTGGAAATATCAACCATACACCCCTTGTTTTGTACATTTTTTTTTATTTTTCTAATTGGTCACCTAAATGACCCTATTCTGCACAAAACCCATATTTTATATTTTCAAGATTCCTCTTCATCGGATCATAAATGATGTGGAAAGTTTTACTACCAGTGCTGTGAATCAGTTGCAGAATTGCCAACAAATGTTGAATTTCACAAGTAAGTTAGGAAATCAAAATATATACCCTAAGTAATCATCAAAACATGGGAAATCAACCTTTTTAGTGTACATATGCTCTGTGAAGCTCATATAGGGTAGAAATGGACAAATGCAGAAATATGAGAGATGGAGGGAATGATGATGAAAGGGTAAAGTAAATGAAAAAATGACTAAATGGCATTGTAAAATGTGTTATTTCTGAAGTTCAACAATTTTTTATAAAGAAAACCTTCCCCCCAATAATTGAGAGATTCCCAGATGGATACCCACCTCAGATCCATTGAACTATTATTGGAAGAGTAGTTCCTAATAGTTAGAAACCCTAAGTTAGGAACATCCAATGCAAAGGAAGTATATTTTTTTCTTATACAAATCACAAGGATAGAGAAGAACCTTATGAATAGACTTAAATCTACCATTAGATACATGCTATAGACCTAGATTCCCACATAAGTAAATTCTATGGAGGTACACATACCCTACCCCTTTTTGGATTTGAACTTGTGACCTCTTATGAGGAAACATGTGTTCTTAACCATTAGGTTTCTTGGCTTCACTCTTATGAATTTTAAAGTAGACAAAATTTTAGGAATCCATACTTATTTTAAAATGTAAAAACCTTGGTGAATCTTACTAAATGTTTGGTGATATTTTATAAAAATATTCAAATGTCTAAGAAAATTATACAGTTTCTAAAAACAAATTGACCTAAATACCAATTTTTTTTTTAATATAGTACCATTAAAAATAATAAATAATACTTTACCAATTTTTTTTAATATAGTACCATTAAAAATAATAAATAATACCTTATATTAACTTTTATCATGTAAAGATCTAGAAAAAAAATTGACCATCCAAAAGGCTTATATGTATTACTTTCCAACTTAAATAAATGACATTTAATGTTATAGGTAAAGACATGCATATAGTGCTAAGGTATTAATTTTCTAGATGAGGAAGGGTCATTTTAATTTCATAGGTAAATAACATGCATATAGTGTCATATGACAACATTATAGGGAAAAAGAATGATGCCTTGTAGGGCATGCTTATGCTTTCTCTTTTTAAGAAGTAGAGTTGCAAAGGGCAACAAGTCCCTACCAATTGTGGAGAGATTTTGGTTTGAAAATTGTGCAAAATTTGGTTTGAATATGGAATGTAGGGGAATGTGGTAGCTATGATTTTATCATGCATTTTTTATGAAATCAGGAAGCATCAAGGCAACCACTGGTGTGAAAAGAGGCGGGTGGAGAATTAGACAACTTCAAGTTGGGAATGACGTTGTTAATATCCACTCAATGATATTGAGTCCAAGACAACAAGTGCTTAGTTCATTCATTCATTTAGGTGAGAGAGATAGAAAAATTCATTCAATCTATTGTGCCCTCATCTTTGATATTCATTGGAGAAATTCTAGTATAAAGGGTGTGTTATGGTTTGGATAAAGCAGAAGGGAAAACAATCCTCATTCTATAAATCTGTTGCTTCTACTGGTGCAGAGTCAACTACTACCTTTGTCACTGGAAAATGGAAAATATGTTGGTGCAAGTGAAGTCTGCTTAAGAAGCAAATGAACAGTGATAGTCATGTCCTGCAAGGGATGTCAAGCAAAAGAATGATGAAGATTCGATGCTTACTCCCTCCTTGGATGTTGATGTTGTTTTGTTGTTGCTATTGTGGTGTAGTTGCTTACTCCCTCCTTGAACCCGTTGGTAAGGTTGGATAAAAAATAAATCACTTTTCTACAACCTAATCAAGAAATCTATTCTATAATTGTTGCTATCTTGACATGCACGGAATAACACTGGTAATATTGACGAAGATGCTGAATGTAGGAAGACAACTTACGCTGTAAAAATGGATTTGTACCTGTCATATGTGAAGCTCTATCCGTCACTATTACACATGACGAATGGCGTACCATAACCATACATTTAGGTAAGTTGTCGGCATTATCATGAAGGCTCGATCATTTGCTTTCATATTGGATTCGTGATATAAAAAACCAACGTTGTTAAAGCCGCTGTTAAATTTGTGGAAGATGTTTACATGTTCGAAAGTTGAAGCCGCTGGCATGAAATCGAATGAACACAAAATTTTTAAGGCTTGTCAATATGAAGCTTGACATTGTTTACATGGTCAAAGGAAAATAATCATAGCAGTCAAACTATTAAGCAATTTTAAAAGTATGAACATAATAAAAGTTAATATTTTTAATGAATAATATAAATAATATATAGAAAACTATTAACTATTAAGTAATAATATTTTTAATGAATATAATAAAAATAATATTTTTAATGAATAATATACAAGAAAGCCACGTCTCTTAGAGTTGTTTTTGTTTTTAAAATAGATTTTCTCTATAAACGTCTTTAATAAATTATAAAGATGAAATGAAAACACAAGAAGATGTATTGAGTTTTTAATAGTTTTGTTGATAAATAATAAATCGAGAGCTATAATATTGTTATGCCGAAAGGTGTACACCTATTGACAATGAGCATAATTAATCACATTTTAATCTAAAATTCTAATTTGATGGCTAACAATTGAAGATGCTGGCATATTTTTAGTCGTCCTCCCAAATCAATGAATGTGATTTCCTCTTCATAACTTCCTTGTATTTTTTAATACATCAGTTAACCTGTTTACTTTTTAACATTTACCTAATCATATTAAAAAATTACTGTAGCACTATATGATTACCACATTTAAATGATTAATCTTTCAGCATTCATCAACTACTGTTTTGAATAACTATGCTAGTGGTAATTAATCCAGACTCTAAACTTGTATGGAGCTTTTAGTAGTTACATGATAAAAAAAAACTGTGAACGATAACCTTTTGGGAATTAATATATACGATTTTAGAGTTGGAATATAATATCATAGATTTATACCAAATGCGATATAATTAGTTACATATTCATGCTCCAAAATTTTTCCTTCAAGAAATGAAGAAGGGAAAATGAGGTAAGTACTCTGCAAATGATAAGGTAAGTACTGTGTAAATTATTTTTCCACAGTTGGAGGATTTATTTAGTGTAAAATTCACTATAAATTTGAAAAAAGGAAAATAAATTACTTGCAAATGCAAGTCGTTGTAAATTTTATTTTACTGAACTATTTTACAAAAGGTGAAATTTATTGACCATGAAATCTACTGACCAACTGTTTTGAAGAAGTCACCTTCGAGTAGAATGCAGATCTCAAAAGTATACCATCTGTACACCATCCCATACATTCGAGTAGAATGCAAATCTCATCTGTACACCATCCCATACTTTCGAGTAGAATGCAAATCTCTGAAGCATAGCATCCCCTCCAGTTGTCCACTTCATTGACCTTCTATTTTACAGAATTCAAGTATGCAGTCCAATGTCGTCCAATGTCATTTTGATTCCTTCGACTAGAATGGAAATCTTGGAAGCGTACCATTGCCTCCCCTTGTGGACATGCAAGATACAAGTGGATGCACTATATCCATGGACTCAGTGGAGGGTGGTGATAACTTACCAAGTGCCAAGCAACTGGTTTATGTAACAAATATGGCATGTTATGGAATATGCATATCCAAATATTAAATGTTTGGAACTAATGCTAACCTCAAACCAAACTATTAATAGACCTTATCTTGATTGAGTGTAAATATATGATCAATTTATAACTGTCTCTTGCCCCGTATGAGGTCAAATAAGACCTCAGAATTTAAACTTAGATTAAAAAATGAAATATGAGTGAAAAGATTGTATAATTTTTTTAAATCCTTAGGTTAAAATTACTAGAGCTCATGGATTTGTGTATCAAACTAATGAAAAAGTGGTGAACCGTTTACTAATAGTCCCCAAGGGCAGGGACTAATAGGTATTTGTTTTATTAGATGAAGTTAAGGTATTTTAATTTTACTTGCTAATGGATTTTTGTGTCAAACTAATGAAAAAGTGGTGAACTGTTTAATAATAGTGGGATTAATAGGTATTTATTTTCTTAGATAAAATTAAAGTATTTTAATTTTGTAAGTAAAGATATATATGATGATATATGTTGATTTTTTTTAAGTATAAATATTATTTTTCATTTTATAAATATGTTTTTAATATTCAATGTTTTTGTTTTTATATAAATGGTTTAAAAAATAACATATAATTAAAAGGGATTTTTCAGTAATTTCATTTTAGTTTCACCTTTTTAACAAAAATTTGATATCGAAACTTTAATTTTAATAGTTTTAACCTATTAGATCCATATTATCTGAATTTCAGAAAATAAATGGATAACAACAAAACTTTATAAAACAAAAAAATTAAAAAAATTGAATTGATCCATTTTAGCTCATTTCTTTCTTCCAAATGAACAGTATACAGCAACCAGTCAAGCATTATGTACAATCTCAAAATTACATTATTCTAACTAATATAGTGTTTATATTATTCCAAATAAATATATTGTTTTCATGACCTAACTTATAGACTTCATATAAAGTCGTATCAAAAAGTTCCATGATAATTTGTTTTTGTGTTTTTCAATAGTATAATATCATTTCGATTTATATATATATATATATATATATATATATATNTAATCCTTTCCGTACAAAAGGGATTGAAGTGTGAAAGCACATTTTCTTTAAATATTTGAAGTTCACTTTCATTATTCTTCCACATAAAATAAAATGTTTCCATGCAAATATTTTTAAATTCGGATTTTCAAGTAAAGGACCCATGATGATTAACTAACCATTCTTGAAGTTGACATTCTTGAAGTTGACTTAACACATAAAATTTTGGAGAGACAAAACTTATGATTTCACATTAATTTTTTTTGTTACAAGTAAGTTGGAGATGAAGTTAAATGTAGTTCATTTGTATTTAGAGTAGTTATATATATATATATATATATATATATATATATATAGAGTTAAGAGAATTTATTAACAAGTTAAATTGAGATTTTGGTATTATAACAAAGATTAAAGATGGAATAAGAAATTTAATTTAATAAGGGTCTTCTTAATCATAATTCAACAAATGTGAAACTAATTGAATTCTCAAAATTTGTGTTTATCTAGACTAATATATAGATTTCAAGGGGTGGCAAGAAATGAGCTTTAATATTCTAGTCGACCTTAAAGAAAATGAAGTTGTTCCATTAGAAGTTGGAATGCTCAATATAAATAGGGAGGTTCCCAACATCTCTTACCTCCCATGAAATTAAGATTCATAAACCATAGATTATCCATGATAATAGAGCTCTTGGACAAGTGTCATTTTAAACTTAAGGTGATAGGCTGGGAAAGAAATCCATCCTAAACCTTCATACCTCCTCATTCTAGCATGCATGAAGGGAAGTGTAGTAAACTTGATAGGATGGAAGGTAGCGCTAAAAGTTGGATTTTATTCACTCTATTTGGTATTCACAAGTCCTCTTAGACTACTAAAAAGGTTGGTATCATAGGAATACTATTAATTTCCTCATTCCAAAGGTCTGGTAGGGTCTCATGGTTTGGTTTTGGCTTGATTCCTTAGGTGAATTTGGTTTCCATTCTCATCTCTCAACAATTCGGTCTCCCTCTAACCTCATTTTAGAAGTGTTGGTTGTCTCTAGTTTGGGAGTTGATAGGTAGTACATTTATTATGTGGATCAAGACAACATGACTCCCAAGAAAGACCCACACCAATAATGCACATCTCTAACAAAACTCCCAAGAAAGGTCCACACCAACAATGCACATCTCCATTCAGAAACTTCTCTAGATCTCAATGTTTGGTTAGTTTTGTATTTTATTATTTATTTCATCTCTCGGCCTATGTGCACTTAGTTAATTAGTATTTAAGTCTTTGGGATATGTGCAAGTAGTTAAGTTCAGTTAACATTATTTTAATGTTTGGTAGATCCATTGTAAACCTATAAAAAGGGCCTTTGACCTATGGAATAACACAAGCAATTGTTCTCGGATTTCATTGCTATCTTATCTCTTATCTTATATGCTTTTTTTCTTCTCTAATTCATGGTTTTCTCTAGGTGTGTCTCTTCGATTCATATCATTTGGTATCGAAGAAATTCACTCCTATTCTTAGCACCACCTATAAGGAATCCATTCCTTCACTTTGCAATCTCTCAATATTGATGCATAGCTCCAAAAAATCTCATTGTCATCCTTTTTCTACTAAGTCCCCCTCCCGCCCTACTACTTTCGTTTTCATCTTGATCCAGATATGGTCCTCAAAAATACAAATCTATGCTCGCTATTTGGTTACCCAATGTAGTGTAGCTAGATAGGTAATGGGGGGTGGGGAGGCCACGAAGGGCCCATAGTGATAATAGTGGAGGCCATTCAATGTAAGGTGGACTAGGTCCACTATATTATTAAATAGATCCCACTATGGTAGTTAGATATATTGGTGTGAACTTAATAAATGTAAGAGGACTTATTATAAGGTTTCACTTCTATACGATTCCTCCTTTATAATGTTCTTATGTGGTTGGTAGCAATATATAAAGGGGTTCAAGAAATGTAATAGAAGTCAAGAAGAATTATTGTATTTGGAGCATGTAGTTTATTAGGAGGTTCCCCCCTTAAAGAGACAAGTGAACATGAGAGGATCATTTTCGTAATAGGATCTATTGTACGATGTTTCCCTACCTCAAGGGTCTTCATAATAATAAAGTGTGGGTTTTTTATAATGTTCTTGGATATACTGTGGTGTTTTTCTATATTTAGATATTTGGTACTTAATAATTGGTATTAGATCATTTTCTTTGGCCATAAAAGGGGCTTTTTTTGCATATTTTTTTCAAGGAAAAGAGGGTCGTGACACTCCAAAAAATTCTTGTAGTTTTCTATGTAGAATTTGTAGAAAATGGTTGTAGATATGATTTCCTCTCGAAAAAAAAAAAAATTCAAAAAATGAATAATCCGAAACGGAGCCCGGGAAGTGAAGTTATCATCGTTTTAAAATATGCTATTTTTCAGGGTTTTTTTGAGGATGATCTCATGATTTTTCTAATTTCTATAGCACATGGGGATGAATTTTGCCAAACAAATTACATATCTAAGTTACTTTTTAAAAAATATCCCATTTAAAAACAAATAAAAACAAATCATCTGAATCGAAACTCTAGAAGTAAAAAAATTTCTTATTTAAAATCAACCATTTTCTAGGGTCTTCATGACGGTGGTGGGACTATAGAGCTCATAAATTTTCACAGGGTGCTCAGATTGCTACCAAATAAGTTCTGTTGGGTAGAGAATTCTAAGATATTTTCTTTGGTATATTATATGTGGTGTTTCCAATGGATATTCGACTCCTCATGGGACTTCAATGACGATTTGAAGACCTCAAGACATAATTTCACACAAGTTTTCAACATGTTCGGGAAAGTGTCTAGGAAAGTGTTCAAGTGATCACACTTGCAAGGTAGGAGAGGTATATTATTCAGTACATCAGGGTATATTTTGAGGTATTCAATATAAGGTGGACTAGGTCCACTATATTATTAAATAAGGCCCACTATGGTAGTTAGATATATTAGTGTGAACATAATGAATGTAAGAGAACTTATTAGAATATTTTTCTTCTAGAAGGTTCCTCCTGTAGAATGTTCTTAGGTGGTTGGTAGCACTATATAAATGGGTTCAAGCAATGTAATGAAATTCAAGAAGTATTTTATTTGGAGTGTGTAGCTCATTAGGAAGTTTCCTCCTCGAATAGGCAAGTGAACAAGAGAGGATCCATTCCATAATAGGATCTATTGTATGGTGTTGACCTACCTCAAGGGTTTTCATAATAATAAAGTGTGGTTTTTCTATATTGTTCTTGGATCTATTGTGGTATTTTTCTGTATTCATATCGTTGGTACTTAACACCCAATGGCTCTCTTGTGCCACACACATCCCCATGTATCTATTTTACGCCCTCATTCTTAGTTTCATATCACAGTGTACATTTTTAATTAGCAATACCATGTGCCACAATAACATCATTATTTTTATTTTGGGTGAGCCAATGATCTCTAGACCCTGCTACATGCCCTATGCCATTTTCCTAGGGTTTTTGATCCAATTTCAATCACTCAGCTAGATGACTCTTATAAATTGAATTTTTTTGAGCTCTTAATCACCTAGTCTAAGTGAATTTTAGACCACCATGATACCCCTATACGACCCAAATATTGTAGGATAATATAGCCTAGAGGATTATTCATCTCTTCAATAATATGTTCCCTATTTTTATAGTATCTTGTATGCTCTAACTCATGGTGCCCAACATTATCAATGGGTAGATATTGTTTTCCATAGCTTTGTAAATCAATGTTGGCACCATAGTGTGCCACAAAGATGGGTTGTTTACCCTATATGACACACAATCTACAATGCGTAGTCATTATCCTATAAATTTGTGTCCAACATCATGACACAAGCACTTTTATAATGATTAGAGGCTGAGCACATAACTTATTCAAGTGATATCTAGTTTAAGTGAAAAGTGAAGGTGGTCTCAATTACAATAGACAATAGATACATTATATGTTGAACACAAATCACTCTCCTTGTGAGCAAGGAACATGTATCTCTAAGGATTCAAACCATCTAGAGTATCACACTGATTATAAATTTAGATATGTAACTACTAACCATATCACAAATATCACCTCCCTCTTTTTCAAATTACATCGATTGGGATAGAAAGTGTAACATCAGACTGTGATGCCCTAGTTTTGGGCTTGAAAATTCTCAAAAAATTTCATCTATAGAAAGATGTGCTCTTCATGTGTTTTCAATATCCAAGTCATACCTTTTAACAACATCCTACATGTCAAGTTAATCTCTTATTTGTCATACTTAGTCTTCTCAATGTGTTTAACAAATATTTTCAATGAAAAGGTTTCTAGCTTCATCATTAGTTCTTGGATTACATGTGTTGGTTTTAGTTGTAGTCACTTCTATGCTTCCGAGTTGTTTATGAACCCTTATTCTTCTCTATTTTATATTGCACTCTTCTACCCACATATCACCCTAAATTCTAGGATTTTCTAGTTGGCATAGATTGCGCTTGGAGACCTACCCTTCCTATGGCAAACATTTCTCCTAAATAAATACAACTTCTATAAACTTCTTCAGGATGGAAAAATACCAACATCTTTATGGTATTTAGATATCCAAATATAAATATTTAAGTTTAATTATCTCAAATTATTATTCATTTTTTTGACCAATTTTTTTATGGGTAACCTGTTGTACTCATCACCACCTTGCCCATAGTTTAATTTCATCAAGTTTACTCTCACATGAAACCTCATTCCTAATTTTTTTGAGAATGCTACTTATCCTTTTAGTTTCCCTATACTTATTTCTTATACACAAGTCCCACCTCTTTTGTATCCTTTAAACTATCTTGCATCTATACATTATAGACAAGGTTAATCTAATGAGAAATGAGCTAATCAAACACTTGGAAAGATGGACTACCATTTCATTCAATCTATCACAATATTCGATGCTAGCTTCGAGTGGATGGAAGATATTGCCATGAAATAGGTAGAAAAGCAAGCACTATGTAGGTTTTTGAAAAAACTAAGCATGTGTTGTTGAATATTATTACCTCCACTTGTGTTTGAAATACAATATAATGAAAATGTCTCCTCTTGAACCCTAGTTGAAAAAAGGCGACATTATTTTTCTCAGTAGTCCTCCACATAGATCCACATAGCCATTTATTTGGGTAATCTATAGCTATTAGTGGTAACTATAACTAGATGTGATCCTTTGTAGCTTAAATATGTCATATTACATCACTACCCTGAAAAAATTTAACCCACAATTTTCTATCGAGGAAGGAGCTAGGATACCACTTGTAATATTCCAGATATAAAATAGTATGTAGAACATAAATAATTAACTAGAAATGATAGATAAACAACTATATAACCAGAACAACACCACAATAATACCAAAATAATACCAGAATAACACCAGAAATAACACTTTGATTACTGAGAGCAATGTTCACTTGCCTCTTCGAGGGGGAAACCTCCAGCAGAGCAGAGCTCTACAATAATATCCAAGACAAAAATTCTCATACCCTCTACTCCTATTTACTCTAAATATGTCTATCAAATGAACAATCTAGAGGAAGATCCTTCTAGAAGTGGAAGCTTCTATTAGGTCTTCTTACATTTGACCTATTCTTCCTTATTGCTAGGCCTTATTAATATTAACCTTTATTACATGGAAATATATTATTCTACCTATGTGAGGGGTTAGGTCCCTACCGAATTCCAACTAAGAAATTAGATTTTCAAACTCCTTTTGAGGTTTTTCATGGTTATAAATCTCAAGTGAGTCACTTAAGAGTGTTTGGATCCACTTCCTTTGCACATATTCCTAAGGATGAGAGAAGAAAATTTGATGAAAAATCAATCAAGTGTGTTTTTATAGGGTATTGTACTGATAAAAAAGAATACAAATTGTTTGATCCCAGTTCACATAAATTGTTTGAAAGTAGAGATGTGGTGTTTCATAAGAATGCAGATAGAGGTGATACAATGAATGATGTTGATGCTTGGCATATTTCTAATGATAATAATGATATATCAAAATAGATGCAATGCTTAAACATGAACATAAACATGTACAATTTTAAGAATAGAATGAAATTAGTAAGGACACTTCAATTAATCATGATACATCAAGTGGAGAAGAGTCACCACAGAGCAGGAGGAGAGATGAAAATAGTGAAGGACCAAGAAAATCATCACGAAAAACTCATCCACCTATAAGGTTTAAAGATTATGCATTGACGTCACAAGTAATGAATGTTGTAGAACCTGTAAACCATGAACAAGCTAATGAGCATGAAGAGTGGAGAAATGATATGAATGAAGAATAAGACTCTCTTATGAAAAATCACACATGGTAATTAGTAGAATTTCCTGAAAACAAAGTCCCTATTGGAAGAAAATGGTCGTACAAATCTAAATTTAAAGCAAATGGTAGCATTGATAAATAAGGCAAGATTATTTGCAAAATGATATTCACAAAAGGAAGTAATTGATTATGATAATACTTTTGCACCAGTAGCTAAATTGAATACAATTAGACTATCGATTTCCTTATATACAACACATAAATGGAAAATACATCAGTTAGATGTCAAATCTATTTTTCTGAATGGTGATTTAAAGGAAGAGGTTTATTTGGTTCAGCTTGAAGGGTTTTTCAACAAGGGACAAGAGCATCTAGCTTGCAGGTTAAGGAAATCATTATATGGTTTGAAGCAGGCACAAATATCATGGTATGTAAAGATTGACTCATTTTTTTATTAGAAAGGCTTTGTGAAAAGAAAGAGTGATCCTAACTTGTATATTAAGAAAGATGAAGATATAAATGTTTCTTTAATATCTTTATATGTGGATGATCTCAATATTGCAAGAAGTGCACACAAGTTAATTGATGAGATTAAAATTTAGTTGTCTCAAGAATTTGAGATGAAAGACCTCAGTGAATTGCATTACTATTTAGGACTTGAAGTCTAGAGGGAGCCCGATAAGACACTGATTACACAAGAAAATACACAAAAAAAATTCTTAAAAAATTTCATTTGAGTGAATGTAAAGCAATGTCAACTCCCTTGGAACATAATTCAAAGTTATACAGTGATGATGTAACTAAAGAGGAAAATGGTACATTATATCGTCAGTTGGTGGGAGGTTTGAACTACCTCACCACTACTAGACCAAACATTGCATACTCAGTCAACATCCTTAGTCAGTTCATGGCTAAGCCTTATGAAAGCCACTGGAAAATTGCAAAGAAAGTCCTCTGTTACTTGAAAGGAACAATAAATTTTGGTATTATATATACTGATGAATCTGATGTTGAACTAATAGGTTTTTCTTATTCAGATTAGGCAGGAAATACTGATGAAAAAATATCTACCTTAGGCTATGCATTTCATATAGGATCGTGGGTTGTGTCACGGAGTAGCAAGAAACAACCAACTGTTTCTTTGTCGTCGACATAAACTAAGTATGAAGCCTTGACCAGTGCTACCTGTGAATTTGTTTGGTTGCGGAGAATTCTTACAGATGTTGAAGATGAGCAAAATGTTTCAATATGCGTCAATTGTGACAATCAAAGTGCTATCAAATTAAGAGATAATTAATATATCATGCAATATCAAAAGACATTGAGCTACAACACCACTTTGTGAGAGAGAAGATCGAATCAAAGGAAATTGGTTTGATTTTTTGTAATACAAATGATGATGTGGTTGATATATTTACCAAACCTCTTGGTAAACTCAAGTTTGAAGTTTTTAGAAGCAAGTTAGGTGTTGTAAAAAATCCATTTCTCCATTAAAGGGGGTTGTTAGAATAATGTCAAAACTTCTAAAATAATTGTGAATTTAGAATGATGTTAGAGCTTTGTTGGTGGGTTGTTTTACGAGAGTTTAATTTTAGCTCATAAGAGATTCTAGATTCATAATTTTTGGATTTTGTTCCTGGTTTGTTGGTGAGCATTCCAGTTATATATGTAATAGTGTTTTCCTTTGTGGATCATGAAGTGTGATGAGCATCTTTGCTCACTATTTATGTAGCGTTATTCTCTATTTGTTTTAGTTTTGAAGTAATGTGAATATGTTTTCCATATTAGCATTGTTTTTACGTTGATAAGCATACTTAACTCTTCATTTTATGTGAATTTTTCATATTTTTTTATCTCATTAAATTTATGAACCGATAAAATCATGCTGGCATGAAGGAATCTTTGAAACTTGAGATGGAGAGCTTAATCTATGTATGCCAAACCCACTTGTGATTATGCAAGGATATAAGGTCTAACAACTCATATTTTGAACATAATATAGTTAAACATACATGGAATCCTAACAACTCATATTTTTAACATAATAGAGTTCTAGACATATGGAATCTCTTAATTTTCTTTTGGGTAGTCCTAGTCTGTGTTCATGACCTCGGGGTATATAATAAATTTTATGAATACTGCATTTCTTTTTTATTAGAAATGTCCATGTAGTTCAATGCATTGTTTATTCCTATTTATGATGGTTTAATGAAGCTTCCGCCAGAACTGTGCGCAACATTTGCAATATGTTTTCTAATTAATTAACAATAAAATTACAAAATGTTTGCAGTCGTGATATGAACCCATATCTGTTTAGCAAGAGATCTTGTGATAATTTCCTGTTTAGTTTTGGTGACTTTCTCGTGCAAGAAATAATATGCTAATAAGGTAACTGGTATTAGAATAAGAGGATCAAAGTTGTGGAGGTTAAAACTTAAACTTATTTGCAGTTTCCAAGCTTATCCTATCACACAAGAGACAATAATTGGCATATCATAAGTTGTATTTACTATCACATTTTTTATGAGTTATAGTAGCTCTCATCTTTGGGAAGGTCATTAGTCTAGGAATGATGTCATGTGCAGACTATTCTGCGCAACGCGGTTTCAAATATTGCGCGCCACACAGGCTTCACGACAGATTTTCAAGACTAACCGCGCAATGCACAGACTACATGATTTGTTGCGCGTTGTGAAAACACACTTAATGAAATGACTTACGAATGCAGAATAACATTGTGCTATGCTTAGTATGACAAAAGCTCAAATTACACATGAAATACTTGATATTAATAACTTCGGCATAATGCACCAATACAAAATACAATAGCTAAGATGAGCTTCGATTCAAATGACTTCTGCTAACTTTACAGACACAAAGCTTGTGCTCAAACTTCTTTGACTCTTTAACTTCTATGCTTCTGCTCTGCATTATCTGCATCATTCGACTAACTAAATACTTGGACTTATATGTGTTGGACTAATCGTCGCACTTCTCATGGACTAACCACCACGCTAGGAACATGGGACTAACCACTCACTCAAGGTGATGTTGTTGGTTTGGAAGTTTACTAACACCTATGGGTTTTGGTGTAATGGAAAACCTTAACATGGTATTAGAGCCTTAGCCCAAGTTCAATTCCCCCTAGTTACGTCAAAGGGGGTGTTGGACTAACAGTGCACCTCTCATTCACATTGAAAAAATGATCTCCATTGATCTCGTCCTCTAAATTAGTTTCATGCATTTTCATAGTACAAATTAATTATTGAGTGTGTGTATAAGGGTTATCAGAAGTTTCGGTCGATTCTTCTGAGGTTTTGGACTAATCCTAGTTGGAGGCTCTGCTTAGGGTTGGTTTTAGGACTTGACAATTCCTAGAAATAAGCTACTCTTAGTTGGAAGTACTAGTAGACAGTTGAGCACTACCTGGAATCAGTTTCAGGAATGCACTTTGCTGAGTATAAATATATTGTGGGATGTGATTCCCAATTAAAGATTTACACCTATGTAAATATGCAGTAAAACTGATTTTGGTTGATCGATTTTAACTCAATCTAGTATCAACTGTCGATTCCTTATATCTGATGTCAATCTAGTATCAACTGTCGATTCTTTATATCCGATGTCATTTGGAAGAGTTGAAGTCTTCCACATGTACACAGAAATATTCATGTTTTGGGAAAAAGGTCATATAACTAAAAGACAAGGGTTAAACTATAGCTGTATGATTTCAGTATAGTGATGATAAGCCTTGGACTAACTTTAGCGAGGTAGCCAACTTTGACTCAATACTTTTCCTTATTTACTTACACAACTATATCAGGGTGTTGAACCTAGAGGTTTATCTCAACAAGTTGGTATCATTGTTACCAGAACCTTTGGTATTAACAAGTTGGTATCATTGTTACCAGAACCTTTGTTTAAGAGTGCACTGAGAAAATCCAGATTCTATTTCCACTAAAACTATGTTAAGGTGTTGCTCTCATAATTAATATAATATAACATGAAGTATTGGATAATTCTATTTCAAAAATAAGTCTGACAATGTGTAATTTTTGTTCATTTTGTTTGTTTTAATAAGTCTGAGAACGTGTAATTTTTGTCATTTTGTTTGTTTAAATGAAGAATTTGTAACAAAACAGTTGTAGGGTAAATGGGTGCCTTTGTCTATTTCTTTCATGTTTCAACTTCATAGCTCACAGTTTTTGCATTGGAAAGAATGGAATTTAGATTAGAATTCTGAAACGTAAAATATGAATAATGAAATTATGTAAAGGTGGTTCAGTGTATTAACATATTCATAATTATATTTTTTTAAAACTGAGTTAACATTTATGTTTACAGGCATAAATGTGTAGCATGTTTTAAACAGTTTAACAAAATGGAGCATTTAGTGGAGCACATGAAAAATTCTTATCATTCTCAACATGAACCAAAATGTGAAATTTTCAAAAAGCATTGCAGGTTTTATGACTCGCTAAGGGAACATCTAACTGGTATGTTATTCTGTGGTGTTGTTAGTTTGTTTGACCAGCATGCAATCATCGACTTCTATCAATATGTAATTATCAGCTTGCAAAGCTGACTGTGCTAAACAGTCTAGTGAAAGAGGATGTATCCCGTGTCTCAAAATTTTCAATAGTTATCAAGAAATCAATAATCATCTACCAACATGCCAAACTCCCTTGATTGTAAGTTTACTGTGCACTTGAAAAACAATGTTTTATGATTCTAAACTATATTTATTTTATTTTTCATATTTAAACAATATAAATTACAAATTTTTCATATTTAAATAAATATAAATAACATAAATTTATCTTATTTCGAAACCTAAAATGGAAAATGAATATTTTTAAAATCTTCTTTTTATGAGCTTATTGTGGTTTCTCAGTTTTGGGATGTTTCTTGACGTTAATATATGAGTTAAACTTTTGAAGTAAGTTGAACGGTTGAAAGAGTTTTTTCACATTGATATGTGGAAATTTAAATTAATTTTATTTGTTATATATTAAGGTTTTTAACGAATATATTTATCCTATTTTCACCATTAAAATAGGAAAAAAATCCAACAAAATATTCTATTATTTGATGAACCACATTACACATATACCCAGTCTATAAAATGCAGCTCCATACATTCCCTGAGCATGATGTATTTCCATGGATTAGCCTTCACTTGTGACTTTGATTTTCTACATTATAGATTGTCGCTGGTGGCCGACTTTCTTTGGTTAATAATGCATCCATGTGGATAAGGAGCATTTCAATGTGGACCCACAAACTCAAATTTTCGACCAATCTAAGGGCTTCATCCCAGTATTTTCTGCTATTGCCACTGGACTGGGAGATGGTTGTCAGTGGTAAGGATGGGTCCCTTGACCTTTGTGCGTGAGTTTGCTTGGTTGATGAAGATGAAAAGATGGTCTTCCACTCTTGTGTCAAGCCGCAAATTCCAGTTACAGATTACAGGTCATATTTTCATTTACATCTCCCTTATCTGATCCCAACTTGCGCTTACCCAAATTATCTTAGTTTCATTAGTTCAGGTTGCATTTCATGAATGAAGCATCTAATGGGTTATGTTATTTACACGGTGTTGGAAATAGTAATTACAAGTCAGTGAGATATTTATGTCTCCGTTGATTTGTCTGTCATTTTGTTAGTAGCGGAATTTGTTATTCACTCTGACACTATGCAAGTGCAAAGTTGCACGTTTACTCAAAAGTCAGTCGGCAAGTAGGAAGTTATAGATGGATTCGATCTTTATCATTCTTGAGTCTAGTTAAGTAATTGAAGAGTTAGTCATATTAATGGTAGTCTTTAATGTTGAGTCAGTGTTATCTTGTGTAGGAAGTCTCAATCGGAGTTTATATAAGTCCAAGTCATTTAGTTAGAAGATATATAGCAGATGCACACAGGATGCATAGAGACAAAGTCAAGTAAGCAACACAAGCTGAGAAGTCAAATAATTCTGAGCACAAGCTCTTTGTTTGTAAAATTAGTAGAAGAAGCCATTGGAGCCGAAACTCATCTTGTTATTGTATTTTGTAACCATGCGCAATGTGCCGTCGTTTATTAATATCAAAGTAATTTGAATTTTGAGTTTATGTGCTAAGCATATCATTTTGTTATTCTGCATTTATAAATTGTTCTTAAAAAACATTTTATATTACAACACACAATATTTCGTGTAGTCTGTGAACTGCGTGATAAGTCCTGAGTGTTTAAAGACAAAGCTTGTGGCACACAATATTTTGTCACTATGTTGCGCACAGTTTCATTGTGTGCTACATATCCAAGATTTGGTTGTTGTGTAGTGAATCCTAGATCTGGTATCAGAGCAGGTTCTATCAGAACAAGTTCAAGAGCATAAACTCTGTTGGAAAGTGAAAAAAGGGCTTCTACCTCAAATCAACAACCTCCCACTTTTACAGAAAAGAATTATGAGATGTGGTCCTTGACCATGAAGGCATTGTTCTGAGTTCAATATATATGGGAGATAGTGGAGAATGGATATGTGGAACTAGTAGATCAGGCAACATACAATGCCCTCACACAAGCTGAGAAGGATGTCTTGAAAGATCAAAGAAAGAAGGATGGAAAGACGTTGTTTTATATACATCAAGCCATGCATGAGAACATACTTCTAAGAGTTGCATCAACAAAGCAAGCCAGGGAGGCATGGGACATATTACAAACCTATTATTAAGGTATGGATAAAGTAAAGTTTGCAAAACTACAAATCCTTACAAGAGATTTTGAAACTCTATCAATGAAAGATATAGATTCAATAGATTATTTTTATACCCATGTCATTGGCATGATAAATAAGATTAAGTCTCATGGTGAAACCATAGAATATAGAAAAGTTGTTGAGAAGGTACTTAGGAGTCTTCCTCCTAAGTTTGATACCCTTGTTGTGACTCTAGAAGAGATCAAATACTTGAGTCAGTTTAGTCTCAATGAACTGCAAGATTCCCTCATTATTCAAGAACACAAATTGAATAGGTCAAGTATGTCATTAGAGAATTCATTTTCCGCTCAGTCATATATAAGTCATGGAAGAGGAAGGGGGAGAGATAACTCTATAGGAAGAGGAAGAATTTTTGTCAGAGGTGGATGTAGTAGTAGTCCTAGAAATACTGGTGGAAGAGGTCAAAACCCAAGTACCATTTAGTCAAGTTTTCAGAGAATAGACAAGTCAAATATTCAATGCCATTACTGTAAAAAGTATGGACATTATGCATATGAGTGCAGAAAGAGACACTATAATTAGAACAAGTAAAGTCAAGATCAATCAAACAATACAAATAACCAAACTAGCCCTATGTTTATGGTGTGCGTTGTAGAAATTCCTATATTCTCACTAGTTGAATGCAATGTTTCTCAAGCAAGTCCTTGTGACATATGGTATTTAGATTCAGGCTGTTGTAACCACATGATAGGAAACATAGAATTTTTTTCTAGTTTGGATGAGTCATTCCAAACCAAGGTTACACTTGAAACAAATATCCAAGTCAATGTATTAGGAAAATGTAGTATAAATATTTTAACTAAGCAAGGAGAACAAAAAGTTATGTCTGATGTATATTATGTTTCTGGTCTGAAATATAATCTGATGAGCACATGACAACTGTTACATAAAGGATACATAATCTACATGGAAGATAATCACTGTGTGATTATGGATAAATTCCTAAGAAGTCAACTCATTGCAAGAATCCATATGACAAGTAACAGGAAGTTCCCATGGAGTTTGAAGCCAACCAAGAAGAAGAATACAACACTAGATATTGGTAAAGAAAAAGATGTGTAGTTAGACACTGCATTTACAACAAAACATGCACGCAGTACCAAGAAAGGAGAAAAAGGCGTGGAGAAGAAGGTAGCATTCCAATATGAAATACAGGATAATTCTTGACCATTGAATTTTCAGATTTGGACATTTGAACTTTGGAGGTCTGAAGCTGCTTCACACAAAGGATATGGTAAATTTTTTTCCATTGATTGAAAAACTAGAAAGGATATGTGAAGGATGCATATTTGGCAAGCAACATAAAGAATCATTTCAAGTTGAAAAGTCTTATAGAGAAAACGTTCCACTGGAAATTGTACATTCAGACATTTTTGGACCAATGAAAACTCCATCTATAGGAGACAATACTTATTTTCTAACATTCATTGATGATTTCTCAAGAAAGACATGGATTTATTTTTTAAAGCATAAATCTGACACATTGGGTTGTTTTCAGCAGTTTAAATCACTTATGGAGAAGAGGGGTGGCTACTACATCAAGTGTCTAAGAACTGAAAGAGCAAGAGAAAAAATTTCAAGAGAATTTAAAATTTTTTGTAAATTTCATGGCATCTACAAGAAATTAACCACGCGATATACACCACTTCATAATGTTGTCACAGAAAGAAAGAATATAACCATCATGGAAATGGTGCGCAGTATGTTGAAAGCCAAACATTTGTCAAATGAGTATTGGGTCGAGACAATAGCAACTGCAATATACATATTGAACAAATTTCTAACAAAGAGTGTGAAGAACAGAGTTCCTCAAGAAGCCTGGACAAGATCGAAGCATAATGTGGCACATTTAAAAGTTTTTGGTTACGTTGCATACAAACATGTTCCAGAAGAGTTGAGAATACAACTAGACAACAAAGGATAGAAATGTATATTTGTTGAGTCTTCTGAAGAAACAAAAGGATCCAAGTTGTATGACCCTGTCGCAAGAAAAGTCATAATCAATCACGATGTTCAGTTCATGGAGAATGAAGCATGGGATGGAAATGTAGAGAAGACAGTTAAGATCATTAATGCAATGGAGCATGATGACAAAGAAGATGAAGTGATTCAAGAACCAACCACATGACAATGCACGGTCCCTTCTACATCTAGCACTGTGACACAAATCATAGCACAGAGTACTCCAGTGAGAACAATAGTTGTGCAGTCTACACCTACAACACAAAAAACACCAGAAAGCAGTTTGAGCAGTTCTACATATCCATAACCAACATTAGCAAGTTTGTTACCAAGGAAGAAAATAATTATGCACAACATCTATAATGAAGATGCAAAAAATTCATTTTCATTTTTTTCTTTGTTTTCACAAATAGATGATCCATTAAATTTCGAAGAAGTTGTCGAAGATGATGTATGGGCACAAGCCATTGATGAATTAATCAGAGGCATATAGAATAATCAGACATGGAATTGGTAGATGTACCTAAAAATAAGGATGTGATAAGTGTCAAGTGGATTTATAAATCCAAGAAAGATGCAGAAGGAAAAGTGAAAAAACATAAGGAAAGGTTAGTTGCAAGAGGCTTTACACAACAAATTAGATTTGATTTCAATGAAACATTTGCATCGGCTGCGCGCATAGACACAATGATAACAATGTTAACAATTTTCGTGCAGTACAAGTGGGAAGTTTATCAGATGGATGCAAAGTAAACATTTTTTAATGGACACTTAGAAGAAGAAGTGTATGTGGAAAAACCCAAAGGTTATGAGGTTCTAGGAAAAGAAAACAAAGTGTATATATTGAAGAAAGCAATATATGACTTAAATCAAGCTCCTAGAGCTTGGTACAATCGCATTGATTCCTATCAGACACAGAATGGATTTCAGAGAAGTGAAAATGAGCCAACATTGTACATCAAATCAAATCAGAAAGGTAATATGTTAGTTGTTTTCTTATATGTAAATGATTTGATATTTACAGGTAATTTTAGCATAGAAGAATTCAAGTCAAACACGAAGGGTGAATTCGAAATGACTAATTTGGGGATAATAAGATATTTTTTGGGAATATAAGTGCACCAATCCAAAACTGACATATTTATCTCACAGTCCAAGTATGCACATGAAATATTGAAAAGATTGAATATGGTGAATTCAAAAGAAACCCTAACACCTGTCATAACATAATTGAAGTTAAGAAAGGAAGATAAAGGGTCCAAGATGGATCCCACACTATTTAAAAGACTGGTAGGCATTATTATGTATCTCACAGCTACAAGACTTGATATTATGTATGGAGTGAGCCTAATCTCAAGGTTCATGGAAACTCCAAAAGAATCACATTGGAAGGAAGGAAAGAGAATCCTGATATATGTGAATGGAACAAGAGATTTTGGCATAGAGTACTCCACTTCAAGAGATTTCAAACTAATTAGATACACTGACAATGTTTGTGGAGGCAACATAGATGACATGAAAATTACCTCTGGGTACACATTTCACTTTGGAACAAGTATGGTATCATGGGAATCAAGGAAACAACCCATAGTGACTCTTTCTTCAGTAGAGGCACAATATGTCGCAACTACAAGCGCAACTTGTCAAGCAGTTTGGATGAAAAGAATGTTAAAATATTTTTTGCAGGAACAACAGGAACCAACAACAATATTTTGTGACAACAATTCAACCATCATGTTATCAAAGTATCATGTGTTTAACAAGAAAACCAAGCACATTGATACAAGGTATCATTTTATCAGAGAATTCGTGAATAACAAAGAGATCTGTTTAGAATTTTGCAGGTCAAACGAACAAGTCGCAGACAGTTTCAAAAAGGATTTAGCAAGAGATGAATTTCAACATCTGTGCAGTAGTCTAAGAGTCTGCACAGTAACAAATGAGTGACAATAAATTGTAAACTAATTTTTTTATGAAAATTTTTGCAATCCCACCTACTTATAATTAAGGGGGAGTGTTGGAAATAGTAATTACAAGTCGGTGAGATATTTATGTCTCTGTCGATTTTTCTATCAGTGGCTGAATTTGTCTGTCAATCATTCTGATAGTCTGCAAGTGCAAAGTCACACGTTTACTCAAAATTCAGTCGGCAGACAAGAAGCTATAAATGGAGCCGATCTTCATCATTATAGAGTCCAACTAAGTAGTTGAAGATTCAATCTATTAATGGTAGTATTTAATGTTGAGTCAGTATTAGCTTATGTAGGAATTCTCCGTTGGAGTCCATATAAGTTTGAGTCATTTAGTTAGAAGATATATAGTAGATGCACAAGGGATGAAGAGAGACAGAGTCGAGTACGCAACACAAGCTGGGAATTCGAAGAAGTCTGAGCACAAGGTCTATGTTTATAAAGTCAATAGAAGAAGCCATTGGAGCAGAAGCTCATCTTGTTATTGTATTCTGTAAACGCGTGTAGTGCACCAAATTTTATTAATATAAAAGTAATTCGTATTTTGAGTTTATGTGCTAAGCATAACATTTTTTTATTCCTCATTTATAAATTGTTTTTGAAAAGTATTTTATATTACAACCCACAACATTTTGTGTAGTATGTGAACTACGCGATAAGTCATGAGTGTTCAGAGACGAAGCTTGTGGTGCACACTATTTTGTCATTGCGATGCGCATAGTTTTATTGTGCATTGTGGATCATAGATTTGGTCGTTACACAGTGGATCCTAGATAGGCATGATGTCAGTGGCATCAAACCTGAACATATGATAGACACAATGCCACTGAAACAAGTGCAAGAGAAAATTCAACAGATCTTATACAATGGAGAAGCAATCTGGAGAGCTCATCTAAAAGGAGGAAGAGTAAAGGTTCTTGTAGGACATGGTTTGGATCATGACCTTCAGTGCTTGGCATTAGAATATCTCAGTAACCTAATTAAGTATGTAAGGTTTAACACACACACAAAAAAAATAATATTAATGACAACTTATGTTGTGGTTGTGGTAATCATGAGATATCCAATAATGAGGTCACAATTATTTTAGGGACACTTCCAAGTACATGCCACTGCTTAAGAGTAGCAAAGCCAACAACTCACTCAAGTACCTCACTAAATCATTTTTAGGGTAAATTAGTACCTTGCAAGCTTATTTTTTTCTACGAGTATATTGATTCTTGATTTATTTCTTACGCACAAATGTTTATGATAGCACCAAATTGTTCAACAAGATTTGTGAGCAATACACTGAGTAAAGAAGTGGACATCGGGGCCCTTTTTTGAATAAAATTAATGTCAATTGAAGTTTTGAAAGGAATGGAACATGCATTGGGTTAATTGTTTGCATGAATGCTTGGCACAACAACTACAAGATTCAAAATGGTGCTCATGATCCATATGAAGAATGTGTGGCAACACTACTACATATTGAAAAATGTGTGACGACTACTTGCGACAAAAGTACTCTTTCGTTGCAACATTCAAGAGAAAAAGTTCAATTTTTCAATTTTGTTCTAAATCCAGCCCGTATTCGTCGCTCTCTCGATGGAATCAAACTTTCGTCTGTTTTGTGGCGATCATGAAGATAATGGACTATCGTCTCAATTTTAACGAACGTGTGTATCCGTCGCAAGCGCAACGCTAACTATTGACTATTACACTCTTTGATACTATCCATATTGACCATTATACTATTTGACAAAGTCTAAATTGATATGGTCAACTTTCGTTGCAAGAGAGACAATATGACCGTTATGATTGTTATACTCTTTGACCAAGTGACCTAAATATAACAAATAACTAGTTATATTTAGGTCCCTGTTCGTCGCAATTGCGACGACAGTGACCTATAAATATTTGACAATTTAAAAATGTTGCAACAATCTTTCTATAACAATGATGGTTCCGAAAGGGTATTTTTTTGCAGAAGTTGTGCGAAAGAATGTTGCAGAATATAATTAGAAGTGGGGAAAAAAGTAAAGCAGGTGAAAAGGGTGATGGTAGATGTTATTTCCCTTGCAAAAAATGTTGCCTCATATGTCCCGTAAGAATTTTAATAGTAACAACTACAAAAAATTGTAGGAAATATGGGCACATTGATGGCAGATCGAATGAATATCATCCAATGGTAATTAGCTATATATTCATTATCTGTTTTTATATTGTCAATTTTATATAAAATTATATATATGTATATATATTGTTTGAATGTTTGTTATAGTATACACTAATTTGCATGATTGTTTGTAATTATAAAGTTAGAGTTGCCTTCTAACTTTCCGTTGAATATTGCACCAAGTAGTAGTAGAAATGATGTTGTACAAGCTGAGGAACATAACCAAGCAAATGAGGATCTCATGGAAGAAGATGATGCGACAAATCGAGTTAATGATCCCATGGAAGAAGATGATGGGACAAATCAAATGATCCAAGATTTGTTTTCATAGATGGATGAGGATGGGTACAGTGCTGGTATTTATGATGAGCCTATATTAGAAAAGACAAATAAATGACTTTATGAAGGATCAAGAGAAAATCTTCTCTCCGCTACATTGTTTCTAGTGAACTTAAAGGTTATGAATAATTTTTCAAACACTTGAATGACACAGATCCTAAGGTATGTAATATGTTTCATCTCATATTATACATAAATGTTGAATTTTTTCTATTTTTTTTTAGTGTTAATTAATGTGTAAAACAAGAACACAATTTTTACGATTAATATTCTTTACATTAACTAGTTATTTGTTATGTTGTAGATTGTTAGGTGAATTTTTGTTACCATCGTCAAATATTTTACCTTGCACATATCGAGGTTTGAATGCCATTATGAAATACATTGTAATGGATTATCAAACTATAGATGCATGTCCTAATGATCATATTATATATTATTGACAACATTCTTTGAAAACTGGATGTCTACAATGTCTTATCAGTAGATATCGAACCAATCAAGTAAAAAAAGGGTGCATCGAAAGGTTCTTCATCATATTCCCATAATTCCACGTTTGCAGCGATTGTTCTGGTGTGAAAGCATAACAAAATTTATGGATTACCATGCACGCAACAGAAGTGGAGATGGTGTTCTTCGAATGCCTGCAGATGGTTATGCATTTAGGGAAATTGAGGAAAAATGGGAAGATTTAAAAGATGAACCTCATAATGTTAGGCTTTCATTGGCAGCTGACGGTGTTAATCCATTCGGAGAGCTTAGGTCTATTTACTCAGTGTGGCCTATTTTTGTTATCAACAATAACATTCCTCATTGGATGTCAATAAAGAGGGATCACATAATGTTGACAATGATTGTTCCACGTATTTGTTTACATTAATTTTTTGAATGTAACATTTTCATTTGTTTCAATTTTTGCATAATATCTTTTGTTTATTTATTTACTTATATATATTACATGATCATTCCTATGGTAATTATTTGTAATTTCAAACAACTAGGTAAGTACCAGGTTAAAGATATGAATGTATATATAGAGCCTCTTATCGACGAGCTACTAAATTTATGGGTTGGCATCACAATTTATGACATATGTAAACCAGAGAAGAAATTTAAATTCCGTGGAACACTTTTATGGACAATTCATGGTGCCCCTGGACTAACACATTTTTGTGGTATGTAGCATTCTAATATTGCTCTTTAATACTATATAATTTTTTAATGTTATCATGGTGCATGTTTAATTTTTAAATAATCTCATCGTATAATTGACATTAATCCATTTGTTGCATGTCTTCAAACAAAGGGTAAATTTGCATGTTTAGTTTGTGGCCCTAAGATGAAGTATCATCATTCAAAAAGTGTAGGAAAGTTGGTGTTTGATGAGTATAGGCACCTCCTCCCTAAGAACCATAGGTATCATACTATTGAAAAAACATATTTTCAATGGAAAATAAGATACTAGTTTAAAACCATGAAGAATGACACCTCACCTATGGAGGTTGGAATATAATAGAAATCGTCAAGGCAATCGATTTATTTATGTATCGTAGATCATGTATTGTTTTGAATGTTTATTTTAATCATTGAATTTATTTTACCGTATTTGATAACAATTTTTGTG
>ML781921.1:462612-480376 GCA_009831015.1 Picea engelmannii | reverse complement strand
GTGAAATGAAAAAGTATATACCTCCAACATTTTTCAATGCACAAGAACACTACCTCATACACCAAGTTGAGGAGATTGAAATTTGTGGACCTGTTCACACAAGGTCAATGTGGATGGTGGAGAGGCACTTGAAATCATTGAAGCCGTTGGTTAGAGAAAGAGAACGTCCTGAGGGTTCTATGGTGGAGGCATATATGGTAGGTATATCAATCAATGGTGTATATTAGTCAATATCTTCCTAAATTAGCAGTGCCAACTATGTATGCAGTGGATCGCATTTGGGATGTGAACTCAATCAAAAATTTTGAAGATCAGGAGCATCTGTTGGGGAAAGGTGGAATGAAAAAAATGAGAGGTAATATATTAATAATTGTGGAGATTTATATTAATAATACATATAAAGTTTCATTTTTTGTGTATATGATCATAATCATTTATATATTAATAGAATTTATTTCATAAATTATTAATATTTGTAACTTGCATATTGAACGTTATAACTAATATTTAATATTGGTGAATTATGATTTTTTGATTCAGTTGCTCAAGAGTGGGATGCACTGCATTTATACATTGCAAATAATCTTGACTGGATGAATGTACGGATTGAAAGATGTAAACAAACATAATGGAGGTAGGTTATCATAACATAATGGAGGTAGGTTATCATGACAATGATTGTTTGAATTGGTTAGAGAAGCTCGTCATAACGAATATGCCAATGTTACTCAAAGGGAAATTGATTTAGCATATGGTTTGAAATATGGAAAGGTAAGCAAATTCACCCATTTTATTCAGTTATTTTATATTATATTAATGTGACTACATGTGCACTGTATTTTTCAGATACTTTCAAAGTTATATAAGCATATATGTTAATTTATTAATTGACAATGTATCTTTTACATATCTGGCATATTGCAGTTGAAACACACAAGGCTATGTGGTGAAATGGTTGTAAATTTCACATCAAACAATTGGATGAAACTAGGAAAACTTCTGATAGTGGGATAAATGCAGTATTCCAGGTCACTAATGTTTCCTCTAGGAGTGACATACATCCCTGAGAATCTGAAAATAGATACTATGGATATTTAAATGATATACTTGAGTGTGACTTTAATTCCTTCAAATTAGTTATGTTCGATGTCAAATGGTATAGGTTATGAATGCATGAACGCGATGAGGAAAGAACTGTTATTCAACATGCCAATGGATTTCCAATGATTAAAACAATGATGTTTGAAAGAGGACATGATTGCTATGTTTTTCCAAGACAATGTGAACAAGTCGTTTACTCAAATGTTCTAGGTGAGAGGGATTGGTCATTTGTTGTTAGATATGATCCAAGAGGAAGGCCAATTAAGTATACTCATTTAAAGGAAGAAGATGATATTGAAGATCAAGAAGATGATTCGACATATTAGACAAAGCCAGAAGATCATGCAAGGTCGACAGATGAAGAAGACAAAGAAGACGAAGAAGATCGTGATCCAGGCGTAGGAGACAATATTTCAATTCTTGATGATAATGTCGATGAAAATATGCTCAAAAATGACATTGATGACGATGATGATATTGTCAATACTTTCAACACTGTTTCTGAACCAGATGATGATACAGATGTCGAGTTCGATGAAGAATATCAAGATAAAGAATCGGGATGATTACATAGATGTTGAGGCTGGATTAGGTACGTGACTATATAATATTTTAATTTGTATGAATTATTTTCTTGAAATAATTTACTTATAATGCCATGGGTTAATTACATGTTTTTAAGTTTTATGCGATGGTTTATATTCTATGTTACATGTTTAATTAGTATGTGAAACCTGAAAATAGTTGCCAATATACTAAAATACACGGTAGATTAAAAATATCATTTACAAAGACATAATTTCATGTACTTTCATTAATTTTTGTTTTTGTAGTTTCTATGCATGAATCTTAATAGGTCATTGCTTTCGATTATTTTCTATTTTATAGATTGGGTATTGGGGATCAATTGAGAGTGATGTGAGGGGGAGGGGACGAGCCATATGAGATTCCACCTTCTCTTGCTTGGCCTTGTTCAGTAGAGGATAAATTATTATTGAAACCAAGAGAAGCTCTTTCATTTTTATACCATCATGATCGTATAAGATTTCATCAATATTGTTGTCATAGTATTGCATCAACGAAGTTTCAATGACCGTGTTTTTCATTTCTATAGAATTTTTGTTGAAACCCTATTTTTCTTTCAAAGTACACAAATTGGTTGACGCAAGTTTTAATTTTTCATTAGTCTTTCTTCATTTTTCTTTTAGGTTCTACATTAATGTATATACAATGTATCTGTGTCATAGTTGTGATGAAAAATCCCTCTTTTCATTGATTTCTTAATAAACACCATAAAAATACTCCCTTTCAGTACTATATGTGGGGACGTGTGTACTTTCGAATGAATTTTACAAGAACAAGGAATGGAAATTGTATGAGGACTAGACACAGGCAACAATGACCTGTGAATGGGGCCAATGTTGAATTTTTTTCAAACTCTTTCTGTATGCACTGAAATTTGACATGGATAGACTATTCACATGCATCAACGATATGGGAGGGTTTATAGACAGAAATTTAACTCACACACCCACTTTCTTGCATCTTCAATTCATCATGTAAACCATAAACCCTAATTTTCTTTCAAACTACACAAATTGGTTGACGCAAGTTTTAAGTTTTCATTAGTCTTTCTTCATTTTTATTTTAGGTTCTACATTAATGTATATACAGTGTATCTATGTCATATTTGTGATGAAAAATCCCTCCTTTTCATTGATTTCTTAATCAACACCATAAAATACTAGAGGCGGGCAACAATGAGTACATGTGAATGGGGCCAACGTTGAAATTTTTTCAAATTGTTTCTGTATGCATTGAAATTTGACATGGATAGACTATTCACATGCCTTAACAATATGGGAGGGTTTCTGGGCTCAAATTTCACTCACACACCGACTTTCTCCCATCATCATATCATCAAGTAAACCATAAACCCTATTTTTCATATGTTCTAGTAGATATGTCAATGATTCCAAATTTCATATTTGTATTTGACTCAAGGTACAACTAGATTGCAAAGTATCAAATTTTAATTTCAAGTTGAAAAACCAAATATGAAATGAATCCAAGCATCATTTTATATCATCGCAAGAGAGACGAATGCAAATAATCTTGCTACGAATTAGCTATACTATTGACGAAAAAAGTTCGTTGATAGTATAACTAATTCGTCGCAAGAATGTGTCTAATTTGAATGGTGTTACATGTTTTGCAAGGAGTGTAGGGATTATATGGTGCAATGTAGTTTACTATATAGGAAAAATCTCTATTCCAAACCTCAAAATGGATAGTACCATATCTTGTTCATAAGACAATTATTCTTTGTATGTTTCCTTTGTGGTGGCTCAAGCCCTCAATATACATGATGCATGACAATGAAATGTAACGATTTGACTATTGAATTATAGTTTTATGTCACCCATCATAAAGGAAATAACATAAGGTTATTCGTTCCTATTTGAATCTTTTTAGATTTGAGATTCGTTACATAGTCCTTGAAAAAAGACAAAATACTTATGTAGCGGATATTTGGTCTTTGTGTGGGACATTTTATGCCATTAGTATGTTTTGTACAAAAATAATGGATCTTGGGGACTACACCATGGTCAAGGAATGAGGAATAAGAAACAAGGAACAAGGAACAAGGAATGAAAATTGAACTAGGACTAGACACCGACAACAGTGACCTGTGAATGGGGCCAATGTTGAAATGTTTTTAAACATTTTCTGTATGCACTGAAATTTTTCATGGATAGACTATTCACATGCCTTAACAATATGGGAGGGTTTCTGGACTAAAATTTCACTCACAAACCCACTTTATTCCATCATCAATTCATCATGTAAACCATAAACCCTAATTTTCTTTCAATGTACATAATTTGGTTGACGCAAGTTTTAAGTTTTCATCAAACTTTCTTCATTTCTCTTTCAGGTTCTACATTAATGTATATACAATGTATTCATGTCATAGTTGTGATGAAAAATCCATGTTTTTCACTGATTGTTTAATCAATGCCATAAAAATACTCCCTTGTAGTAATAGATGTGGGGACGTGTGTAACGTCAAATGAATTTTACAAGGAACAAGGAATGAAAAATTTACTAGGGATAGACACCAACAACAGTGACCTGTGAATGGGGCCAGCATTGAAATGTTTTCAAACAGTTTCTGTATGCACTGAAATTTGACATGGATAGAGCATTTGCATGCCCTAATGATATGAGAGGGTTTCTGGACTCAAATTTGACTCACACACCCACTTTCTTCCATCATCCATTCATCATGTAAACCATAAACCCTAATTTTCTTTAAAACTACACAATTTGGTTGACGCAAGTTTTAAGCTTTTGTCAATCTTTCTTGATTTTTCTTTCAGGTTCTACATTAACATATATACAATGTATCTGTGTCCTAGTTGTGATGAAAAATCCCTCTTTTTCTTTGATTGTTTTGTCAACACCATAAAAATACTAGAGGTGGGCAACAGTGACATGTGAATGGGGCCAACGTTTAAAGTTTTTCAAACTGTTTTTGTATGCATTGAAATTTGACATGGATAGATTATTCACATGCCTTAACGATATGGGAGGGTTTCTCGACTCAAATTTCACTCACACACCCACTTTCTTCCATCATCATATCATCATGTAAACCATAAACCCTATTAGGAATGAGGAACAAGGAACAAGGAACAAGGAACAAGGAACAAGGACTTAGGAACGAGGAACAAGGACAAGGAACAAGGAACAAGGAACGGAAATTGAACTAGGACTAGACACTGACAACAATGACCTGTGAATGGGGCCAATGATGAAATTTTTTCAAACAGTTTATGTATGCCCTAATTTTATTTCAAACTACACAAATTGGTTGACCCAAGTTTTAAGTCTTCAACAGTCTTTCTTCATTTTTATTTCAGGTTCTACATTAATGTATATACAATGTATTCGTGTCATAGTTGTGATGAAAAAAACCTCTTTTTCAATGATTTCTTAATCAACGTCATAAAACTACTCCCTTGCAGTACTAGATGTGGGGACATGTGTAATGTCGAATGAATTTTACAAGGAACAAGGAACAAAAATTGTACTAGGACTAGACACCGACAACAATGACCTGTGAATGGGGCCAACGTTGAAATTTTTTCAAGTTGTTTCTGTATACACTGAAATTTGACATGGATAGAATATTCACATGCCTTAACGATATGGGAGGGTTTCTAGACTCAAATTTGATTCACAGACCCACTTTCTTCCATCATCAATTCATCATGTAAACCATAAACCCTAATTTTCTTTCAAAGTACACAATTTCGTTGATGCAATTTTTAAGTTTTTGTCAGTCTTTCTTCATTTTTCTTTTAGGTTCTACATTAATGTATATACAATGTATCTCTGTCATAGTTGTGATGAAAAATCCCTCTTTTTCATAGATTTCTTAATCAACATCATAAAAATACTAGAGGCGGGCAACAGTGACATGTGTATGGGGCCAACGTTGAAATATTTTCAAGTTGTTTCTATATGCATTGAAATTTGACATGGATAGACTATTCACATGAATTAATGATATGGGAGGGTTTTTGGACTCAAATTTCACTCACACACCCACTTTCTTCCATCATCATATCATCATGTAAACCATACACCTTATTTTTCATATGTCCTAGTAGATATGTTAATGATTCCAAATTTCATATTTGTATTTGACTCGAGGTCCAACTAGCTTGAAAAGTATCAAATTTTAATTTCAATTTGATAAGCCAAATATGAAATGAATCCAAGCATCATTTGATATCGTCGCAAGGGAGACGAATGTAAATAATTTTGCGACGAATTAGCTATACTATTGACGAAAAAAGTTCGTCGATAGTATAACTAATTTTTCTTAAGAGTGTGTCTAATTTGAATGGTGTTACAAGGTTTGCAAGGAGTGTAGGTATTATATGGTTCAATGTAGTGTAGTTTATAAGACCAATCTCTATGCCAAACCTCAAAATGGATAGTACCATATCTTGTTCATAAGACAAATATTATTTGTATGTTTCCTTTGTGGTGGCTCAAGCCCTCAGTACACATGATGCATGACAATGAAATGTGATCTAGGTGGATATTGGTGGCCACCCACCTATTCCACTTGGATCCACACCATTGTTTCTTTCAGTTTTTTCAGTTTCCTTAATTGTAGCACAATTTACTATTTTTAGCAGTTTTTCGGGTCCTGAACATCTAGAGCCATTTTGAGGCCCTAAACAATGTTTTTTTGGCATCAATGATCCAGCAAATATGAGTTCGTTCCCCACTCTATATTCATTGTCAGCAGTGTATTCCTCGGATGAATCTTTCCAATGATGTATAATGTGCGTCAAATAGAGATAGTATGCCAAAGTTACGACCCCGGGAAATTGATGTACCAATTTACCCCAACGGGGCCCATATTCAGATGTTTCATCTCCTAGGGTTAGGTTTTTGGATGTTTAGGGTTTTCCATTATTTCTCAATAATATATAGGCCTTCGAGCCTCATTGTAACACATATTTCAGAGGCCAGTAGCTGCCACATCTCTTCTCAGAGATAAGCTACCAACACCCAAGCTATTTTATTTCCATTCTATCTGTAAGCATATTTCAGTCATTTTTTGTTAATGAAATGAAGTTTTACTTCCGCTGCATATCTACATTTATGTTTATTTCCGTATTTCATTGTGTTCCTACATAAATTTGGATCAGTGGTATCAGAGAAGTCTTCTCTTTCTTGACCCTTCTTTTCATGTCCCCAATGAGGTCGGGGTATAAGGCGTTAGGGATCTATCTGGTTGAACCATTGCAAGATCAACCTCACAAACCCCGATGACTACCCATGGGGGAAGAAAAGAAATATGAGGGAGAAAGAGATCCTATCAAATTATTTCTCAAGGAGACCCTCAAGAAACAAAGGAACGCGATGATGGAAAACTTTGCCCAGATCCTTCAACAACTACCCACTTGCAGGGCATCTACATCCAATAGCCACTCTGGAGGCACCACTCCTTTTAAGGTACAAGTAAACTTTGACATTCCCATATTTGAGGGCCAAATAGATGCAAATGTCGTAGATAGATTCTTGAATCTATTAGAAGGATATTTCTTGGTTCATGACTTTTCCGACCGAGAAAGGATTATTTTTTCACTCCTTAAAGCCGCCCACCATGTCAAGGACTGGTGGGAAACCTACTAAGAGAAACAAAGCGAGGGGGAACCCTCTCTGTTCTCAATATCACCCACTTGGAATTCTTTCTGAGATGCCATCAAGGAAAAATATTATCCCATGGGGAGCTATGAGGACCAATACATACAATGGACTACGCCGCGACAACAAAGGGAACACGATGTGCATGAGCTGACGAATCTGTTTCATACCCTACGCACAAAGTTGGGCATCAAATATTCGGAGAAAAATTTGGTGTTAAAGTACCGCAGTTGTCTTCATAGATACATTCAGGAGGAAATGGACTTCCTCGACATCTCCTCCCTTGGTGCGACATACTGGTATGCTACCAAGATTGAGCAGAAGTTCAAATAGAAGAAGCTAGACTTTGGGTCTACGAATTAGAAGCAAGGGAAAGGTACCCCCAAACCGTCGAACAAAGGACCAAGCCAAGGCAGGGAGACCTAGGAGAACCCGCCAAATCCACAAGAAAAGAACAACACCACGAAGCCAAAAAAGGACATGGGGAAGTGGTGTGAGTTCCATAAGACCTCCACTAACAACACAAGTGAGTGTCGAACCAAGAAGTCACTAGTAGTCGAGTTGAAGGCTTCTGAATCGGATGTAGGCTCTGACTCTGAATCAGAACCCGACAAGGGGAATGAAAGGGGGAAGAATATTATCAATGTGGATCCCAATTCCACCATTTCCACCACAAAGATCCAGAAGAAGGAACTAGAAGATCTAGAGGAGGCGGAGCACCTCTTCCATTCCCAGATGTGGGTAAAGGGTTCCCTGTTGCAGTTCATTGTCGACAGCGGGAGCTAGAAGAACCTCATCTCAGTAAAGGTCATGAAATGGCTACGCTTTCTGACCACAACACACCCACAACCATACACCATTGGGTGGCTGCACCAAGGAAGGTACCTTCGAGTTAGCCAACAATGTCGCCTTTCCTACAACATGAATCCCTTCACGAATGAGGTATTATGTGACATTGCTCCTCTTGATATTTCTAATGTATTATTAGGCCAACCGTACTTGTAGAATCAACATGTTGTGTATGAGTCCATGCCTCGTGATGTTATTATTACTTTTGGAAATAAGTTGTACAAGATACTGGAAATAGCACTGACTACAACCATCACTTTGGTTACTGCCAAACAATGCAGTAAGCTCATTGCGAAAACCAGGAAATTTGTTTTCATGATGCTTCTCCCTCAGGGAAAGAAGAATATTGTGGCCATGACCTCCAGAAAGGTCCCCTCTGCATGACAACAACATATGGATAAGGTCGTGGAGGAGTATGAGGACATATTAACCTCCCCCACAGGGGTGCCTCTACACTGCTAGGTCAAGCACCCTATTGATCTGACCCTAGGTGTGTCGATGCCCAATGGACCAATCTATTGGCCCTCTATGATGGAGAATGACAAAATCAAGAGGCAAATTCAAGAGATTTTGCAGAAAGGTCACATGCAGCTGAGTTCATCACCTTATGGGAGTCCGATCATACTGGTGCAGAAGAAGGATGGGACTTGGAGAGTCTCCATTGAATATCCGACACTAAACAAGATCACTGTCCGGAATGGGTACCCGATCCCATAGATTGATGACCTTCTGGACCAACTCAAAGGGGCAAAATATTCAGCAAGATCAACTTGAATTCTGGGTATCACCAGGTACCAATCGAACCCTCTGATGTGTGGAAGACTGCCTTCAAATCCAAGGAGGGCCTTTTCAAATGGTTGGTCATGCCTTTCAGGTTGATGAATGCCCCTGCAACCTTCATGAGACTAATGGATGACATATTGTGACCATTCACCAACTCATTTGTAGTGGTGTACTTGGATGAGATTCTTATCTTCAACCAGACTTGGGAAGAGCACCTCCACCACATTTGATGGGTCCTCCAAACACTGCGAAAACACAAGTTGTGTGAAAAATTGGAGAAGTGAACTTTTGGCATGACCCAGGTTCAGTATCTGGGATATATTATTGATGAACGAGGGGTGCATGTGGATCCAACCAAGTTCCAAGTCATTTAGGATTGGCCAACCCCAACCACCCTAATAAAGCTCCACAACTTTTTTGGGCTTGCCAATTTCTACTGTAGGTTCGTGCTGGGATTCTCTCATATCACTTGACCCTTGAGTCAAGTCACCAAGTGAGGAGTGAAAGAAAAATTCTTTTGGTCTAGATCTCAAAAGAAGGCATTCGAAGATTTGAAGCATTTCCTCTGCTCTACACCAGTGCTCACATTACACGACTTGCAACAACCATTTGAGATCGAGACAAATGCCTTCGACTATGCTATTGGGGTAGTACTTCCTCAATAGGGGCATCCAGTGGCATATCATAGTGAGACACTTTCCAACATAGTCCATAAGTATCCCACTTATGACAAAGAGATGTATTCCATTGTGCAGGGTTGTCGACAATTAAAGCATTACATTTTGGGAAAGGAAACGGTCATCCACACAAACCACCGACCCTTGCAATTCATGCAGACACAAGGGAAGTTACATAATGATTGCCATCATAAGCAGTCCACATACCTGCAACAATTTCATTTGAAAATTAAGTACAATAAAAGAAGAACCAATAATGTTGTGAATTTCCTCAGCCGACCACCTATCATGGCACTAACCACAATGCTCAATTCTTGTGGGAACGAGACTTTCGATTGGCCGCTTCTCTACAAAAGTGATCTAGAATTCGACCACACATACAATACTCTCTTCGAGGGTAAGAAAGTTCTTAATTTTCAACTCCAGGATGCCCTACTATGTCACCTGGGACAACTTTTTGTTCCTTCAAGTGAGCGTGCCAAGATGATTTGGAAGGTGTACTACAGTCGGGTCGCTGGGCATTTCAGGGTGGAGAAAACCGTGGCAGTACTGCAAAAGTATTTCTATTGGTTGAACCTTCGATAGGATGTTGGAAAGTACATCAAGTCCTGTTGGCACAGGGGCAGACCCGGGGTTCAACGCTCAAGAGCACACCAACGAAACCCTAACTACCGACCCTTCCGGCAACACCTGTGAAGCAGATGAAGTCTCACCCAAGGTAGAGGCAGGGGTGGTTGTAGGACTTAGATGTATGCAACCGTAGCTAGGACATTGATCTGTGATTATATCTGTTACAGGGCACTTAGCATAGATCATTCATCAATATTTAACTTGTATGGTACTTCGTAGATAACACAGAGCATCACAGTGAATACTTATACTAAAGATGGTTCAGTACTTAGCCACATAAATATAGGTTAGGTTCAACAGATCAAGCACTAAGGATCTTTTATATCAGATCTAACATTCATTCATATATCATCAACACAAAGCATAACTAGATCTACTAATCACAACAAGAACTTAGCCAAAAGGAAACAACACATTAGATCGAAGCACAAATCACAATACACACAGTTATCGTGGTTCACCCCCACCCTGGGGCTACATCCACAGTCTTCTTTATATTATCTCGATCAAGCAATTACAACACATAGATTTAACGATCCTTACTTCACACATGAAAAAAGATCTACGCAGCTCACTAGATCCTTATTCCTTGCACTTCAACACAAATCTACGACAACTTGCACTTAGATTCTCAATCTCATGCATAGAGCACTTCAAGATACATCAGATCACACAGATCTAGTACCAACACTAAGCCTTTAGCTATACATCACATAGATGTACTACCTCTCTTTCTTCTCTATTTACATTTCCTATTTATATATTACAAAATGGGCCTAAGCGTGGGTAGACCCACAGGCTAACATCCCTTTCCCATTACATTAACCCAAAACCCTAAAATGGACCCAAAAATAGGTCTTTCTACTTTAATTTCCGCTTCGCGTTGCACTCCATCCTTGGCAAACTGTCGTAGTCCCAAAAACTGTCAAATATGACCAAGTATTCTTCAAAACTTGGTCAAGGGCCAACAGGCCCCCAACACTCACTTGTGACTCGTCCCAAGTCACTTAGGTCTGATCAATTCCGCTTCAAACGCCTCAAGCTTCTTCGACCTACTGCAGTGCGAAAGCCTCTTGTTCTGTAAATTTCTGGATTATTGTGTCATAGAGCAGTCCTTCCAGGTGCTGGTGTGCAGTGATGTCAACCTGTTCGAGTTCAACTCCCTATCTTTCAAGTTCAACAAATAGTTGGCATGCCTTCTCTTGGAGTGGCTGCAGTCGCTGAGAGACTTCCATCACTTTACTTTGCAACATGTGTACTTGTTGTTGGGTTGTGCATTGTTCTATGAACCTATTCATTCTTTCAATTGGGTCACAGACTTCAGTTGTGCTTGTAGTACATTTGCATGCTGCTTTTCTTCCTAGAGTTATGCCTCCAATGTCTGCAATTCTAGATTCTCTGCGAGGGTTTCATAATTCTGTGCGCTTCTAGTGCTTAGCTGCCTACATTCCAAAGCCAAGGTTTTTAACCGGTCGACTGCGCTTCGAGTAGTGCCCTCTCTTAGATCTCTTATCTCTTGGGGTGTCTTAGGTACGGTGCAGAGATCCAGATTCGTGATGCGTTATTGGAGTTGTTGGATTACTTCTTCCAGTTGGGTCACTTGTTGTGGAAGACGTTCTTCCATCTTTACTTATATAATAGTCACAGAGTGAAGTTCTTTGTGAATCCTTTCCTGTACTTCAAGTTGCTCTGCTAGCAACTGGTCCTTGCTCTATTGTAACTACATTTTTTCCTCCTCCCACTTCGCTTGTAAGGCAAGCTACTCCTGTTCGGCCTTCCTTCGTTGTTCTTTGTGTGTGCTCTATTCTTGCGCCAAAGCCTAGGTGGCTTGCGCTATGTCTTCTTGAGCTCGTCAAAGGTGAGCTTGAACTTTCTTGGTGATCTGGCGTAACTGTGTGGGCTCATCACCCGTTCCTGATATTTCGCTTATCAAGGGAGTTATAGACACTGCTTGGCTGGGCTGGGGTGCCTATTGCACTTCTTTGAGTTCACCTTTGATCCGGCTGAATAGCTCCTCCTGCTTTGCTTCTTACTTTTCTGCGAGCTCTAGTGAAACATCATTCAGCGCGGCAATTAAGAAGTCGAAATCATCTGGGGCAAGGGTAGTTTTAAGCATGGTCCGTGTTTCCTTAGCTTTCTTTCAGGATGAGGGCTTTGGTGGGGTAATCTTCCTTTTCTTGGAGGTATCTTCCTCGTCTCTAGGTGAAGTAACCTATCCTTTTTCTGCTAAGCTTATGTGCCCCCTAGTTCTTCATCATCACCTCCCTTCGCAGGTGAGAGAGAAGTAGTATTCGTGGATGTGTTGTGGATATATTGAACTTCCACATCCTTCTTAGTGGTCCAGGTGTATCCGGCATAGCTTCAGGGCTATCCACGTCGGACATCTCTGCGGGGTCTGTTGCAACGGGGAGGTCTACCAACCATTCCTTGGTAATCTCCTCCAATTCATCTTCTGGAAGCTTGTAATATGACTGAAGTTGTTGTTTGTGCTCATCCACACACACTGTGATATAGGTGAAGTGACGGTTTGTGCTGAATTTCATCAAAGGTCTAAACTTATGAAGTGTGTTGGGTGTGATGCGCGGTGTAGACTAGATGCCATTCTTCAATTGAGTGTAGTAAGCGTGGAAGATGACATTGGACTGCCACTACTTGTTCATGTCGCTGGAGTACCACAACGTATAGAACTTCGTGACCAGTGGTTCAAAGGATTTGATCTCTGAAAAAGTGGCTTTTTCAGGTAGTTCCCAAGCAATGAAAGCGATGACCATGAGCAACCAGCTAAAGTGGAATTCATACCCTTGGTCCTGCACTTGTCTATAGTCAAGCCCTAGCTAATTTATAAGGTACTTTTCCTAGTTCATTTGTAGTCCCTCTGCGCACTTCCCTGCGAGGTCAACTAGAAATCCAGTCACCTGTGTGGGTCTGTTATTGCAGACTAACTTCCCTGCGATCAGCTGGAAACCAAAGTGCACTACTGCATTCTCAATGGAGGCTACCTTGTAACCTCACGTGCCTTTCTCTAGATCTCCATATGTGTCTTTTATTCGTTGGGCGAGAGCACGATCTGCGGTCTTTCCAGGGTAAAATTCCTATGGGTCAGGGCCCTACATGCTTAGCCCAGTGATCTGATTGATCAAAATTAGATCCATAATGATGCGGCGGTCCAACCATAGGTATCCTCTATGGTAGTAGGACAACAACAACCTGACGCATGCATTTACTTTCTGATGCCTCCCGAAATGTGGAATCTTCATTACGTTGAGAAGGTTTGACTACGCAAGGTTATGGGTCTATTGTTGCGGGACAATCTTGGGGTTCTTTCCTTTTGTAATAGTCAAGTACTTGTGCGGGGCTAGCATACTGTAAACCTTGCGATCTCCAAGGTTAAAATCACTAAATTCCAGCATGGTGAGCTTCTCCTGGTCAGTATGAACTATGCGCACCCCTTTCGGGAGGTATGCAGTGACCACAACATAGCCGAAGTCTCTGGGTACAGTGTCTCAATTCACTGTGCCACTTAGTGGTGGGATATATTTAGGAAAGATGCTTGGGATCATTGTCACAGTGGCGAAGTCGTTTCTGAGATTAGATTGTCTTTTCGAAGGCGGTCGGGAGGGTCCTGCTCGAGAAGTGGAGGGGGAAGCAGGAAATGCTCTAGAGGATGATGCCTGTACACCTATAGATATTTTGCGCTCCGACATGAATTTCTCAGTCATTAAATCAATTAGAACTTCTTCAACAATTTTCTCATCAGCGCTGAGCTTGTCCAACATACAAACTTGGGTCAGCTAGCTCTGGTGCAAAAAGGAATTCAAAGACTACAGTGAATAGGAAGGGAACAAGGCAATGATCTCAGGGTAAGTAAATCTTAGGGTTTGCGCTCAAATTCTCAGTTAGAAAAAAGTATTCTTAGTGCGTGGCGCGATGAGTTAAGTAGGAAATCTTAGCAATGGTCTTCTTGCAACGGACATGGGGCCTTCATTAACTCCGTTCTATCCGTTCTAGTGCTATCCAACAGTTTAGTGGTAACCCATAACTGATTTTTGACCCGTTCGGGGCGGCAGTTGAACGGTTATATCAGTTCCAACGACTTTATTGCTTCATCATGGAGAAGTATTCTATGTCGTTGTTCTGATATCTCGGTGAAGCTCCAATTCTGCAATTCTTCTTTATGCGAAGTGTCCTCTAGAACCTCTTGTAATCTTACAGTATTAGCCCTTTTCTTTCTTAACTTTCTAGCCTTCTTCCCAGTGAGCTTTGTCTCAGTAATTCTTTTACCATTCTGATGCTTATCTTCTGTGGTCTTAGTTCTTCACACTGTTGAAAGTCTTTCTTAGGGTTCCTTGATAACACTTCTTCTGTATCAAAAATAGGTAACTTGATCTTCTGCGTATCCTCAAGTGTTCTCTTATCTTCGACATCAGAGTTGCTAATATTAAATATCTGTGATCTGTTCTTCTATTTCTCAATCAAGTGCGTGATCCTTCTGGTCATAAAGTCTTTTAACTCTTGCTTCTTTTGTTCCAAAACTTTTTCTTCCTCTTTTCGTCTGGCTTGTTCTCTATCAATCCAAGGTTTTCTTATGAGCATGGTAAACGGGGTGTTGTCTTCAACAAATTTAATAATCTCAAAGTCTTCCTCTGTCGAAGTTCCATTGACAGTCATAGGCATCCAGGCAAGCCTTCCACATAGGTTTACTATCTTTCCTCTAAATAAACTTGTTCCTCCTAGGGAAGGGATCATGGCAGGCTTTCCTATAGCTTCCCAAGTTCTTTCTGTAATAATGTTCACTTGTGTCTCTTCGTTAAGAATACAATCAATGTCGAAGTTCCCTATTCTTGCTTCAATTTTCTCCTTTTCTTTGAATATCTCTGTTAACCTAACATGTCGGTGATCATTCAAGGTGTCTTTCATCTGTAACAATATCTTTTTTGACTCTTTCTAGGTTTCTGCTATGATCTTAGTCTCTTGATCTCTTTCAGGGTTTGCTTGCTCCATATTCATCTTCTCAAGTCTAGAAATCATTCTAGGGCAATCCAACACTTCATGGTCCATAGCCTTACAACATAGGCAACTAGGTTTTCTCCCAGGGCATTCCTTAGCAAGATGTCCCAGTCTTCTGCAACTATAACATAGGGTTAATCCTCTCTTTCGTTTAAATGTTCCCCAACTTCTTCTGTATTGCGCACCAGGTTCATGGTAGCTATCCTGCTAAAAACTCTTTCTAGGATCTTGCATCCACTTGTTAGTCTAGACATTCTTTCGATGCATAGGTATAACATATCTATCATTATACTTATCAGATCTATTCATATCAAACATTCTTTCATCTATTAATGCCCTAGTTTTGAAGCTAGAACAAAATCTATCAAACATACCTAGATCCATGCTTTAGAAACAAAAAAATTCACTTATCTACAGAGCACAAAGCTTCCATATCTAATAAATTTTGACTATTATTACCTTTATTAGAGCACGGAGCTTACGTATCTTACCTCTTTTCTGCAGATCTGACTTCTTTCTTTTAGAAATTTCCACTTTTACTTTTCTTAGAGCATAGAGCGTTCATATATCGCTTCTCTTCTTCGGATCTGATCTTCCTTTCTTCAGATCTGACCTTATTCCTGGTACAAAGCTGCACAATTCAAGTAAAAAGATGCGCACTAGGGAAACAAATCTACACACAGAGATTTGTTTTGCACAACGTTTCTTTTTCCTCAGTTCCCAACAATCACAGTTTCAGGTCCCGGCAACAGAACCATTTGTTGGCACAGGGGAAGACCAGGGGTTCAATGCTCAAGAGCGCACCAATAAAACCCTAACTACCGGCCCTTTTGACAACACCTGCGAAGAAGATGAAGTCTCACCTGAGGTAGAGGCAGGGGTGGTTGTAGGACTCAGATGTATGCAACCTTATTACCTTTTAGATACCTTTTAGATACTTGAGTAGTGCCTTTGCTGCATTCCAATGGCTTTCATGAGGTTTTGCCATGAACTGAATTAACACACTCACAGAATATGAAATATCAGGTCTGGTTGTGGTGAGATAATTCAGGCTACCCACCATCTGTCTATACACAGTGCCATTCACCTCCCTCGAACCATCATCACAAGAAAGTTTCACATTCTATTGCATGGGAACAGTAGAAGACTTACACTGATCCATTTTAAATCTCTTAAGTATTTATCTGATATACTTACTCTGACAAACAAAAGTTTGGCCTGCATTTCTCCAAACTTCAAGACCTAGGCAATAATGTAACTCACCAAGATCTTTCATTTCAAATACCTTTGATAACCGCTCCTTGATTTCATCAATTAACTTCTCTGCATTTTCTATAATTATTAAATCATCAACATATAATGAAATCAATACTATATAGCCCTGTTCATCAAATTTAGTATACAGATTTGGATCACTTTTGCTCCTCATAAAACCTTGTTGAAGAAAGAAAGAGTTTGTCTTTTCATACCGTGACCTAGGTGCTTGTTTTAGTCCATACAATGCTTTCTTTAACTTACACACTAAATGTTCTTGCCCCTTTTCAACAAACCCTTCAGGTTGAGTAAGGTAAACCTCTTCCTTTAACTCACCATTCAAAAATGCAGATTTAACATCTAACTGACGCATCTTCTAATGGTACTTTGTAGCTAAAGCAATTAACATTCCGATAGTATTTAATTTAGCTACTGGTGCAAATGTTTCAGCATAATCAATAGCTTCTATTTGTGAATACCCCTTTGCCACTAGTCTAGCCTTATACTTATCTATACTACCATCTGATTTAAACTTGGGTTTGTATATCCATTTGCATCCAATGGGCTTCTTATGTTTAGGCAATTCAGTCAATTCTCAAGTATTGTTTTTCATTATAGATTCATATTCTTCCTCCATTGCATTTCGCCATTCATCATATTCATTAGCTTCATCAAAACTCATGGTTTCTATTGCATTTGAAATGCTACTCATTAGGGCATAGTCTTTAAACCTCTCAGGAAGCCGAATCTGTCTTGAAGATCTTCTCAACTGATTATCTTCCTCCCCACTTTGTGAAGATCTGCCTTCACCTCTAGGTGAACCGTGACTGCTTGAATTGTCCATATCATTGAGTCCTTCTTGCTGTTGTTGCTGCTGTCACTGCAGGGATGGCTACTGTTGTGTGGGTTGTTTTTATTGCTGTTGCTGCTGCTCTTCTTTAACTCCTTCATCAAGAAGTCTCTGCCATTCCTCATGACTGTTGTCGTCATGATTTCCTACTTCCTGCTCATGGAAAAGTACATTTCTACTTGCAAATACGTTGTGAGTAGCAGGATCAAATAGTTTGTATGCTTTAAATTCAGAATAGTACCCAATGAAAATACATTTAATGGCTTTAGCATCCAATTTCCTCCTATTCTCCTTTGGAATATGAGCAAAAGCCTTACACCCAAATACTTTCAAATTATGAACTGCAGGTTTGGAACCATTCAAGGCTTCGAAAGGAGTA
>ML781921.1:452468-462562 GCA_009831015.1 Picea engelmannii | reverse complement strand
CCAATGAAAATACATTTAATGGCTTTAGCATCCAATTTCCTCCTATTCTCCTTTGGAATATGAGCAAAAGCCTTACACCCAAATACTTTCAAATTATGAACTGCAGGTTTGGAACCATTCAAGGCTTCGAAAGGAGTAACATTTTCAAGACACCTTGTTGGACTTCTATTCTTTAAATAAACTGCAGTATTTATAGCTTCAGCCCAAAATGCATTTGAGAGATTCTTACTTTTCATCATACTACGTGCACACTCTACCAGAGTTCTATTTTTTCTTTCAGCGACTCCGTTTTGTCGTGGAGAGTGAGGTACTGTAAACTGTTGTACTATTCCATTATCTTTGCAATATTTATTGAAGTCCCTTGATTTATACTCTCCCCCTTGATCTGAACGGAGGATTTTGATGGATTTTCCTGTCTGCTTTTCCACCATGGTTCTGAATTCCTTAAAGTACTCGAAAACATCACTTTTTCGTCTAAGGAAGTAAACCCATGTGTATCTCGTGCAATCATCAATAAATAACAGAAAGTAAAATGCACCTCCTAAAGACCTAGTCTGCATAGGCCCACAAACATCAGTATGCATAAGATCTAACACATCTCTCTTTTTCTTATTAGGATTAGAGGGGAATTCATCTCTGTGCATCTTTCCTAATGCACATCCATCACAAGCAACCTTCTCATTCTAACCATATTCTCTTTCTATAATAACAATAAATCAGGATGATTGATGTGTCCATACCTTTGATGCCAAAGAATCTCTATTGGCATAGTGGCAGAAGTAAGTGCATGATGTGCTTTGCTGGTAACATCAAGTTTGTATAGACCTCCTCCTCTGACTCCCATTGCAACAGTTTGGAAGTGGTCCAACAGATCCTTCACTATGTAAACAGTTTCCCCTATATTTACTAGCTTGTCTTTCACCTCTTTAATACGACCCAAAAATGAACTAACAGATTCATTTCCATCCATCTTAACGCCTAGCAATTTAGTTTTTAGGAACAAAATGCGATTTGTGTTGCTAGTTTCATACAATGCTTTAAGCGTTGTCCATGTTGCAACATAATTTGTAGCTTCTCTAATATGTGGAATTACGCTATCTTTAACAAACATGTGTAACAATACCTTTTCCTTGTTTTCACGCTTCTCCCAATCTTGGATTTGTGCTGCATTCGCATCAGGTTTCAGTTAAGTTCCCTTCACAATGTTCCAGACACTATAGCCCTCTATGAGTGTCTGCATCTTGAATTTCCAGTTAATGAAATTCGAGCCATCTGGCTTGTTGGCTTCGTTGAGGTAGGTCTCCGCCAACAGATTCACCATCGCTGCAATTTAGTCTCTGCAAGTAAATCACCAAGATATGCAACTTTTTGTCACTCTGTCTTGGGATACCACCGATCCGTCTCAATCTCAGCTCTCAGCTTTCACACACAAAATCTCACAAATAATATTCTCTTGAATAAACTTTAATATCCACTTATACTTCAAAATTATCCACTTTGAATAAAAATTCACTTTTAATAAACTCCAAAATAAAACCCACTTTGAATAAAAACCCACTTCACAATTTCTTAAATCCACTTTTAAATATCCACATTTAAATATCTTAAATGTCTTACCCACTTTAATAATAAAATACTCACTTTAATAAAAGAGCCCTTCCTTCAACTTCACGAAAAACTATAAGCATGCAAAGCCAAGATTATTTTCCAGTCCTCACGCTCGAATCGATCATACATTAGCATGTATGAGATCATAAGAATCCGTGTATGCACGCCCGCTAAGGATCGAACCCCTCATGCAAAAAGATTTCTACGCTCAAACCTCATGAAGTTCCAAAGAAAGAAAGACCACCAAATTTTCACGCTCATGATTTTCAAAACCTCCACGAGCTCACGCGGCCTGTGTAAACAGAGGTATTTTTGCACCTCACACTTTTTCACAAATGCAACAGACGCATTTGCACTAGATCTAAAAAACTCACGCAACAGTCTTCACGCTGACCGTAACCTCCTCTTCCATGCAACTCGAACCCATGCGGCTCTTCTTATCCAACCTGCGGACCAACAAATATTTCCACACCTCACTCTCGTGGCTCTAATACCAAGATAAAATATGCGAAACAAACAACACCGTGAAGCTATGCTCACTTCTATATTATTCAACACCGTGAAGCTATGCTCACTTCTATATTATTCAATGAAGACGGATTACATCCTTATATAGGAAAACACTCTATCGAGTCGGTTACATGCAAACCAAAGACAACTAGACTTTCAACTATGAACTGACTCTTAACATGCCTACAATTGGCTCTCACAACTGAAGCTTATCACTGGTGCTTACAAGTGGCGCTTACTCCATTATTTCCAAATTAAACACCCCTAAGTTTAATGTCTTCATTTTCTCTCCACATATGAACACCCCTAAGTTTAATGTCTTCATTTTCTCTTTTATTATCTGTATTAAATATTCAACCATTTAATCATTAATCAAAATTAATGAAATATAATAATTCATTTAATAATTAATCAAAATTAATGAAATCTAATAATTACTCAATAAGTACTCAATTGCTAAAGTTAACAAGCCACATTGCTAAAGCTAACAAACCACATGTGGCAATGTCCCTACCAAATATTAAGATTTTGAGCTAAATGCAACATAGTTTCGAATTAAGTCATTTACAATATAACAATTGCATGCAAAGAAATCGTAGCGAATTAAAAGCTAGCATGATAATACAAAGAAATCGTAGCGAATTATGGCAAGTAAGAAGTTAAACCTGTGATGGTGAGGGAATGGTGGAATTTGGCATGCTTGGCCAGCGTTCCGACGCAGTCGGGGAGGTCCATGCGAAAGAGAAGACATCCCTCAATCAAAGGCTGAACCCCGCAGATCATACCAATCAAGTTGGTTGGTTTGTTCAATTCTGATTACCAGAAATAGCATAAGCTATGACAGATATAGTATGATTGGAATTTGGAATTTTTTGATTGCATGGATAAGAGAAGAAGCAGCAAGAGTATGTTGAGGATTGGCCAGTATATCTTGGGAATAAAAAAAATAAACGAATGGAAAATAAGGAGAGGAATGAGATGATGCGGCCAAGGAAATATAGAAAGTAGATCATGACATATGGAGGGTTAACGTCAGATTGAGTGTGATAAGGAGATGGAGGGAAAGCTGGGCAGCAGGGGCCAACCACGAACCAATGAACAATGAACAACTAGGGAGAATTAAATGCTCTGGTAGTTTTTGTTCTTCGTCTTTTCTGAGAATTAAATGTTCTGGTAGCTTTTGTTCTTCGTCTTTTCTGAAAATTTCCATCATTTTCATTTTGCTAACTTCAGAGTTTTATAAAAAATTACACAGCCTGCTAAGAATGCCCAACCCAGGGTTGATACTCTCTCCAACAAATTGGCCAGCCTGTACTGTGTTGGATTTCCTTAAGTCATAATGCACATGATTCACAAGTCACTGACCAGGTCAGCAGCTATCGAATCAGCGGCCCTCTATGTAGGTTTTGAAGTTGTACGTAGTTTCTGGCCAATGATCAATGATAGGTTTTTCAATCATGAATGCACTAGTTACATTTTGAATTTGTCTGGCAAGGACATTGCCACATGTGGCTTGTTGTGGAATGTAATTCTCAATCAAACATTTTAATCTTGGAAGTTTGCAGTGGGTTGGTTTAATCTTAATATAAATCAGGGTGGTATTAACTCTCAGTGCCTTATATGGTATTAAATGTCAGTGCCTTATAGCTGGTGTCATGTGAGAGGAGTGGAACTCTATTTAGATATGTACGCCAACATAGGATTTTGGGGAAAGGGCATATAACTAAAAGGCGAGGGTTAAACTAAATGTATTCGTATATATTCAGGTTTTGGGGAAATGTCATACAACGTACATATTCAGGTTTTGGGGAAAGGTCATACAAATAAAAGGCAGGGGTTAAACTTCACTATAGTGATAATAGGCCTTGCAGTAATTTTGACAAGGTGGTCAACTTTGGCTTTGTAGCTTTCCTCGTTTACTTACACAGCTATATCAAACTGTTGAGCCTAAAGGATTATCTCAATTGGTTGGTACCATATTGTGATCAAAACTTTGCTCACTCTGCAGATCCAGATTTTATTCTCACTAAAATTATACCTTAACAATTAATTTAACATGACATAAAGTATTATTGGATAATTCTATTTCAGAAAAAGGTTTGAGTTTGAGGATGTATTAACTGGAGATTAGGGTTCAAAACCCTAAGTAAATATGGTTGTAAATATTTCCATGTAAATATAAGTAATACTTAAAAAAAAATATATTGTAGGGTAAATGGTTGCATTTCACTATTCCTTGCAAGTTTCCACTTCATATCCTACAGTTTTAGCAATGGAAAGAATTGAGTTCAGATTGGAGTTTGGTTACAGTAAGAAAAAATGTAGAAATATGCAACTCTATAAAGGTGGTTAAGTGAATTAACATATTCATAATTATATTTGTTTTAAATCTGGGTTAATATTTATGTTTGCAGGCATAAATGCGTAGAATGCTTTAAACAGTTCAACAAAATGGAACATTTAGTGGAGCACATGAAAACTTCTTATCACTCTCAGCATGAGACAAAATGTGAAATTTGCAAAAAACATTGCAGGTTTTATGACTCTCTAAGGGAACATCTACTGGTATGCTATTATGTGGTTCTGTCAGTTTGATTGAGCAGTATGTAGTCATCAACTTCTAGCATGATGTAATTATCAAATTGCAGATCGAAGTTTTAATGTCTTGTTATGTTATGAGTAGGTCCTTTACCCAAAGTTGATTGCGCTAAACAATTTAGTGAAAGAGGATGTATCCTGTGCCTCAAGTTTTTTTTAGTAGTTCTCATGAAGTCAATAATCATCTACCAACATGCCAAATGTGGCAAACTTCATTAACTGTAATTTTACTGTTCACCGAAAAACAATGTTCTCTGATTCAAAACTATATTTATTATTTCTCATATTTAAACAACTATACAATAACACAAATTTACGATATTTTGAAACCGAAAACGAAGAATGGATGTTTTTGAAGTGTTTGTTTTACTGGTTTATAATTATGGCTGCTAAGTTTTGAGAGATGTTTCTTGATATTAATATAAAAGTTAAATTACTTATTTTGTAAGGTGTTAATTTAAATGGCTAAGTTGTCAACGTTTGAGAGAGTTCTTTTACATTAATATGTGAAATTTAAATTAATTTTAGTTGTTAGGTGTATATTAAGGTGGTTTTATGAATATATTAATAAAAGTTTAAATTTAGTGAGCGTATCTTATTTCCACCAATAGGGAAAAAAACATATTAATTGATTAATGCCATAACAGCACACATCCATGATCCACCTAGACTGTAAAATGCAACTCCATGCAAGCCCTGAACCTTATTATATATTTGCATGGATTAGACGTCACTCGTGACTTTGATTTTCTACAATGTAGACTGCTGGTGGACGGTTTTCTTTGGTTAATAAGCGCATCCATGCAGACAAGGAGCAATTCAATGCGGACCCAAAAACTCAAAGCTCCGACCAATCTAAGGGCTCACTCCCACTATTTTCACTTGGAAATCAGATAACGGGCATTGTACAAGATTAATACACAATAATAAAACATAGACAAATGGAGGTTACATATATAATATCCTAACAATCTAGATCCTGAGAAAGTGGATTTAATTAGCTAAAAATAGTTAACCTAGAAACTCATATTACAACAACTAACTCACAGTTACAATAACTGTAAGGCTAACTCACAGTTACAACAACTGTAAGACTAACTCACAGTTACAACAACTGTAAGCATTATCTCTAACACCCTCCCTTAATGCTTACATTACAAATATTACAATCACAAATTACAAAACATAACAAAAAGGTTACAACACAAATTTTGTCATGTCTGTTTCACTAGTCTTCATATGCAGTTACACCCATCTCTGAACTTCATAGACACGTTCTTTTTCTCCCAACATCTTTGAGCTACCACTTCATACAGCACAAATACAACCGCTTCCGACCATCTTTGAAGTATCTATAGGATCAACGATTCTAAACTACCCCGAAGAATAGTCTCGATACTGAAACAATCAGTAATCGATCTTACAAAATGACCTTTTTACACACACTCATCAATACAATGATAACCCTTAACTGATGATCTTGAAGCACCAAAATACAACAAAAATCTCTAGCTTTTAACAGACTTCAAACTAGTTATGTGTTTGTTTTTATAGCTCCAAAGAACATCAAGAACTACATATTGAGTTATATCACTCTGTTCTTTGAGTGGTTCTTGACAATATAATTTTACAAACAAAAAATAATATAACATACACAAATCACATCACACTATATGTAACACTACAACAAATTTACCAAACCAACTCAAACACTTGCCGAACATAAAGTCCACCCATTGGAGCGGGAATCAGAGTTTCGGCAGAGAGAAAATCGAATTCTGCTGTCAATGCCAAAGCAGATCTGGATCTCTTTTCTTCCACACAGCTGCCACTGATCAACGAATGCACAGGCGTCTAACCTCTGACAGTTTGATCAACGAATATCTGGGAAACGATACCCTTATCAGTTCTCCTACGCAGTCATCATTTATTCAAAAGGAGAGTCTCCCGCAACAATCTCACAAAACACACAGAAAATTTAGAAATTCAAACCCTCTAACCTAATCTACCCCTACAGCGGAATCAACTTATCACTCTTCTCTCATATTCCAACTCCTCTCGTGAGAGAGTCAGGGCGGTCCTTGCTCTGATACCAACTTAGAAATCGAGAGAGCAGCCATTGCACAAGATTAACACACAATAATAGAATGTATTACACAGACAAATGGAGGTTACATATATAGCATCCTAACAATCTAGATCCTAAGAAAGTGGATCTGATTAGCTAAAAATAGTTAACCTAGAAACTCACAGTTGCAACGGCTAACTCACAGTTACAACAACTGTAAGGTTAACTCACAGTTACAACCACTGTAAGGCTAACTCACAGTTACAACAACTGTAGTTACAACCACTGTAAGGCTAACTCACAGTTACAACAGCTGTAAGCATTATCTCTAACATTTTCTGCTATTGCACTAGACTGTTCTGCGATTGCAGTAGACTGTGAGATGGTTGGCGGTGGTCAGGATGGATCCCTTGACCTTTGTGCGCGAGTCTGCCTGGTTGATGAAGACGAAAAGCTGGTCTTCCACACTTATGTCAAGCCGCAAATTCCAGTTACAGACTACAGGTCATATTTTCATTTACAGCTCCCTTATTTGATCCCGACTTGGCGCTTGCCCAACTTATCTCAGTTCAATTACTTCAGGTTGCATTGCATGAACGAAGCACCTAATCGGTTATGTTATTTGCACGCATGATGTCAGTGGCATCAAACCTGAACATCTGATAGATGCAATGCCACTGAAGCAAGTGCAAGAGAAAATTCAACAGATCTTATACAATGGAGAAACAATCTGGTGAGCTCGTCTAAAAGGAGGAAGAGCAAAGGCTCTTGTAGGACATGGTTTGGATAATGATCTGCAATGCTTGGCAGTGGAATATCCCAGTAATCTAATTAGGTATGTAAGGTTTAAGGTGTGTATATATAATATATATAGCTTATGTTGTGGTATTCATGGGATATCAAATAACGAGGTCATGATTGTTTCAGGGACACTTCCAAGTACACACCACTGCTTAAGAGTAGCAAAGACAGCAACTCACTCAAGTATCTCACTCAATCATTTTTAGGGTAAATTAGTACCTTGCAAGCTTATTTTTTGCTACAAGCATATTGATTCTTGATTTATTTCTTGCGGACGAATGTTTATAATAGCGTCAATTTGTTGAACAAGATTTGTGGGCAATACACCGATTAAAGAATTGAGGACATCGGGAACCATTTTTTAATAAAATTAATGTCAATTGAAGTTTTGAAAGGAATTAACCATGCATTGGGTTAATTGTTTGCATGAATGCTTGGCACAGCAGCTACAAGATTAAAAATGGTGCTCATGATCCATATGAAGATTGTGTGGCAGCGATGCGTGTTTAGAATCTTGACCATTCACCTAAGGAGGACCTTCCTATACCTGAATTTCCTATTGACAATATCTTTGCAAATTGGAAACAGAAAGATTTGGAGAAAATGTCGCCTGAAACTTTGCTTCAAAATTCACAATCGGATTTTACTGTTGGTGCTTGGATTTCAGGCCACAAACATGTTCAATTTTAGTCCTTCTCAGAGCCACTGTGTATTGGAGGCGCGATTGTCTCTACCGTTTATCTTCACCGTCATTTAGTTGCAGTACCAAACATGACTATGGGAGTGTTGGAAATAGTAATTACAATTCGGTGAGATTTTAATTCTTCTCATTCATTAAATATTGTGAGGAGTTTTGTTAGTCAGTAGAATTGTGACAGTTACTTTGTATGTCAGTTTACAAATGCAAAGTTTCAAGTTTACTCAAACTTAGTTTAAGTCAATTTGAAAGTAATGAAGTTGATTTCTATTTTCTCTAATTCAGTTAAGTATTAGTAATATTAATAATCATCTTGTATTAATGATCATCTTTAATGTTGAGTCAATCTTATTTTTATATGAAAAATCTTACTTTTATATGAAATCTCGGTCCTAATCCATATAAATTGGAGTCTATATCATAAATTCATTAAAACAGAAGCTCAACTTAGTTATTGTACTTTATATTGAAGTATTAGACAGAAATTATTATATCAAGTATTTCATGTGTATATAGAAATTCTGTCATATTTCTGAATTTATGTGTTAAACATAGTGCTGTATTACTCTGCATCCATAAATCATTTCATTAAATATGTTTATTCACAATATGCAGCAAATCGTGCAGTCTGTGCACTACAGAGTTAGTGTTGATAACTCTGTCAAAAAAACCTATGTGGAACCCAGTATTTGAAACTGCCATGTCTGTGCACTGCAGGGTTAGTCTTGAGGACTCTGTCAAGAAGCCGGGCCCAGTATTTGAAACTGCCCAGATCAGAGCAGTCTATGGGCTTCACAATTCATAGAGGAAGGCAAAAACAAAGCAAGTGGACAATGTAAAACATTTTTAGATTGGGATGTACAGTTAGAAAAGGCGATGAACTTGTTTTGACCATATTGTCCAACTCACTGTCTAAAGATATTTTGCCATTTTAAATGAAGATGGAAAATATATATTTTTAATTATTAAATATTACAAATAAATAAATTATTTTTATTCACAAATCTATTTAAATTTAACCATAGCAGCCATAAAACCAATGTGGAATCTATTTAACCATAGCAGCCATAAAACCAATTTTGGGTATGCTGGGTTTGCTGTAAGTTTTCTTTTTTTTTAAATATTTTGAGATCGATCTAACGGGATTATGGGAGTAAGATAAATTCTCTGATATGTACTGTTGAAAATATAATTTCATTAATACAATTTTATTTTTATTTTTATTTATTAAAAGAAAAACAAAGTTATACTAATATAATTTTATTTATATTTTTGAATTTATTAAATAATTTAAATATAAAAAATAAAAATAAAAATAAAAATTTGTAAAATAATTGATTAGAAAAGAATTATATTTATTTATTTTATTATCATATTTTTATATTATTATAATTGATTATCATAAAATTATATTTACTTATTTTATTATTATATGTGTATATTATTATAATTAATTTTAAAAAGTCAATTCTATCACAATCAATTAGTTTAATCAGTAAAAAATGAGAGTAGTCTAAAAGTTCTATTTTTTGGGTTTTTTTTGTTATTTATCCTTTTTGATTTTACTCAAAATCCGGTGATCAGTGGTTGGATCTGCATATTTGAGTGACAAAATTTGTATACTCTGAATGCCCCAAGGGTTTTTCAGTAGAATGAATCAATTTATGCATTTAAAAGACAATTTAAACAACATAAAATAGAGATTTTGTCCAAATTTACATTGTCAAATTCCGGTGAAAAAAACTAATTGATTTAAAACTAATTATTTTTTAAATTTAATTTAAGCCTTAATACAACTAATATATATATATA
>ML781921.1:419540-441641 GCA_009831015.1 Picea engelmannii | reverse complement strand
GGCCATTAGTTGTAATTATACCTCCTAGTCTCCTATATATACCAAGGAGACATTTTCATTTTGAATCATCTTGTACTTGAACATTTAAGTGGGGTAAAAGGAGGTTGCCCCCTCGAAGCGACTTATTATCTGAAATTATCTCTGTTTCAAGGCGTTGAGTACTTTTCCTGAGGTTTTTCCATGCTATATTGATGTTTGGTTCTTAACAAAAACCCTAGACATTTTAAAACCTAACCCTAAGAAATGAAGCACCAAAATTTGCACCAAAATTCACGTGGGCCATGTTGGGGTAAGCTAGTACATCAACTTCTTGGGGTCATAACTTTTGCATATGATTTTCGTTTTAGGCACACGATAGCCCGTTGGAAAGGTCTATCTGAGGAATACACATGATGCCTTAAGAATCTAACATTTTTTACAGTCTGACTATGGTGATCCCTAAAAACATTGTTTATGGCCTCAAAACAACCCCGGAAGTGAGGGAGCCGAAAACTAGGAAAAATCTGCCAAATTGGAAAACTACCAAAGTGAGCCAGTTGGAATAGGTGGGAGGCAATGGAAAAAATTGAAAAACACCCTAGATCCCTTGGAACAACAAGAAAATTTTGACAAAATACAGCACCCAGACAATGACCTCAAATCCCTATACGAAGCTCAAACCGAGGATAAAAATGAACTATGAGATTTTTGACCTGTAGTCCAGATAGCATATCTATAGATGCATTCAATGCATGAAATAACTAAATTAGAATGTAACTCTTTAGTTGTGTCCAAGTCAAAAGGATGCATCACAGACGCCACTCAATAGTTTGTTGTTGAAGCTTCACCACTTGCCAGAAAGTGGTAGGACAAAGTGGACAACTTTCAAGAAGTCAGGAAGAGATCCCTAGAACTCGTACTTGAGTTGGGCCCTTCGTTTGAAGAAGATAAAACAAAAACAGTCCAAGCTGGAAATGAAAGAAATTTGGAACCAAAAGGAAAGAGAGAATAATGAGCCAACCCAGATACCACATAAGAGATGAAAACTTGACTTGGGATGAGTCAAGGATTGTGGTCAAAGCCTATTGGGCCCTTCATTTTGATAGATAGAATTTGTGCATGTCATATTGTAGCTTCATTTTGAAGAACAGAAGTTGCACAAGCTACTGAGGAGTTGGACAACAGACTAAAGAAAGAAACAAAAAGTGGTTGGAAGTACAATGCAACATCAGTTTCAAGAAAAATGGTTGCAACAAGATCAAGAAGAAGAGAGAACTTGCGGGTTCTCAAACAACAAACCTAATTATTGGGTTATATATATGAGACTGATATGATTGTAAAATGTTGTTGTAGTTCTTCTTGTTGTTTTTAGGCTGGAGTGTTGGGCTGGGATTAGTATTTTTGTTGATTAATGTTGATCTAGAGTGTTATTGTTCTTGTGATGAGACTCAATGTTGTAATGATATATACTATTAGCATAACTAAGTTTAGAGATCTGCGTAAGAACCAGACGATCAATGTATCATAGTTTTGTATCAATATAGATATAAAGGAGTAAGAGACTGTAACATTGTCTCATGTTCGATGAGGAGCATCCTGTTAAGCCCTAAATAATGGCTCATTACCCCTTAATTGGGGCATATTATATTAGTAATGTTATTTTATGTATGTCAGCTTTAGTCCATTAGTTGTAATTATAACTCATAGTCTCCTATCTATACCAAGGATACATTTTCATTTTGAATCATCTTGTAATTGTACATTTATGTGGGCATGAGGAGGTTTCCCCCTCGAAGAGTATTATTATATGAATTTCTCTCTTTTTCAAGGCGTTGAGTACTTATTCTGAGGTTTTTCTATGCTATATTGATATTTGGTTCTTAACATATCGTATCAGAGCTCAAGGTCTTGGGGTTTCGCTACTACATCTGAGACACCTTGGCATTTTCACTATAACTTTTTTTCTACAACATTTCAGAAGGAATGAATTTGAGGATATTTAGTGTACGGATCAAGGTACGTGGGGTTAAAATTTCAGCTATTGAGGCCTTATAATTTCGGAGATACAACCTGTGCAAGAAAGGGTTCTGGAATCATCTTGAACTAAGTCATTGCATAATTTTTTCTATAATTTGTTTTTTGTAACATTTGAGAACCTGAAATCTGGAAGCTATTCACAAAAATTAGTAAGGCATTTGTAGTAAAAATTTCAACTTCTGGTTCATCTTACATTTGTAGATACACCCTATGGAAGATAGGGCATCTAACTAGTCCTATTGACTAGTCTCAAGAAGGTGTTCCAAGTAAAAAAATCTTAACTTCTTCCTAGAGTATCCAAATTGAGTGAGACCAGTCGCATTGGATAGTGGACAGTATGTAGTATTTATGGTATGCGTTTCATAATTTCATATCAATTATTTTGTGTGGAGCAGGCTATACAAGTGAGATCTCCTAGAAAGGCCAAAAGTAAAAAAGTTGTGGGGAATTTATCATAAATTCCACTTGTCACATCCAATTTTGATCAGACCTGTGGCTTTGCAGAGAAGAAATATCAGAGAACTACAAAAAAAAAAAAAAAAATTATACCCAGAAGGGCCTAAACTTTGGAGATACAACAGAAGAAAGATTGTCTAGCAGAACCACCTCAAAATCAAGGTTCAAAAGTGATACTTGGCCCACATGCCACCCAAAATGGGAACTTCTACACCAAATAAGCCTCCAGAAAATCCTACTTGGACTCGTGATGAAGGTGAAGAAATGCGTAGGGACATAAATGATTTACAAAATAAGATAGTAACAAAAGATGAACTATAAGAGATTATGGATTCAATGGAAGCTAAGTTGGAGGAAATAAATACTAAGATGAATGGTTTACAAAAGAAGACAATAACAAAAGATGAACTACAAGAGATGATGGATTCAATGGAAGCTAAGTGGGAGGAAATAAATACTAAGATAGATGGTTTAAAAGGGGAGATCATGGAAGGATTGAAAAATTTCCTAACTGAGAGGACACCCGAAAGTCAAAATGTATCCCATGAATCTCATGATGAGGACACAAGGAAGGTGAATCAAGAAAGGAGAAACTCCAACTTTGGGTTGAAGACCAACCACGTTCCTAAGTTCAATATGAGTAAGTTTGATGGAAAGGACCCTATCACATGGATACTTCAGATGGAGCAATTCTTTGATCTACATAATGTGCCACATACACAAAAGGTGGAATTTCTTCTTTATATTTAGAACCCAATGAATTTGTATGGTATAGATGGCTTTGTTCTCGCAAATCACTCATCACTTGGAAAATTTTCACGAAATAAATGATAGCACACTATGAGGATACAAGGAGCAATACCTTATTTATCCAATTGATAAATATCAAGAAAAAGGGTTCAGTTACAGAGCACACTGAAAACTTCCAAAGATTGAATATAAAGGTAACAGATATTCCATATGAGCATTTGATTGATCTATTCATAGGAACTTTAAGAGATAAAATTCAACATGAGGTTCTCCTTTGGGAACCCAAAACATTGTAGAATGCATTTAGGGTGGCAAGAAATGTTGAAAGAAAAAAATATGGCTATGGCTACTAGAAGGACCAATCCTAACATCTATAGAGAGAATAATGATCCTTCTTCTAAAACACCTCAACCTACAAGGTTGACACCTCAAAAATTGGAGGAAAGAAAAGAAAAAGGTTTATGCTTTAATTGTGACAACAAGTATAGTAAGGCACATAAGTGTGGTGAGAAGAAATTATTCTACATAGATTGTGAAGAGGAAGAAGAACAAGAACATGAACAAGAACTATCTCAAGATGACAACGTCGAATCAATTTTGTCTGAAGAGTTGACTCCCACGATATTGTATAATGCATTGGCTAGAATTAGCACTCCTCAAACCCTCAAGATCAAAGGATATATCAAAAAGAAAAAAGTAATAGTCCTAATTGATTCTGGCAGTACTCATAATTTCATTCACTATAAATTAGCCAAAGATCTCAATTTCTTTGTATATCCAGCACCAGAGTTTCAAGTAATGATTGCAGATGGAGGAACTATCAATTGCTTAGGAAAGTGCAATAAGATCAATCTTACTATGGGGGAATATGTAATGAATAGTCCAATGATTTCTATACCCATGGGTGGTGTTGATGTTGTACTAGGAATCCAATGGTTACAATCATTAGGAACAATGGCTTTTAATTTTCAAGAACTTTTCATGAAATTTTCATTGTAAGGAAAAGAAATTGAGTTAAGAGGTATCAAAGGGAAACTCGGTAAGGTGATAATCTCTAATGGCATGACAAAATTATTGAAAAATGGGCATCAAGGTGTTATTGCACAACTATGCTCACTAGATGTTCAAACATCTAAGCCATTTATTCCTCTAGATCTCCAAGGGATCATTGATAAGCATTCCAAATTATTTGAAGATATTCCCAAAGTTCTTCCACCCACACGAAATCATGATCATGATATTCATCTAATTCATGGGAGTGTTCCTCCTAACATCAGGCCATATAGATACCCCTATGCCTAGAAGAGTGAAATTGAGTGCATGGTTGAAGAAATGTTAGAGGCTGGCATTATTAGACCTAGCCAAAGGTCTTACTCTGCACCAGTGGTAATGGTATTCAAGAAAGATGGCTCATGGAGTATGTGTCCAGATTATAGAGAGCTCAACAAGATCAATATTAAAGATAAGTTTTCCATTCTTGTCATTGATGAATTGTTAGATAAACTACATGGAGCTATCTATTTCACAAAATTGGATCTTTGTTCAGGGTATCATCGTATTAGAATGAAGGAAGAAGATATCCCAAAAACAACATTCTGAACTCATGAAGGCCATTATGAATATTTGGTCATGCCTTTTGGCCTTACAAATGCACCTTCCACATTCCAAGGGTTGATGAATTCCATTTTCAAGCCCTTCCTTCGAAAATTTGTGTGAGTATGTTTTGATGATATACTAATCTATAGCAAGTCTTGGGAGGATCATGTGCAACATGTTGACAAGGTGCTACAACTACTAAAGGATCAACAACTATATTCCAAACCATCCAAATGTTTCTTTGGAGTGAAGGAGGTAGAGTATTTGGGTCATATTGTATCTCATGAAGGTGTTAAGGTAGATCCTAACAAGATTAAGTCCATGATGGACTCACCGATTCCCAAAACATTGAAGAATCTTAAAGGATTTTTGGATTTGACAGGTTACTACCACAAGTTTGTTCGACACTATGGAAGAATAACAGCACCTTTAATGACACTAACTAAGAAGGATGCATTTTCATGGACTCTAGAGGCAACTAAATCTTTTGAACAACTTAAAGAGGTGATGTGCAATGCTCATGTCTTAGCCACTCCAGACTTCACAAAAACCTTTATTGTGGAATGTGATGCCTTGGGAAATAGAATTGGTGTTGTCCTAATGCAAGAAGGAAGGCCCTTGGCTTTTGAAAGTCGACCACTCAAGGGAAAGGACTTACACAAACCCATTTATGAGAAGGAAATGATGGAAATACTACATGAATTGAAGAAATGGCATCCTTACCTAATAGGTAGGCACTTCAAGGTCAAAAGAGATCATGATAGTCTTAAATACTTCTTGGAACAAAGACTATCTTCAGAAAAACAACAAAAATGTGTAACCAAGATACTGGGTTATGATTTTGAAATTGTCTATAAAAAAGGGAAGGAAAATGTTGTCTAGATGCACTCTCAAGGAAGGATGAATATGTTGAGGCCTTTCTCTGTGCTATTTCGATCATCCAACCTGAATGGATAATATAAACAAGGGATGAATGGAAGAATCACAAAAAAGTGTGGACTCTCATTCAAAGGTTGCAACAAGATTTCAGTACATCAGATACATTTACATGGAAAAATGATTCACAATGGTACAAAGATCACTTATATTTATGTAAGAAATCCCAACTCAAACAAAAGGTACTATTGAAATTACACACCTCCCCAGTAGGAGAGCACTCGGGATTTTTAAAAACCTACCATAGGGTCAAGAAGGAATTTTTTGGGGATGGCCTTAAAAATGATGTTCAAAGGTTTGTGGCAGAGTGTTTGGTTTGCCAAAAAAATAAGGTGGAAACAATTAAGACCCCAGGTATTTTAAAATCATTAGCCATCCCAATTCAACGCTTGGAGGAGGTTTCCATGGATTTCATCAGAGGGTTACCGAAGTCTGAAGGAAAGAGTGTCATCATGGTGATTGTTGATAGACTGACCAAGTACACACACTTTTGTGCACTCTCTCATCCCTTCAAAGCTAGTACAGTTTCCACCGCATTCATGGAGACAGTTCAAAAGATACATGGAAGCCCAAAGATTATTGTAAGTGACAGAGATCCTGTCTTCATTGGACATTTTTAGACATAATTATTTTCTTTTTTGGGTACTCAATTGGCTCATAGCTCATCCTATCATCCTCAATCTGATGGACAAATCGAGATAGTGAACAAACGTCTGGAAGGCTACCTTCGTTTCTTTGTCTCTGATAAAAAAACACAATGGTTCAAATTGATACCCTTGGTAGAATGGTGGTATAACACTTCCTTGCATACTGCAACAAAAATAACACCATTTATGGAACTCTATGTATACCACCCTCCCTCAATCACTTCTTCTCTAAAAGAAAAATCTAAGGTTCAAGCAGTGGAAGATCATATCGAGCATCAACAACAAGTTCTCAAAATATTAAAGGACAACCTGACCATGGCACAAAATCGTATGAAACAACAAGAAGATCAACATCATAGTGAAAGAAGTTTTGAAGTAGGGGATTGGGTGTTTTTAAGACTACAACCATACAAACAGATGTCCCTCAAGCAAGCCAAGAAGGATAATAAATTATCACCAAAGTACTATGGCCCTTATAAGGTGTTGCAAAATATTGGTACTATGGCATACAAATTGGAGTTGCCTGCATCTTCAAGAGTACACCCAGTTTTCCATGTTTCATGCTTAAAGAAGGTTATAGGTGACAAGATCCCAGTTCAAACTATATTGTCAGAACTTGAAGAGGATGGAAAAATCATATTGGAGCCTGAAGCCATCATTGACACAAGAATTCTCCATCTGAGGAATAGATCCATTTTAGAGTATCTCATTAAATGGAGGAAACTATCAGCTGCAGATTTCACTTGGGAAGACGAGTTTTTATACATAAGCATCCAGAGTTACTCAAGCGTTGCAGAAAACACTTGTCTCAAGGGGAGGGGCATCTTAAGCCTTAAATAGTGGTTCATTACCCCTTAATTGGGGCATATTATATTAGTAATGTTATTTTATTTATGTCGGCTTTAGTCCATTAGTTGTAATTATACATCCTAGTCTCCTATATATACCAAGGAGACATTTTCATTTTTGAATCATCTTGTAATTGTACATTTATGTGGGCATAAGGAGGTTGCCCCCTTGAAGAGGATTGTTATCTGAATTTCTCTCTTTTTCAAGGCATTGAGTACTTATTCTAATGTTTTTCTATGCTATATTGATATTTGGTTCTTAACACATCCTATAAGTTGTGAGAAGAACCTCATATGGTAATATAATTGGAGGCCCAAATTTTGGATATATATTTTGTATTTAGTCTTCTGAATGTATTGAATGTTGCTCTGTACTATATTTTATGTCTTATATAGTTCAATTGTTCCTTATGAATGGTGACGTGACTCTTTTCTCTTTACTCTTAATTAGGATATGTTCATAGCTATTACAGAGTTAATCTATCTTGCACAACATTAACATGAATCTTTATAATTCAGAGGTTTGTCTAAGTATTCTCCTTACCCTTCCCTATCATTCATGTCTCGGTTGTGCTTCGAGTGAGACTTATTCCATTCTAGGAAGATGAAAATGCCAATGCTCTAAACTAATTCAGTACCTTTTGTATGTAACTTAAGAAGGACCCTGGTCTGATCACTTTTATTTCAACAACAATCAAATTATTGTTTAATAAATGAACGGTCCTGAAATGATATTGAATGTAGGTGGAAAATATATGCATTACTAACTATAACATCCCACTCTTGCGTGCACTAAGAGAACTTATTCTTTGAGGACAATTGCTTGCAAGTGATCCAGATTATTATACTATTGGGCATTTGATTATGATTATCGGGCGTTATGGATTGATGACATGTTATTTTGTTGTATTGACATAAACAGGTGCTATTGACTTGGTTTTCCTGAGTGTGCAAGATTTTGGAACTCGAGGATGCAGAGGCATCAATGAAACCCTTGGACTCTGGATTGAGTCAGGGAGTGGAATATTGGGGTTTGATTGTCATATATATGACATTTGTGCATCTAATTAGATGATATGATTATGGATATTATTTCTAATATGATTCATTGATGATGTAGGCTGACGATATCTTGACGAACAGACTCATATGTGGAGTAGAGAGGTAATGCATGATAACCAGAGACATTAAGGGAGATGTGTTGACAACAGCCCTGCCACAACCTACTAGAACTCCCACCGTAGCTCGAACTATAGGTTAACAATTACCTAGTTCGAGAAGACCCACAATGTTGTGAGGGTAGAATGCAAAAGTCTCTCACCATGATTCTAAGGGGTGCACAATAAGGCATGGGATTTATTCCTTAGAGGCCCTTAGTATCCCATAAGATCACCTGATGGAGTATTGACTCCAGGGGTTTTTGATGTCTACCAAGCCAGTCAAGAGGCGAGTGGCACCCTTAGAGCATGTAGTGCGTCCTGAAGGGCACGTCACGCAAGAAAAACAGAAAGAGGTGAGTTGCACCCTTGGAGCACGTAGTGCGTCTTGAAGGGCATGTCGCACAAGAAAAATGGAAAGAGGCGAGTGGCACCCTTGGACCACGTAGTGCGTCTTGAAGGGAACGTCATGAAAGGGAAACAAAATGAGGCAAGTGGCACCCTTGGAACACCTAGTGTGTCCTGAAGGGCACGTCGTGTTGTTAACTAATAAGAGAATAAACCTAGATGTTCTTAGAACGAATAAAGTGATAAGAAAGATTAAAAAAAAAAATCCCTAATAAAATGTTGCCCAGAATCGAAAATTAAAATCTAGGTCTAAAGTAATACTTGTGGTAAAAGATAAAAAATAATAATAATCATCATTAAACATGTGATGAAAAGGGGGTAAGAAAGTCAATTAAATTATTAAAATCAAATTATTGAGGGATTTAAAATTTTAAAAGGGAAACATAAAGGGGAAAAGGGGGAAAAGGGGGAAACATAAAGAAAAAGGGAAACATAAGGAAAAAGTAGAAGGACCAACTTAGCAAGGAAGCTTGCCTTTAAGAACTTTCTAAATTGAACTCAACTAGTAAATTAGTAAGGGGGTAAGTCATTAAATTGTGTAAGGGAATATGAGGACACCTAGGAGCGATTCTAGGAATACTTTTAGGTGGGTGAGGGAAATAGGACTAATTAAAAAATTAATGAAATTAATTTCTGGTGCAACGAAGGGGATGGGTGACACATGTACGGGGAAGGTTTTTGTGAATTAAATTTTTGAACAATAAATTAAATGGGAGATTGGGAAAGAAAATGACTTAGAAACTCTATATAAAGGAGGGAGGAAGAGGAGGATGGATCTCTTATGTTATGTGTAACATTACACTGCATAATTTTAGAATTGACTGACTTATCTTATGTGAATTGGGATACCCATCTCGGTGAGGAGTGGTAGCTCAGCCTTGCGAGACAAGTTGGGAGCTAGATGTTCTCTAGTTTAGTGTGCATGGCCCCTTTGCAGCTCGGGAGGCTAAGGGGGAAGAAGAGTAACATAGCGTTGGCTAGGAGGTACCAGTGAAGTCTCAGCAGTCAACAAGTGGGAGTTGCACGGAGCACATGGGACATCGACTTAGAGTGGTCATCTTGGGATACAGTACACAATCTTTGGTTTTGCATAGTAGATTACTATTGATTTGGAGATTTAATTTATGTACTTTTAATTGTGTAAGAAAGTGTTTGACTTAGAAATTTAATCGAGAACTTAATTTCCCCATAGCCTTAAGCTCATTTCTTGGCTTGATTCCCTTGGCATTCGATCCTTGAATGACATGACTATCCTATTGGTTTTATTGATTTATTGTGAAGAGTTGTGATTTTCTTTATCCTCATCCCTAGATCATCAGTCCACACCTGAGCAGTCGTCTAGGAGCCGAATCGATGGTCGTCACTTCAGTGTCAATAGACCTATAGATCCTAATGCCATGATTTTCTGTGCGTGGATGATGAGCGAAGGATGTGTTTGCCCAATCGTCTATTCATGTTGATTGTTATTGGCTGATTGATGGTCATTGTGCCTTCTTGTGGTGAGTAATTATGCCATTATTATCATTCCTATCCCCTAATTTTTAACTCTTCTTCTTATCTAGTGTTCATGGACGAATTACTTTGTCCTTTTACTCTGAAATTTTATTCCTTACCAACTGACGAATTTTCACTCTGCAATTTAATACCTTGACCATAATTTTTCCTCTGAAATTTCATTGTGTTTATCGGCAATTTTACCTTGCGTTCTGACCCACCTGGTTAGTGATTTTCCTATGCATTTGAATATGTTTTCAAGGAAAATTTCCCTTCTTTTTCCATACATCCGATTTGCATTCTTCCTCTGCAACTCATCATTATGATGGTGGAATTACCTTATGTTTTTACGCATTCAACCATGATTTTATTTCCTCTGCGTTTTGTGTAATTGTTCCCAGTGAGTAGTGATTTTAAACTCTGCAACTTGACAATTATCAAATGTTTGGTTTATTCTTTTTATTCTCACATTTCCATTGTTTGCATGTATGTTTTTCGCTTGACAATGATTTTTATTTAAAAACCGACAATTATGGTTAAAAGGAAGATGAATTCCTTTACGATAGAAACTAATGTCAGTTTTTAACAACAATTTTTACTTGGTTACTATGGACAACAATTATAGACTCGACTGTGAATTTTGTAGAAGGACAGCGAGCTACTCAATGTCTGATAATGAGATAAATATGTCGGTCTGCGTTTTTGTGTTGTGTTCCCAGCAGAGTGAAAAATGATACGTAGATGTGTTTATGTTTTAATTTGATTCCCCAACACAGAATGATAATGCTACCTATGTCTGTGGTTAAGATGATGTTCCCAACAGAGATGAAACGATTATGGCATTGAGTTTCTTTTTGTTGAAAATTTCCAGCTTGGTAACTTCCTTATGTACGCGTATGCTTTTGTTTTTTGGGGGGGTTGATAATTCTAGTGGATCTCCACGTGTGATGGTGTGTTGGTTATTCGATCCTTCTCAATTCATTGGGAAAAGTTACACCTCTGAGAAGTTTCATTGATGCCCCCATTGTTTTGCACAATATGTGTTATGGTTTAATGATATTATTGGTAATGCAAATTTATATGTGAGAACCCTGTGAATCTTTTACTGGCAGCGTATCTCATGGCCACTTGATGGCCTTATCCTATTATTCACCTTGTGTGAAAAAGTACAGGGATGGCGTTATCACACAACAATTTATTAGCATTAAAATAATGTTCAAAACCCATCACTTTATTATGGTGTTTTTAATGGATGATTAATACAATGGGTTAGTGTTTCCTACATAGATGGTTATTGAGAATGATTATGATTTAGGCCAGCGATTTACTAAAGCTAGGCACAACGTGTCCGTGACAATACTGAAATCCTTTCCAAGCATTGAATGATAACGAATTCCTTACCTTTCACAATGCTATCTCATTTAATGTTCAACTATCTCATTACTCCAACATCCCTGTATTTATTAGGCTACGCATGGGTGATTGTAGTCAAAAAATTGGATTTAATAGAAAGTTGGTTATTACTCAACAGTTTTAGTGGTGTAATAGACAACTGGTTAAACTTTAATATGGTTAGTAATGCTGAAAACGTTTGGAAATTAATGTTGTGAATAATGTCATATTTATAACAAATTACATTACTATGGTTAATGTTATTGTATATTGGTAAATTGCTAAATTAGATGGTATTTAATTTGTAATCTAGTCTTGTATACAACTTATAATTGTATCTAATTTACAAGTTAGACTTGTAATTGTTGGATCATTCAGACTAACTAAGAGGGGGGAGGGGGTGTGAATCAGTTAGTCACAAAATTTACTGATTTTAATTATTTTAACACAATCTGCTTCTTTACTTATGAATAGCTTATCTCAACAAGTATGTAAGAATAAACAATTAGACATATCAAATAGACAGTTACACGGTAATTTCATGAGGAAGCCCATAAAGGGAAACACCTCTTCTTCTTTTAAATGTAAGGCAAGCACCAACTTCTCTTTACATCATATTTTATCTGAGAAACTACTCAGATGAGGCTGCAACCTCCATTTGTTCGGCACCAACTGAAAGACAACTCCTACTTCCTGAATGCAAGCTTCAACTTGCAATGATACTCAATCTCCCTAGCTCCTCCCTTCCTCCCTGGTTCTCTAGCTACAACTAGAAGGAAGCCACAACTTGCTATGTTCAAGAACCAACTTGAATCATAAGGACTTAAGTCCTTCCTTTCACCTCCCCAACACCCTTGAAATTTAGGACACCAACCTTTGAACTTTAAGAAATCACAATCTCAATCAAAGTAATCATAAGAACCAGCCACTGTCATAATACATTTAATACAATATTTGTTTATCCTATGAATAATTTAAGCTTGCAACTCAATCTCTGAAAAATTATCTCTGTCAAAATCTAGTCTGTAATTCAATTCTACTTTTGTAGACTCTGTCATAAATTTTGTAACTCAATCTATGAATCTCAGTGACATATTTATATGTAATGAACTCTACAATTTTAGAGACAACACCTTTGACACTTATCTAATCATTGCATACCTCTGAACTTCCTTTGTGTTTGATTTTCCTTCAATGTCATAATTGACTCTACACAAATGTCATCTTTGCATCTCTGCCTCAATCTTCTGATCTTTCATCGTAACTATGTATCATTTGTTCTATTCATTTTCAATCACAAAGATACCATACATTTCCTCCTTTCTAATTGAGGGTTACATCTCATGCTCCAATGTCTCTCTTCTCACCCCTATTCTTCATAGTAAGAGTGATATATAATAAAAAACAGTTTGAATCCCCTTTAGGATTTAGTTTCAACCTCTGTAACTAATTGTAACTGATAAATTAATTCGTGTTTGATCATGATAGTTCAAGAGAAAATAATGCACAACTAACCTATGATTAGATTTCTTGAATAATCCACACCGTTGATTTATAATTGTTAGAACTATGACTTGAGCCTTTATATCCCATCGAAAATCCCGGAGATTCATTTTGAGTGTGCCATTCCCTCTAAGCGATGGACTTTTGCAACGTTTGATCCCATCACTCAATATCAAAAGAATAGAGATCATTGATTTCCTTTCTTTGATTAACACTAGTATCTCCAAATCTTCAACACATATGTATGTGCCATTTGTGGTGATAACTAAGACAGTTTGGCTCATTTTTTAGTTGTATTTTTTCTTAGTTTACCATCAATGACAACTACACCTGCCATAAATCACAATGCCGACAAACTCCAGAATGCTAACAAATTCTATGTTTAAAATTATGTTTATACACTTGTATGCTGCCATAAAACAATGAACAATAATGCCAACAAACTCCCCCTTTGGCATTGATGGAAAACTTACCTTTTTCTTTGCTCTGTTCTCCCCCTTTTTTCATCTATGGAAAAGGAGCCATTAAACTCCCCCTGTCTGAGATAAAATAATACCACGGTCATCATCAATGAGTCATGAACCTGTGTGAATCTATAAATCTGAAAATTTATGAGGAATGTATCAAATATTTTAAATCCCTATCAATTTTGTCTACAATGAACTGATAAGAATGAATATTATAGGCAACATGTCTTTGCAAATATGTTTTTGTCCCTCAATGAATTGATCATTTAAACCAGAATTTATTTCAACTTTCTTTATGATGCTGAAGTTTAATGATTCTTTGCTGATATGTTACTCCTCTTGACCAAAATACTAAGAAAACATTTGTATATATAGCTTATTTGGAAACAAATCCCCCTTAAGCAATAGCCTTGGACAAACAAATGCCAACAATCTGATAATATGTTTGTAATTTGTATTATGGAAACTTGTAGTTTGATATAAAACGAACTTATAGAGAACATACTCTGAACTGATTTCGAAGACTTTCAAATTGCATTTTGGGTAAAGGTTTAGTAAATATATCTGCAATTTGATCCTTTGTTCCAATGTATTCCAGTTTGATAATTTTGTTCGTAAATTGATCTCTGAGAAAATGAAATTTAATAGGAATGTGTTTTGTTTTTGAATGCATAACAGGATTTTTGGAAATATTGATAGCACTAGTATTATCACAATAAATAGGAATAGGAGTATTATAATGAATGTGTATATCTTCCAGCATTTTCTTCATCCATATAACTTGTGTACCACAATTTGTAGCTGCTATATATTCTGCTTCAGCAGTAGGCAGAGACATTGTTGATTGCTTCTTGCTTGACCAACTCACAAGACATCCACCAAGAAAAAATGTTGCTCCACTAGTACTCTTCCTATCATCAACAAACCCTTCCCAATCAACATTAGTGAAAGCATGTAGGTCAAGATGATTACCTCTTGGATACCATAAACCAAATTTTGTTGTCCTCTTAAGATATATGAAAATTATTTTTACTGCAAGTAGATGAGAAGCTTTAGGAGATGCCTGAAACCTGCCAACCTGACAAACTGCATGCATAATATCAGGCCTTGTAGTTGTAGCATAGAGAATATTACCAATCATAGATCTGTACATTGTTTGTTCAACTTCTTGAGAATCATCAAATTTACTTAATTTACAGCCAGTAACCATAGGATTGCCAACTGGTTTACTATCATGCATCTGAAACTTCTTAAGCATTTCATGAATATACTTTGTTTGAGAAATGAAAATACCCTTATCAAATTGATTAATTTGAAAACCTAAGAAAAACTTCATTTCACCAAGCATAGACATCTCAAACTCATTTTGCATACATTCAACAAACTGTTTGTTAAGGTTATCATTATTACTTCCAAAAATAATGTCATCTACATAGATCTCTACAATGACCAAGCTATCATTCTCTTCTTTGATATAGATATTACTGTCAATGTTACCTTTCTTGTACCCTTGCTGCCTTAAGTAGTTATCAAGCCTGGAATACGAATCCCTTGGTGCTTGTTTTAGTCCATATAAATCATTTTTCAACCTGTAGACATGTTGTTCTGCTTGTTGTACCTAAAAACCATCTGGTTGTTCCATGTATACCTCTTCTTCTAGATCACCATTCAAAAATGCATATTTTACATCCATTTGATAAACTTTAGTGTTTTTAGAACTAGTATAGGCTAAAAACAACCTAATAGATTCCATTCTTGCAATAGGAGCAAAAGTTTCTCCATAATCAATTCCTTCTACTTGTTCATACCCTTTACAAACCAATCTAGCTTTATTTCTTGTTACTTTTCCTGCTTTATCCATCTTATTTCTGAAAACCCATTTAGCCCCAATAACATTCCTGTTCAATGGTCTAGGAACCAAGTCCCATGTTTTATTCTTTTTTATTTGACTAATCTTTTCTTTCATTGCTTTCATCTAGTATTCATCTTTAATTGCTTCTTCAATATTTTTGGGTTCAATCAAAGAAAGTAGTGATACTTGTTCATGAGTTGAAGTGGATTCTAGCCTTCTACTTCTTGTTCCAATACGTGAATATATGTCACCAATGATTTGTTCTTTAGGATGATTTTTATGTATTCTTTTGCTTGGATACTTAAATGGAGTTATGATTTTGGATGGAGTTGTGCCTTGTATTGATTTAGGAGTTAATTTTTCATCAACCTCATTTTCTTCTGTTTCACTTACTTCTTTATCCATCTTATGATTTGTTGGACAACTGAGAGGAGGGGTGAATCAGTTGTTACCGTGCTTAAACAATTATTCTTATTTTAAATTATTTGAAGAGCACTTAATGAAAATCACAATAATGCAGGAAAGTAAGCAATAGAACATTCAACATCATTGTCACATATGAAATCTACAGAGACAGATATTTCTTGAGGAAACCCATAAAGGGTAAAAACCTCTTCTTCTTTATATAATAAGTAATCTTTACATTCTGTACATTATCATACATATGAGATCCAACTCATTGTGAGGCTACAACCTCTATATTGCAAGATGCAACTTGCTGAGAGCACCAACTCTTTGTTTTCTCTAGCACATTCTAGAAGGAAGCACCAATTCCCTGGTTTCTCTAGCACCCACTAGAAGGAAGCACCAACTCCCTAAATGTTTCAGCACCAATTGGATGGAAACACCAACTTCCAGTCATACAAGCACCAACCTACATAACAGATAACAACAGTTCTCCCTTGCACCACCCTGCCACCCTACTTTCTCTGGCTGCAACCAGATGGAAGCTACAACTCCCTGCGTTCAAGAACCCACTTGAACCTTTGAGGACAACCGTCCTCCCTAGCACCTCCCTACCACCCTGAAATATAAAGTTTGTTATATTTATAAATTTATCACAGTGATACAATATTTATCATTGGCTTACCAGGCTTATCACTGTTCTGTTATGCTTCTTTGTTCTCCTATATTAGTGTCTCTCTCTCTTCATCTTCTTATGATTTCTGATCTTATGTTTTTCTCTACAAGAGCACCTCAGCCTTCCTTTAGTGTCTCATTGTCTTGTTGCACACATGCCTTGCGCTTTCTGTGCTTCTTCCTTTTCTTCTCTATGCACCATATAAATTCGATGCTTCATTCCTCTTCTCTATATTTCAGCTGCTGCACACTCCTCCTAATACACTCTTGAATCCCCCTCAACAACATCACCCCATCTCTTCTTTGTTCTACATACTTATAGTCTATGTGCACCTTGTGCATGCTATCTCGCCATGCTTCTGCATGCTCTCTCCATGTCGAGTGCTCTCCCTGATCATCATGGCAACTCTTCAGCTTCTATGGTAGTTAAACCCATGCATCCATCATCACTGGGTGTTATGCTGAGATTCCTTTTCCTTTCTGGAAGTTGAGACTCTTCGTCTTCTCCATCAAAATCGAGCTGATCTTATCTGTTGCAGTTACAGGCTTCAACACTCTTCCATCTGTCAATCACCTCTAAGAGTAGTCTTCATTCCATTGGAAGATGCCTCGAGCCTCTTCATCTTCTCTGGTGATCACACTGAGGCATGTTTCATTCCTCTGGTAGAAGCCATCAGTCGTTTCTAGTAGTTACACTCTGAAGTGCAACAATATCCCTCCGATCATACTTACATTCACCTGCACTCTTGGATTGGATCCGTGGGATCTTGCGTTTATTTTGGAATTTCATCATTTCATAATTTTGACATTCTTGTGGTGAAGAGTCTCAATTATCCATGTCCCAAAATTTGAAATGGAGCTTGTCTCTTCGATCTCTTCTCTATAGCTCTTCGACGATGTAACCACCGACGGTGACCAAGGCCTACACCCAAAAAAATGTTTTCACATTTCACATTTCGACATTTCTCATTTCGAAATTTCAAGACTCCTTTGATGAAGAGTCTCAACTCTTGACTCTTCCAACTCCCAGTATCCAAACCTCTGAAATGGAGTCGTATCAATGGTCCACACTCTTGATGATTCGACGGTCCAAATCTCTTCGTGATTTCGCATATCGCGACTTCGGCATTCTTGATGTGAGAGTTCTTGACAACTCCAAGTCCCAGTATCTGAAACTCCGAAATGGAGTTGGATCAACAACATTTCAGTGTTTTGGGACTCTTGTGGTGAAGAGTCTCGACGCTTAACTCCTCCAACTCCCAGTATCTGAAGTTCCAAAATAGAGTCAGATCAAAGATCTGGTATTTCGTTGTTTCACATTTAGGTGATTCGACATTTTGGCACTCCTGTGATGAAGTGTTTTGACACTTCAATTCCTGGTAGTTGGGGCTCCGAAATGGAGTTATTTCCCGGTCTGTTAAATTCTTTGTTGGTGTGTCTATTTCTGGTTTCGGGTTTTCAGGGTTTTGCATTTCGCGATTCCGGGACTCCTGATGACAAAGAGTCTTGACTATTCCAACTCTCGGTATTCTAAATTTTCCTCTTTCCTTCGGTATTTCATAACCCCGCTTCACCTTTCTCTTTAAATAACATGCAGGTTCTTCTAGATCCAATGTTGGTCAGACCTCAGGCTCAGATCTGACGTTCATTAGGAATTCTCAATGGGATCCAAATTTCACTGTCGCTTCTCCTCCCGGGCTTTCGTTGTCCCTGTTTTTCCATCGTTGCATACTCTAATCTTTCCATCAATGACAATCACACCTGCCATCAATGATAATCACAACAATCTCCCCCTTTGGCATTGATGGAAAATCTGAATGACTGTGCTAATCTATTTGGACCTCCAACTATAGCATCCGGTCTGGACCATTCCTTTTCTCCCCCTTTGACATCAATGTCAAAGAAAACATGCTCCCCCTGATCTGTTGTAGTAATTTTAGGAGGTATTAGATATTTAATCAATACAAAACTCCCCCTAACAGGATGGACTCTCTTAGGTGTGAGACAGGATGACACCCAACTTCTATCAGAGGTATTCAAATGGTGTCTTGGCTAGGGGTTTAGTAAAGATGTCTGCAATTTGTTATTTGGTTTGAATGTAATGGACCTGAACAATCTGATTGGTGACCTGCTCTCTCAAAAAATGGTATTTTATGGGAATATGTTTGGTCTTGGAGTGGAATACAGGATTCTTGGACACACTGATGGCACTAGTGTTATCACAATGAATTAGGATCGATGCAACATATTTTACCTCTAAGTCTGCAAGTGTCTAAATCATCCATAAAACCTGAGTGCAACAGGTAGCAACAACAATGTACTCTGCCTCTGTAGTTGATAAAGAAATGGAACTTTGATTTTTACTAAGCCATGCTAATAATGAGTCACCCAGGAAGAATACTCCTCCACTGGTGCTTTTTCTCTCATCAACACAGTTTGCCCAATCTGCATCTGAATAAGCAGTTAACTAAAAATTCTAATTTCTGGGATACCATAGACCATAAATAATTGCTTCTTTCAAATACCTGAATATGCTTTTGACATCTTGCAAATGACTTTTTTTAGGTGCAAACTGATATCTTCCTACCATTCCAACAACATGCATTATGTCTGGGTGAGATGTTGTGATGTACATCAGGCTGCCTATCATTGACCTATATGAACTTTGATCAAAATTAGGTGAGTCATCATCCTTTCTTAATTTGCATCCAGTAACCATAGGTGCACCCACAGGTTTAGAATCTTCCATTTGAAACATTTTCAACATTTCTCTTAGATATTTTTCTTGAGAAATGAACATCCCTTCAGACCTCTGAGTAATTTGCAGACCAAGAAAAATAGATAGTTCACCTATCATAAACATTTCAAACTCAGAACCCATGGAAAAACAAAACCATTGTAGCAATTGGTCTTTATTACATCCAAAGATGATGTCATCTACATAGACCAACACAATGAGAAAATCATTACTCTCTGTTTTGATATATAGATTGTTGTATAATGTTCCATTCGTGAACCCTTTGTCTTTGAGATACGTATCCAGTCTGTGATACCAGGCACGAGGAACTTGTTTTAACCCACATAAATCTTTCCTCATCTTGCATACTAAGTCAGGGTTATCAGACAGTTTGAAACCTTCTGGTTTTTCCATATAGACTTCTTCATTTAAATCTCCATTTAGAAAAGATGACTTGACATCCATTTGATAGAATTTAAACCTTTTATGAAAAGCATAGGCAAGAAATATTATGATAGCTTCTAATCTTGCTACGGGCACAAAAGTTTCATCAAAATCCAGTGCTTCTATTTGAGCATATCCTTTACAGACCAATCTTGCTTTGTTCCTGACAAATTGTCCCTTCTCATTCAACTTATTCTTAAAGATCCATTTGGAACCAATGATTATTTTACCTTCAGGTCTATGAACCATCTCCCACGTATTGTTTTTCTCAATATGATCAAGTTCATCATTCATTGCTTTAACCCAATGGTCATCTTTGCTAGCTTCATTAAAATTCTTGGGTTCCAGCATGGATATGAAAGCTATTTGTGATTGCTCGGTATTTTTTATTATCTTTCTCCTGGTTTTTACACCTTTGTCTTTTTCACCAACTATCTGACTTGCTGGATGATTCTTTTTAGTGATTCTAGAGGAGGAATTTGAAGTTGCCTATTGATTTGAGTATGTTTGAGTATCTGTGTCTTCATCTGATTCAGAATCTTTGTTTTCTGATTCTTGGACCTGTTCATCTTCAGCTTTAGTTGTGTCCTCTGTAGAAGACTCATTATTGTACCCCTCTCTTGTTGGGATTCCTTCATCAACTTTTACGTCAATACAATCAACCATTTTATGTAGCCTCTTATTATAGCATCTATATCCTTTACTATTTGTAGAATATCCTAAGAAGATACCTTCATCATCCCTGTCATCATATTTTCTAAGGTTCTCATCATTATTCTTTATGTAACATTTACTCCCAAAGACTTTGAAGTGTTTTATTGAGGCAGGTCTCCCATACCACAGTTCATAAGGTGTCTTGTCATTTTGTGGTCTGAGGTGGGATTTGTTAAGAATGTGGACTATTGTGTGTATTGCTTCTACCCAGTAGGTTTGACCAATGTTCTTCTCATTCATCATTGACCTGGCCATTTCCTACACTGTTCTTTTTTGCCTCTCAACTACTCCATTTTTTTGTGGAGTTCTTGTGATTGTGTATTCTCTCTTGATCCCATACTTATCAAATAATTCCTTGAAATCACTTGACATAAACTCTCCTCCTCAGTCTGATCTTATTTCCTTTAACCTCTTTCCTATTTGAGTCTCAGTTAAAGCCTTAAATATTTTAAACTTCTCAAATGCTTCAGCTTTTTCCTTGAGAAAGGAAACCCAAGTAAGTCTGGAGTAGTCATCAATAATGAGCATGAAGTAGTTTTCTTTCCCTGTGCCTTCCTATCTTGATGGTCCACATAAATCCATATGAACTAGTTGGAGTGGTTTCTCTGTTGAAATAAAGCTCTTGGACTTAAACTGTGTCCTGGTTAGCTTTCCTACTTGGCAGGGTTTACACACTAAATCTTGGGGATTTGATATTCTTGGAAGATCTTTTACTGCCTCGATATTTTTGAGTTTGATTAGGTGGTCAAAGTTTAGATGTCCAAGTCTCCTATGCCATAACCAACTTTCATCATGTTTTCTTAGATGACACTCTTCTCTATTTTCTTTCAGTACATATACGTTATTTTTTTTCTTTATGCCTTTAGCCACCACTTGTCCTGAGTTTACAGACTTTATTTTGCAGTTCTAGGATGTGAACACCACTTCACATCCTCTGTCACACATTTGAATTACACTGAGCAGATTATGTTTCAACCCATCTACAAGTAGAACATCTTTGGCTTTTCCTTTTCCATTACTTAAACTCACCATCCCTTTACACTTTATTTTACCTAGAGCATCATTTCCAAAGGTTACGTTTCTTGATTTGCTTTCACTTAGAGATAGAAACTTACCTTTGTCTCCCATCATTTGTTTGGAGCATCCACTATCTATATACCAAGGGTTCATTTTTCTTTGAGATGACAACACTAATCCACACTTGTCACTTTCTTTCTTCTTCCAAACCTTGACATTTTCAGCAGGGGAATTCAAATCTGGATCATAATTCCTTAATTGATAGTCAATAGATTTGTGTCCATAGTTATGACAGATGTAGCATTCAATCTCATTGTTCAATAGGTCAAAGTTATTGTTGCAGCCTTGTCTACTCATTGACTATTGATTATTTCTTGACCTCCTTAGTTGCATGTCTCTAGACTTAATTTTGCAATTTGCAATCTATGAAGGTTTGTTACTTGCCTGCATCATTCTTTGTTGTGGCAAGTATTTATTCCTTTGAAATCTTAATTGTTCATGTCTAAGTCTTAAGGAACAATTTACAGCTTTGTGACCAAAGTTAGAACAGTAGAAACAATAGCCATAGAAAAATTCTTTGTACCTGG
>ML781921.1:366278-418639 GCA_009831015.1 Picea engelmannii | reverse complement strand
TCTTTAACTATTCTCATTTCATATGCAGTCAATGTTCCTAGAAGTTGATCAAACTCCAAGGTTTTTAGATCATTAAGTTCTTCTATAGCAGAAACCTTCGGGTTGAACCTATCTGGTAGAGATCTCAAAATTTTTTGAACTAATGAAGGTTACTCAATTTTTTCACCAAGTTTTTTCATTGCATTTACTAGTTCTTCAACTCTCAGAAAGTATTTTCCAACAGTTTCATCTTCTTTCATCTTCAGCTGTTCAAACTGTACTCTATATATTTGAAGCTTGGCATCCTTTACCTTCTCATTACCTTCATAATTGCTATTGAGTTTGTCCCACATTTTTTTGGCAGTTCCTAGGTGCATAACTTTTATGAATTATGCTTCTGCAAGCCCACTCAAGATAGCATTCATAGCCTTAGCGTTGAAGCTAAATTCTATCTTATCATCCTTATTAACTAGTACAAATGGCTTTACATAACCAGTATCAACCGCATCCCAGACATCTGCAGCTAAAGCCATTATGTAAGTTCTCATTCTAACTTTCCAGAAGGCAACGTTTGTTCCATTGAATAGAGGGGCCTTATTGGTTGAATTTCCTTCGTGGCTTGACATGTTTATGCTCTAGGATCTACCCTTAGATAAAAGGGGCCGTCTCTGATACCAATTGTTGGACAACTGAGAGGGGGGTGAATCAGTTGTTACCATTCTTAAACAATTATGATTATTTTAAATTCTTTGAAGAGCACTTAATGACAATCACAATAATGCAGGAAAGTAAGCAATAGAACATTCAACATCATTGTCACATATGAAATCTACAGAGACAGATATTTCCTGAGGAAACCCATAAAGGGTAAAAACCTCTTCTTCTTTATATGATAAGTAATCTTTACATTCTGTACATTATCATACATATGAGCTCCAACTCATTGTGAGGCTACAACCTCTGTATTTCAAGCTGCAACTTGTTGAGAGCACCAACTCTCTGTTTTCTCTAGCACCTACTAGAAGGAAGCACCAACTCCCTGGTTTCTCTAGCACCCACTAGAAGGAAGCACCAACTCCCTAAATGTTCTAGCACCAACTGGATGGAAGCACCAACTTCCAATCATACAAGCACCAACCTGCATAACAGAGAAAAACAGTTCTCCCTTGCACCACCATGCCACCCTGGTTTCTCTGGCTGCAACCAGATAGAAGCTACAACTCCCTACGTTCAAGCACCCACTTGAACCTCTGAGGACAAGCGTCCTCCCTAACACCTCCCTACCACCTTGAAATATAAAGTTTGCTATATTTATAAATTTATCACAGTGATACAATATTTATCATTGGCTTACTAGGCTTATCACTATTCTTCTATGTTGTTCTGTTCTCCTGTATCAGTGTCTCTCTGTTTGCATCTTCTTGTGATTTATGATTTTCTGTTTTTCTCTACAAGAGCACCTCAGCCTTCCTTTAGTGTCTCATTGTCTTGCTGCACACATGCCTTGCGCTTTCTATGCTTCTGCCTTTCCTTCTTTTTGCACCATATGCATTCGATGCACCATTCCTCCTCTCTATATTTCAGTTGTTGCACACTCCTCCTTCTACACTCCTGAATCCCCCTCAACAACAACACCCCATCTCTTCTTTGTTATACATACTTATAGTCTCTGTGCACCTTGTGCATGCTATCTCTCCATGCTTCTGCATGCTCTCTCCATGTTGAGTGCTCTGCCTGATCATCATGGCAACTCTTCAGCTTCTTTGGCAGTTAAACCCATGCGTCCATCATCACTGGGTGTTATGCTGAGATTCCTTCGCCTGTCTGGTAGTTGAGACTCTTCATCTTCTCCATCAAAATCGATTTGATCCTCTTTGTTGAAGTTACAGGATTCAACACTCTTCCATCTGTCAATCACCTCTATGAATAGTCTTCATTCCATTGGAAGATGCCTCGAGCCTCTTCATCTTCTCTGGTGATCACACTAAGGCCTGTTTCATTCCTCTGGTAGAAGCCATCAGTCGTTTCTAGAAGTTACTCTCTGAAGTGAAACAGTAGCCCTTACTTACATTCACCTACACCATTGGATTGGATCTGTAGGATCTTGCGTTTATTTCGCATTTCGACATTTGAGAATTTCGCCATTCTTGTGGTGAAGAGTCTCGATTCTCCATGTCCCAAACTCTGAAATGGAGCTCGTCTCTTCAATATCTTCTCTACAAGTATTCAATGATGTGACCACTGGCAGTGACCAAGGCCTACACCAAAAAGGTGTTTTCACATTTTGCATTTCATTATTTTGGGACTCCTTTGATGAAGAGTCTCAACTCTTGACTCTTCCAACTCCTGGTATCTGAATCTCTAAAATGGAGTCAGATCAATGGTCCACACTCTTGATGATTCGACGGTCCAGATCTCTTCATGATTTCACATATTGCTACTTCGACATTCTTGATGTGAGAGTTCTTGACAACTTCAAGTCCCGGTATCCGAAACTCCGAAATGGAGTTGGATCAATGACATTTTGGTGTTTCACATTTTTCCATTTTGGGACTCATGTGGTGAAGAGTCTCAGCGCTTAACTCCTCCAACTCCCGGTATCCAAAGTTCCGAAATAGAATCGGATCAAAGATCTGGTATTTCCTTGTTTCACATTTCGACACTCCTATGATGAAGTGTTTCGACACTTCAACTCCCAGTATCCCGGGCTTTGAAATGGATTTATTTCCTAGTCTACAAAACTCTTTGTTGGTGTACCTATTTCGGGTTTCAGGTTTTTGGGGTTTCACATTTCGCGATTCCAGGACTCCTGATGACGAAGAGTCTTAACTCTTCCAACTCCCGGTATCCGAAACTATCCTCCTTCCTTCAGAATTTCATAACCCTTCTTCACCTTTATCTTTAAAGAACGTCCAGGTTCTCCTGGATCCAACGCCAGTCAGACCTTGGGCTCAGATCTAACATTCATTGGGAATTCTCAATGGGATCCAAAGATCACTGTCGCTTCTCCTCCCGGGATTTCGTTGTCCTTGTTTTTCCATCGTTGCATACTCTGATCTTTCCATCAATGACAATCACACCTGCCATCAATGATAATCACAACATGCTTGTCATATATTTCATGTATTTGTTGATCCTTTTGTTTAGATTTGGACTTCAAAAATGAGGACTCATCAAACTTTACATCTATAGATTCAACAATATTTCTTAATTTGGAATTATAGCATTTATAATCCTTTATTAAACATGACTATCCAACCAATATGCCTTCATCAGTTCTAGAATCTAATTTTCCCATATTTTTATCAACTCTTTTAATGTAACACTTACTCCCAAAAATTCTAAAGTGTTTTATGTTTGCTGGTCTTCCTTTCCATAACTGATAGGGTGTTTTATCAATATTATTTCTTAGAAAACTTCTATTCAATATGTGTACAGCAGTATGAACAGCTTGAGGCCAAAAAATATCATTCAATCTGGAATCATTTAACATTGGTCTTGCCATCTCCATAACAGTTTTGTTTTTCCTTCCAACAACACCATTTTGCTGAGGTGTTTTTATAACAAAGAAATGTATTTTAATGACATTTTCATCACAGTAATTGTTAAATTAATTTGACGCAAATTATCCTCCATTCTCTGACCTTAATAACTTAATCTTCATATCAATTTCATTTTCTGTCAATTCTTTGAAAACTTGAAAGTAGCTATAAATGTTTCAGACTTCTTTTTCAACAAAAAAAACCAAGACCAAAACTCACAGGTGATTGGTAAACTCACCACCTCCAGATTTCAAGGATCCATGAGAGGCGATTAGTCCCTTGTCAGAATACACACAGGGAGCACCAACAATCTCCCCCTCGGTGTGAGCTGAGTGTGTATTGAACTCGTGACCTCTAGCTCTTATACCATTTGACATTGTTTACAAATAGAGTTGGAAAGATTCTTTATGACAGGTAAGTTCCTTATTGCCTCCTTTTTATTTAACTAAATCATATTGTCAAAGTTAATATGTCCAAGTCTTTTATGCCATAACCATCTCTCATCTTCATGTCCAAGATAACAATTTTCATTCTTCTCATCTGAAATGTAAACATTGTTTGATGTTCTTGTAGATGTTCCAACTAACTGATTTGTTTTAGCATCCCTGATTTGACATTGTTTAGAATCAAATATCATAAAATGTTCTTTATCACATGTTTGACTTACACTCAACAAGTTATGTTCCATATTTTCAACCAGTAAAACATTTTCATCCATTATGGACTGTTCAAACAAACGATACCTCTTCCAACTATTCGAGTTGATTGTTCATTACCAAATGTGATTGTACCTTCTTTTATTTCATCTAAAGAAACAAATATTTTTTTTCTACCTGTCATATGTTTTGAGCATCCATTGTCCACACACCATTTAACTTTATGATCAACTTGTAAAGCAAGTTTTCACTCTTCAATTTCTAAATGATCATTCTTCCTTTTCCAATAACTAGTTTTCTGATTTATGTAATTCATTGGACAGTTTCTTGAAATATGTCCAAAGTTATTACACCTATAACATTCAACTTCAAATTTCAAAGCATCAAATCTATTATGTGAGTTGTTCACATTGTTCTGAATAGATTTATCACGTCTTCTTCCATATTCAAATCTAGATATGCCATGATTGTTATGTGCACTTATGTTTCTTGAAAAGGCATTACAGAAAGTTGCTCTATGTCCATACTTATAAAAAAAGAAACAGTAACCTTCAAACATGTTTTGATGTCTTCCATAACTTTTTCTATGCATTGTTGAAGCCTGATCATCTTCTTGCTTTTCTGATCCCTTCTGCTTGTAGGTGTTTTTCTCATTTGTATGCTTTGTACCTTCTTTTTCAAAACTTGAGTTAGATCTTGCATTAGTAACTTCAGAGTTATACCCAATTCCATTCTTATCATAAGTTGACCTTTGATTACGGATAATTTTATCCAACACTTGAGAACTATGATTCATGTTATTTTCATGTAATTTCTTTCTTATTAAATCTACTTCAAGTTTTAAAACTTCATTTTCCTTATCCTTTTGTGCAAGTATATTATTTAGAGCTTCTTCAGTCACTCTAGCCTCTTCTATTTTGAGTTTTAATTCAACCAACATGATCTCAGTTCTTTCAATCAAATTGTTTGACTTCTATAATTCTTGATCTAAACTCTCAATCTCTCTTTTGAATTGTTTGCATTCTCTTCTTACTTTCTTTAATTCAGACAAAGCACTTACAAGTTCACCTTCTAGGTCAACTTCACCTTCTTGTTCTTCAATATGTTCATCATTCTAATTTTATATAGCCATAAAAAGTCTTATATCTAAACTTTCATCACTTCCATCTGTATCTGAGGACTAACTATTATTTTTGATGAATGGACTTTTCTTTTTATAAGAATTTCTTTGAAATGGCTTATTATACATTTTCTTATATTCTTTAGTTTTGTTGTTGCTTTCTTCTTCTCCATAAGAATGTTTATTGAAAGGACACTTAGAAGAAAAATGCCCTATTCTACTACAATTAAAGCACCTGAAAGGAAGTTAACCTTTGTACTTTCCAGTACCTCTTTTTATATTTTTGACAAAGTTAGCTTCTTCCATGTCTTCTTCTGAATCCTCATGATTACTGGTTTATGTTTCAACTTTTTTCTTGTCCTTCTTTCCTACCTTGAAATATGCTTCCTTATTAGAAGGATTCTCATTAGATGTCCTCATCTCATATGTTGTTAGTATTCCTTGCAACTCATCCATTAGTAAAGTAACAATATCAATTCTTTCTTCTAAAGCAGATATTTTGGGATCAAATCTTACAGGAAAAGATCTAAGTACTTTTTGCACAATAATAACATTTTCAACTATTTCTCCTAGACCTCTCATAGTGTTAAGCCCTAAATAGTGGCTCATTACCCATTAATTGGGGCATATTATATTAGCAATGTTATTTTATTTATGTTGGCTTTAGGCCATTAGTTGTAATTATACCTCCTAGTCTCCTATATATACCAAGGAGACATTTTCATTTTGAATCATCTTGTAATTGTACATTTATGTGCGCATAAGGAGGTTTCCCCCTCGAAGAGGATTATTCTCTGAATTTATCTATTTTTCAAGGTGTTGAGTACTTATTCTGAGGTTTTTATATGCTATATTGATATTTGGTTTTTAACATATGGTATCAAAGCTCAAGGTCTTCGGGTTTCGCTACTACATCTGAGACACCTTGGCATTTTTGAAGAGGCTTATTATCTGAATTTATCTCTTTTTCAAGGAGTTGAGTACTTATTCTAAGTTTTTTCTATGCTATATTGATATTTGGCTCTTAACATATGGTATCAGAGCTCAAGGTCTTGGGGTTTCGCTGCTACATCTGAGCCACCTTGGCATTTTCACTATAATTTTTTTTCTACAATGTTTCAGAAGGAACGGATTGGAGGGTATTTAGTAGACAGATCAAGGTACAATGGGTTAAAAATTCATCTCTTGAGGCCTTATACTTTCGGAGATACAACCTGTGCAATATAGGCTTCTGGAATCTTCCCGAACTGATTCATTGCGAAATTTTCGCTCTAAATTTTTTTCTGTAACATTTCAGACCCTGAACTTTGGAGGCTATTCACATAAATGAGTAAGGTCATCTTCTGGTGGTGAATCAATTAGTCACAAAATTTACTGATTTTAATTCTTTTAACACAATATGCTTCTTTAATTATGAATAACTTATCTCAGCAAGTATGTAAGAATAAACGATTAGAAAAATCAAATAGACATTGACACAGTAATTTCACGAGGAAACCCATAAAGGGAAAGGCCTCTTCTTATTTTAAATGTAAGGCAAGAACCAACTTATCTTTACATTATATTTTATCTAAGCAACTACTCAGATGAGGCAACAACCTCCATTTGTTCAGCGCCAACTGAAAGAAAACTCCTACTGACTAAATGAAAGCTTCAAATTGCAATGAGACTCAGTATCCCTAGCTCCTCCCTTCCTCCCTAGTTCTCTATCTGAAACAAGAAGGAAGCCACAACTTCCTGTGTTCAAGCACCAACTTGAATCATAAGGACTGAAGTCCTTCCTTGCACCTCCCTACCACCCTTGAAATTTAGGACACCAACCTCTGAACTTTAAGCAATCATAATCTCAATCAAAGTAATCATAAGAACCAATCAATGTCATAATACATTTGATACAATCTTTGTTTATCCTATGAATAATTTAAGCCTACAAATCAATCTTTGAAAAATTATCTCTGTCAAAATCTAGTCTGTAATTCAATTATGCTTTTGTAGACTCTGTCATAAATTCTGTAACTCAATCTATGAATTTCATTGACATATTTATACGTAATGAACTCTACACTTTTAGAGACAACACCTTTGACACTTATCTAATCATTACATACCTTTGAACTTCCTTTGTGTTTGATTTTCCTTCAATGTCATAATCGACTTTGCACAAATGTCATGTTTGCATCTCTACCTCAATCATCTCAACTTTCATCGTAACTGTGTATCTTTTGTTCTATTCATTTCCAATCATAGAGATACCATACATTTCCTCCTTACTATTTGATAGTTACATCTCACGCTCCAATGTCTCTCCTCTCACCCCTATTCTTCATAGCAAGAGTGCTATATAATAAAAAACAGTTCGAATCCCCTTCAGGAATTAGTTTCAACCTCTGTAATTGACTGTAACTGATAAATTACTTCATGTTCGATCATGATAGGTAAAGAGAAAAGAATGCACAGCTTCCCTCCGATTAGATTACTTGAATAATCCACATCGTTGATTTATAACCGTTATAACTATGACTTGAGCCTTTAGAGCCCATCGAAAATCCTAGAGATTCGTTTTCAGTGTGCCATTCCCTCCTAGAGATGGACTTTTTCAACGTCCGATCCCATCGCTCAATCTCGAAAGGATAGAGACCGTTGATTTCTTTTCTTTGATTAATATTAGTATGTCTAAATCTTCAACACATGTTTGCACCATTTGTGGTGATAACTAAGATAGTTTGGCTCATTATTTAGTTATATTTTTTCTTAGTTTGCCATCAATGACAACTACACCTGCCATGAATAACAATGCTGACAAACTCCACAATGATAACAAATGCTATGTTTATACACTTGTATGCTGCCATAAAAAAATGAACAATAATGCTAATAGTAATTAATTTGCAATTTAGACTTGTATTGAATTTGTAATCTATACTTATATCTAACTCAAAATTGTATCTAATTTATAAATTAGACTTGTATTTAACTTGTAGTTTAGACTTGTATCTATTTTAGACATGTATCTAAGTTGTAAACTAAACTGTGTTAGCGTCAGAAGTCACTCCTGGATTGCTTGCAGGAGCAGAGCCCGACACCCATCAGTTTTATGTCACGATAGTTTTTAATAGATGATCAGATGGATAGAGACTCGGGGAAATATCATTCTAACTCAAGGACTAGGTCTGACATGCAAGGAACAAAGGAGGTCTTCATCTAACTTCAACCAGTGGGTTGATTAAAAGGTGAGCAAGTGGAAGACTTGGTAAGGAGGGTGAACAAACGGCTCTGGGCCACAGGCTTACAACAGTTTGTAGAAGAAAAACTCTGAATGCAAGATCCTCTTGGTTCAGGGTCTCAAGAAACTGAGAGGAGACTTGACTGGATCCTCCAATTCCAAGTCACTCAGCGCTGGGAAAATCACAAGAACTAATTAGAAATGACGTAACTGCTACAGTGATCCAACCTTCATCATCCTATAATAGCTACAACCCGACTGGATCCTCCAATTCCGAGCTGTTCTAACAAAGTGTAACAAAGACGTAAAAGAAACTGGAATTCATAAGGCAAGAAGTCTCAAAAGTCCATACATAACCAGAGTATCAGTGCTTCATTAAAACTTTACAGCTGGGAGCTCTGCTCAACCATTTATACTTACCAAATACAAAGACTGAGTCTATATACTCAGGAAAATTTTCCTCACAGAGGCATGTACAATCACTCAAAGCTTGGCGTCCCTTCAGTCAAACTCGTACCAATATATTTCTTTAAATGCCACCTTCACTACGCATGGCTCCAGTGCGGAGAGTAGCTGAGCCATCAAGTGTTAGGCTAGCGTACGCAGACTTCTCTGTTGAGTCGAGGACTTCGGTATGGCTTCCTTGAGAAAATTGATACATAGGACCTCCTCGGGCAGACGGCTTGCCAGACCCTCCATTCCCTCACTTAATGAATGAGAGGAAAACTCAACCACCCACCCTTGTCGTTATTTATTTTAACGCTAAACACGGTATGGAGATCAGATCCGAAGGCACCTGGAGATCGTGACGATCCTCTCTGTAACTGAACTTGGCGCTCTAGCCTCCCTTACGCATCTCCTTTCTTTTTCCAAGTGACCATGGGCTATGACCATATGATTTCGGCGCTCGCGGATATGAAAGGGCTAACCTTTACTGATTGAAATCGCGATGAGCGATATGCCAAGACGACTCGATCTGGCACCACGTGTCCCTCTAGATCCGACGGCTCTTAACTCTCCCGACGATACCGTGGGGCCCGGTCTGGGATTTTCTCGGCACTTCTCGCATCGGAAAATAACGGAGCTGCTCTTTGCGCATTGGAGTCACGATGGGCGAAGCGCCGAGATGGCTCTATTTGCTGCCAGGTGTCCCCTCTAGATGGAAGACTGAAAACACTTCGTGAGACTGCGGACCCTAGTTTCTATGCTTTCGGCGCTGTCGAGGTTCGGGATTTCGCAATGTTGATCAACACAAAACTCTCACCCCATGAACCCCCGATCGCCGAAACACCGACGTGACCAAATCTCGTGCCACGTGCCCTTTGGGATGAGTGGTTGTCATTCATTCCTGAACATGCTACGTGCACCATCCATGCGCTAACCTTGGCGCAGCTTTGCTGATCGCCATTTCCCACTCACCGCTGATTTGATTCTTTGGATACACCGTGGACGTTGAAATCGGAGTGTTCGCTCACTTGACCTGGGCCCGAAATGGATCTCTTTGTGTGCTATGCTTGGGAACTTATCGTGCAATCCCGTAGACCTGTGTGCCTTTGTGCCCCGATACCACAATCGTTACTAACATTAGGCTCCATGGGGGATAGAGTCGTCCCTGTGATGCTCTAAGGACTCATTTTGCAGTTCTAGTGCCTCGTTGTTGGGCTATGGAGTCATTATTAGGCCGCAAAAATAAAACGAAAACGAACAAAGAAACAAAAAGGACAATATTTACAAACAAAGGATCCATCTGAGACTCAAACAAAACATTTCTTCAGGAAATGCCCATTCACTGGGCTGCTGAAAAATTCTTCACCTTCCAAACCTCGTAACCTGTACGTGTTATTTGAGAAAGTCTCGGAGATTATGAAAGGCCCAATCCATAGAGCTTCAAATTTGTTGTGTTTGCCCTTATCTTTTTTAGGAGCATCCCATTTCAACACCAGGTCTCCTATTTGGAACTGCTCCTTCTTGGCCTTTTTATCGAAAACCTGCTTGATCTTTCGCTGATGGTCCTGAATCCTGTCCACTGTCTACTCCCTAGCCTGTTGGACCTCCACTAGCTGATGAACCCTTCTGATCATGTCATTGGGATCTTCTTGATAATCTTGGAATAATTTCGCTACGGGAATGGCCAACTGAGAAGGGAAAATGACTTCAGATCCGTAGACTAGCTGGAAAGGGGAGAGACCTATAGATCTCTTTGTAGTCACCCGATCATCCCGTAGGGCGAATTTCAGCTTTGAATTCCAAGCCTTTTTGTTGTCTTCCAACAACCTTTTGATGATCCTTATCAGGATTTTGTTGGAGGATTCAGCTAGACCGTTTCCCTTTGGATAATATGGGGTGGAGTGAATCAATTTGATCCTGAACTGTTCACATAACTTGGCTAGTGGTTCGGACCCGAAAGAGGCTGCATTATCAGTGAAAATCTTATTTGGGCAACCGAACCTTGTGATGAGGTCCTCCAAGAATCCAATGATTACCTTGTGGGAAGCACTCCTGGTGGGGATAGCTTCAATCCACTTGGTAAAGAAATCTGTAGCAGTCAGGATCCACCTGTGTTGCTCACTGGAGGCAGGGTGAATTTCTCCAATGAAATCTAGGCCCCATTGTTGGAAAGGCCTTGAAACCACCACCAGATTTAATGGTAGAGACCTAAGCTGCTGCTTTCCTGCAAATTTTTGACATTTGATGCAGGCTCTGACCCTTTTGCAGACATCAGTGAACATGGTAAGCCAGTAGTACCCAGCCCTGAGGATTTTGTGGGTTGTGTCTTTCCAGAAATGGTGCCCTCCACATAGGCTGCTATGAAATTCAGCCACGATCATTTCAGCCTCTTGTGGACTCATGCATTTTAAAAGCACCCCCATGGGGTCTTTCCAATATAACACTTGATCGATCAGGTAGTATCTGTTTTCCTTGAGCTTCAAAGCTCTTGCTTTGTTTCTTTGCAGGACATCTAGAGGCCGCAGCTCTTGCAGAAAATATATGACATCCTTATACCAAGGGAATCGAGCCAATGGGGGCTCCCTTTGAGGGTCTATGTCAGACAGTCGATCATGTTGAATACCTGAGCATTCGTTGATGAAATTTATCCCCAAAGCTTGGCAGTTTGCTTCAGCCAACAACTTGGCTAAACCTTGACCTTTGATCAATTTGGTGGGCCTTATTTCCAGTTCAAATTCCAGGATTTTGGCTATCCATTTACTCCTTCTCCCATCTATGTCAGGCTGAATAAGAATGTCTTTAACAGCAGCCGAGGGGACATAAGCGATGATCTTTGACTGCAGGACATAGGTTCTAAAAGCTTTGAGAGATTTTACTAGAGCGTAAGCCTGTTTCTCCATAGTGTCATACCTAACTTCGGCATCCCTCAATGCTCGGCTGAAATAAACAATAGGCTGCTCCAGCCCAATATCATTTGCCTGTAATAGAACAACAACCACTGTGTCAGGTGAAGAAAAGGAGAAAATAAGGAAATCCTGTGAGTAGTCGAGACTGATAAGCACAGGAGCTTCAGTCAGGGCCTTCTTGATTTGTTTAAAGGAATGTCGCGATTGAGGGGTCCACCTTGCTTCATTCTCTTTCTTCAACATGGTTGTTATAAGCTTTACCTCCTCAGCAAAGTTAGGCACAAACCTCCTCAGAAAATTAATTTTACCGAGGAAAGATTGAACCTCTTTCTTGGACCTCGGGATTGATAAGGCTTGTATTGCCTCAACTCTGCTGGGGTCAATCCTGACTCCTTCTGCTGATACTATGTGGCCTAGTAACTTTCCCTCCTACATGGTGAACAAAGACTTCTTTGGGTTTAATGAAATGCCAAAACTTCTGCATTTTAGGAAAACCCTCTTCAAGTGGCGGCAGTGCTCCTTGTCTGTCCTGGAGAAGACCGTGATGTCATCTAGATATATTACCAAGAATTGGTATTTCTCCCCAATGAAGGCTATGTCCATGGCTCGCTGAAACGTATCTCCTGCATTCATCAGTCCGAAAGGAATTTTGGAATACATGAAGGTGCCCCAAGGAGTGGTGAAGGCCGTTTTTTCCCTGTCCTCGGGCATGACTGATATCTGATTGTAACCAGAGAAGCCATCTATCATGGATATTCTAGATGCACCAGTGACCTTCTGCAATATGTGCTCCATGTTGGGTAGGGGATAATTGTCTTTCCTTGAGCTCCTGTTCAGGTTCCTGAAATCAACACAGAGTCTAATTTCCCCACTTTTCTTCCTTACCGGGACTAAATTAGCCACCCAAACAGAATATCTCAAGGGGACAATGATTTAGGCATCTAGCAGCTTCTTCACTTCTTTCTCCATGACAGGTAGCAACATGGGATTTATCTGCCTCAAATTCTTCTTGAAAGGATTAGCCTCTTCTTTCAGTGGGATCTTGTGCTCAATGACTGATGTATCATACGTCTTGAGGTCTTTGTAGGTCCATGCAAACACATCAATGAACTCAATCAGCAACTCGGTATATTCAACCCTCTGCTCCTTGGTCAAACTCCTTGATAGCTTGACAAATTTAGGCTCCTTTGGTGTGCTGACATTGCACTCAGGTGTGTCAGCGTCATCACCTAAAACTCTCCCCTTTACTGCCACATCATTCCCATCAAACAATCTCTGTAATGGGACCAGACCCCTCAGAATGTGATTGCTAGGCAGCTGAATAATGTCATGCTTTGCTATTTTACTCAGCAACTCACCCCCATCAAACCTTTCCTCAGAGAAGGAATCTTGGTCGATATGCATTTCTGAAAATTCTTTGACAGTCTCCAAGAACTTCTTGATATCGAGATCATCCTTGAATACCTTGCAATGTTTGATGTTGTCAGGTATGGAGGGCCTGTATTTCACTTCTACATCATATCTTCATTTAGGTGACAAGGGTACTTTGAAATTACTTGCTGATGTAGCCAAGGAATCTTCCATCGTGTTCTCCTCTCTTGGGATGAAAGAAATATTAAACGCTGAGAAGAAACTGTCAACTAGGTCCCACACTTCATTTTTGTAGCTTCTGAGTCGAGGATGCTTAGCCTGATAAGCGTTTCTGATCTGTTGGACCACCAACTCTGCATCACCGAACACTGCTACCTCTTGAATTCCCATTTCCTTCGCAGCTCTTAATCCCAGAACAAGATCTTCATACTCTGCCACATTATTGGTAGCTTCAAATTCTAATTTGTATGACAGAGATATGGTTTCCTGGGCAGGTGACACAAAGACCACCCCAGCTCCAACGCCTTCCCTGGAAGAGGCTCCATCAAAGAACATTTTCCAGACAGGGGTGATGGAGGGAGGAAATCTAGGGGAAATGGTGTGCTGCTTTCTGAGCTTGAGGGGAGGCTTGGGGGCATGGGTGAGTTGTAGTAAACTGGAGCCTAAATCAGTGTCCAAGGCAAAGATGGGATGATTGGTAGGGTTGGCCTCATCACTGATTATATATGCCAGTTGGGCTTCTCTGTATAGCCTTCTATGCTCTCCCCCAAACATTGGGATAGTATCATATGTGAGGTCCATCTGCAAAGTTCCCCCTAGTCTTTTTATCCAAGATCTTGATAACAACATATCGAACTTGGGGGGGAAATCGACCACTACAATATCCATGACTGCACTTTTCATGGGCAATTGAAACAAGGTCACGACCAGGTCTTTGATAACTCCTAGACACTGAACTTTTCTGGAGTCAAAGGAATAGAGGTCATGATAGGCTCGGGTGACTTCTAGTCCTAACTCTTCCATGACAGTTTTGGGCATGAGGTTGTGAGAAGCCCCCGAATCCATCAAGCAGTTGTGCAATACCTTGGCATGTATGTTCAAGGAAGTGTAGAAGGGAGGGGATGAGTCATTCCTGTCTTCTACCATAGGACCTAGGATAACTGCAGGTTTTTCATCTTGTAAATTGATGGAGTCTATGGGAAGGCATGAGACCTCAGACTGTAAAATCTCAGAGAATCATTTCTTGAACCCGTCATGTTTAATCAAGTCTGTCAGGGGCATAGGGATTCTGATTTTTTGAATTTCATGGTTGAAATTAAAAGAAGATGAAAGCTTTGGGATTTCTCTTATTTCGGGAACATGACTCTGGATAATGGGAGAGAGGGGTTGGGTCTTCTTACCTCCATGATTTTCTACTACTTCATTAGCAGGCTTCTCTATTCTAGTGAGCTGCTCAGGGGCATCAGGTGCTACTTCCTTCTTCTGGGACCTCAGGTCATACCTGCCTTGGCGGTCACTAGTCTTGTCTCCCTTACTCAGTTCATTTAGCTGACTATCCATGAGAGACTCCTCATATGCTGATTGAGTGAGATGAGTAAAAGGAGGGGTGTCCCCGAAGCAATGAATTTCAAGATCTAGCTCATCTATTTCCCCTTCTTCCCCCTCGACCACAATTTTTTTTTGGAAAGGGGCCTGAACCTTCTGGTCTTCTTTGTCTCTTCCCCTCTCCCTTTGCACAGTCGGGGAAGCAATATTGTTGGGCCTTCTTAAACCTCCTCCCTTTTCGGCATTTTGGGGGCCTTTGTATTCTTGCTTCCCTTCCACCCTCATTCTCTCCATCTTTGTAGACAAAGATTTCACCATCCTGGTTAGTTCATCCACTTGAGGGTGGGGCATCGATGGGTCAGAAGTCGAGGTTTCCGACCTTCCCTTTCTCCTGTCTGCATCGGCCTTGTTTCTCAGTCTGTTAGATGCTAATACATTAGATTCCACTTCTATGGACGTATCTTGCATTTGAGCCAAGGAGGTGGCTCTTCTTTCTCTCAATAACAGGCATAAATCGGGGCCAAATGCACTAGCATAAGAAATTTTGGCCGAGGCTTCTGAAGGCTTTATTTCGGCAGGGATTTTATTATACATCTTATTGAATATTTTGGAGAAGTCAGAGACAAAATATCCATCCATCTTCTTCAAAGACGCGGACTCTGTCATGTAGTACATGAAATCCTTCCTATCTCCCCACTACCTTAGGAAAGCACTATCTAGAGCTTCAATCCCAACAATAGATCCTGGAGCCAATCCTCTAAACCACTTCCTTACCTCGCCATCCAGGATCTGGACGAAGACTCTCATCCAGACATCTTCATTTTCTATGTTGAGGTTGTCTGCCTAGTTGTAGAAAGCAGCCAGGTTCTCTTCGGTATTTATGTCTCCTTCCCCAGTGAACTTGGGCATATACTTCAAGTAGTCCCCAGCAGGGAGAGGACTGATAGGATGGGGTAGGATTAAGGAAGCATATCTGGCAGCGACTATGGCGTTCATTCTATTCAGAGGGGGATTAGCACCAGCCATAGGAATATTAGGTGGAGGAGAATTGGGAGGAGAAAGAGTTCATGAAGGGGCTAATGGGAATGAATCCCGAAGCTGAGTGGGAAACAAGGGGGGATTCAAGGAGAAGGCTAACGAGCTCAAATCAGTGGGTGCTTCTCTCTGCACATGAGTAGTAAATATAGGAGTGAGGAAATCTTCTGTGGTTCCGGGTCTACACCCAGGTACAGTTTCAGGGGAGAGGGGAGTGACAAGGTCTTGTCCCTCTGGTCCCAGACTAGGAAAGGAAAACTCAACAGGAACACTCCCGAAATTTAGGAAACGGGAAACTCCAGAAACAGGTCTTTCAAGAAACTGAGGAGGAGAAAAAGGAGTTCCCACAGAAGGATATGGTGGATTACCTAGTTCGGTGGTGGACGCTTCTTCTTCAGAGGCCTTTCCCTTTCTGAGCACCGCCTCTGGATCTGTTTTAGGCGTAGCTAGAGGAAACTGTGGATGAGACCGCGTGTGCCTGCCTCTGAAAGCCACAATTAATAGAGCAGGTTCTCCCCAGTGGAGTCCGCACAATGGAGTCGCCAGGTGCACAGAAGCAATCTGATAATTCTGATATCTGATGCACCTTCAGAATCAGTTAATCGTTGTCGTTCAATCCCAGGGAAAATATTCAACTTCATCCTCGGCAACGGCACCAGAAATGTTAGCGTCAGAAGTCACTCCTGGATTGCTTGCAGGAGTAGAACCCGACACCCATCAGTTTTATGTCATGATAGTTTTTAATAGATGATCAGATGGATAGAGACTCAGGGAAATATCATTCTAACTCAGGGACTGGGTCTGGCATGCAAGGAACAAAGGAGGTCTTGATCTAACTTCAGCCAGTGGGCTGATTAAAAGGTGAGCAAGTGGAAGACTTGGTAAGGAGGGTGAACAAACGGCTCTCGGCAACAGGCTTACAACAATTTGTAGAAGAAAAAATATGAATGCAAGATCCTCTTGGTTCAGGGTCTCAAGAAACTAAGAGGAGACTTGATTGGATCCTCCAATTCCAAGTCACTCAGCGCTGGGAAAATCACAAGAACTGATTAGAAACGACGTAACTGCTACAGTGATCCAACCTTCATCATCCTATAACATCTACAACCCGACTGGATCCTCCATTTCCGAGATGTTCTAACATAGTGTAACAAAGACGTAAAAGAAACTGACATTCATAAGGCAAGAAGTCTCAAAAGTCCATACATAACCAGAGTATCATTGCTTCATTAAAACTTTATAGCCAGGAGCTCTGCTCAACCATCGATACTTACCAAATAAAAAGGCTGAGTCTATATACTCAGGAAAATTTTCCTCACAGAGGCGTGTACAGTCACTCAAAGCTTGGCGTCCCTTCAGTCAAACTCATACCAATATCTTTCTTTAAATGCCACCTTCACTATGCATGGCTCCGGTGCGGAGAGTAGCTGAGCCATCAAGTGTTAGGCTAGCATGCGCAGACTTCTCTGTTGAGTCAAGGACTTCGGTATGGCTTCCTTGAGAAAATCGATACACAGGACCTCCTCGGGAAGATGACTTGCTAGACCCTCCATTCCCTCACTTAATGAATGAGAGGAAAACTCAACCACCCGCCCTTGCCGTTATTTATTTTAACACTAAACACGGTATGGAGATCGGATCCGAAGGTGCCTGGAGATCGCGATGATCCTCTCTGTAACTGAACTTGGCGCTCTGGCCTCCCTTACGCATCTCCTTTCTTTTTCCAAGTGACCATGGGCTATGACCATATGCTTTCGGTGCTCCCGGATATGAAAGGGGTAACCTTTACTGATTGAAATCGCGATGAGCGATACGCTGAGACGACTCGATCTGGAAACACGTGTCCCTCTAGATCCGACGGCTCTTAACTCTCCCGGCGATACTATGGGCCCCGGTCCGAGATTTTCTCGGCACTTCTCACATCGGAAAATAACGGAGCTGCTCTTTGCGTGTTGGAGTTGCGATGGGCGAAGCGCCGAGATGGCTCTATTTGCTGCCAGGTGTCCCCTCTGGATGGATGGCTGAAAACACTTCGTGAGATCGCGGGCCTTAGTTTCAATGCTTTCGGCGCTGTCGAAGTTCAGGGTTTCATGATGTTAATCAACATGAAACTCTCACCCCATGAACCCCCGATCGTCGAAACGCCGACGTGACCAAATCTCGTGCCACGTGCCCTTTGGGATGAGCAGTTGTCATTCATTCCTGAACATGCTATAGGCGCCATCCATGCGCTAACCTTGGCGCAGCTTTGCTGATCGCAATTTCCCACTCACCGCTGATTTGATTCTTTGGATACACCGTGGACGTTGAAATCGGAGCGTTCGCTCGCTTGACCTGGGCCCAAATTGGATCTCTTTGTGTGCTACGCTTTGGCACTTATCGTGCAATCTCGCAGACCTGTGTGCCTTTGTGCCCCGATACCACAATCGTTACTAACATTAGGCTCCATGGGGGATAGAGTCATCCCTGTGATGCTCTAAGGACTCATTTTGCAGTCCCAGTGCCTCGTTGTTGGGCTATGGAGTCATTATTAGGCCGCAAAAATAAAACGAAAATGAACAAAGAAACGAAAAGGTCAATATTTACAAACAAAGGAGCCATCTGAGACTAAAAAAAAACATTTCTTCAAGAAATGTCAATTCACTGGGCTGCTAAAAAATTCTTCACCTTCCAAACCTTGTAACCTGTACGTGTTATTTGAGAAATTCTCAGAGATTCTGAAAGGCCCAATCCACAGAGCTTCAAATTTTTTGTGTTTGCCCTTATCTTGTTTAGGAGCATCCCATTTCAGCACCAGGTCTCCTATTTGGAACTGCTCCTTCTTGGCCTTTTTATCGAAAACCTGCTTGATCTTTCATTGATGGTCCTAAATCCTGTCCATTGTCTGCTCCCTAGCCTCTTGGACCTCCACTAGCTGATGAACCCTTCCGATCATGTCATTGGGCTCTTCTTGATAATATTGGAAGAATTTCGCTACGAGAATGGCCAACTGAGAAGGGAAGACGGCTTCGGCTCGGTAGACTAACTGGAAAAAGGAGAGACCTATAGATCTCTTTGTAGTCACCCGATCAGCCCATGGGGCGAATTTCAGCTTTGAATTCCAAGCCTTTTTGTTGTCTTCCAACAACCTTTTGATGATCCTTATCAGGATTTTGTTGGAGGATTCAGCTAGAATGTTTCCCTGCGGATAATATGGGGTGGAGTGAATAAATTTGATCCTGAACTGTTCACAGAACTTGGCTAGTGGTTCGGACCCGAAAGTGGCTGCATTATCAATGACAATCTTATTTGGGCAGCCGAACCTTGTGATGAGGTCCTCCAAGAATCCAATGATTACCTTGTGGGAAGCACTCCTGGTGGGGATAGCTTCAATCCACTTGGTAAACAAATCTGTAGCAGTTAGGATCCACCTGTGTTGCCCACTGGAGGCAGGGTGAATTTCTCCAATGAAATCTAGGCCCCACTTCTAGAAAGGCCTTGAAACCACCACCGGATTTAACGGTAGAGACCTGAGCTGCTTCTTTCCTGCAAATTTTTGACATTTGATGCAGGCTCTGACCCTTTTGCAGACATCAGTGAACACGGTAGGCTAGTAGTTCCCAACCCTAAGGATTTTCTGGGCTGTGGCTTTCCAGAAATGGTGCCCTCCACACAGGCCACTATGAAATTCAACCACGATCATTTCATCCTCTTGTGGACTCATGCATTTTAAAAGCACCCCCAGGGGGTCTTTCCAATATAACACTTGATCGATCAGGTAGTATCTGACTACCTTGAGCTTCAGAGCTTTTGCTTTGTTTCTTTGTAAGCCATCTGGAGGCCGCAACTCTTGCAGAAAATATATGACATCCTTATACCAAGAACATCGAGCCAATGGGGGCTCCCTTTGAGGGTCTATGTCAGACAGTCTATCCTGCCGAATACCTGAGCATTCGTTGATGAAATTTATCCCCAAATCTTGGCAGTTTTCTTCAGCCAACAGCTTGGCTAAACCTTGACCTTTGATCAATTTGGTGGGCCTTATTTCTAGGTCGAATTCCAGGATTTTGGCTATCCATTTACTCCTTCTCTCGTCTATGTCAGGCTGAATAAGAATGTCTTTAACAACAGCCGAGGGGACATAGGCGATGATCTTTGACTGCAGGATGTAGGTTCTAAAAGCTTTGAGAGATTTTACTAGAGTGTAAGCATGTTTCTCCATAGTGTCATACCTAACTTTGGCATCCCTCAATGCTCGGCTGAAATAAGCAATAGGCTGCTCCAGCCCAATGTCGTTTTCCTGTAATAGAACAACGACCATTGTTTCAGGTGAAGGAAAGGAGAAAATAAGGAAATCCTTTGAGTAGTTAGGACTGATAAGCACAGGAGCTTCAGTCAGGGCCTTCTTGATTTGTTCAAAGGAATGTCACAATTGAGGGGTCCACCTTACTTCATTCTCTTTCTTCAACATGGTTTTTATAAGCTTTACCTCCTTAGCAAAGTTAGGCACAAACCTCCTCAGAAAATTAATTTTACCGAGGAAAGATTGAACCTCTTTCTTGGACCTCAGGATTGATAAGGCTTGTATTGCCTCAACTCTGCTGGGGTCAATCCCGACTCCTTCTGTTGATACTATGTGGCCTAGTAACTTTCTCTCCTGCATGGCGAATATAGACTTCTTGGTGTTTAATGAAATGCCAAACTTTTTGCATTTTAGGAAAACCCTCTTCAAGTGGCGGCAGTGCTCCTTGTATGTCCTGGAGAAGACCATGATGTCATCTAGATATATTACCACAAACTGGTCTTTCTCCCCAATGAAGGCTATGTCCATGGCTCGCTGAAATGTAGCTCCTGCATTCATCAGTCCGAAAGGCATTTTGGCATACATGAAGGTGCCCCAAGGAGTGGTGAAGGACATTTTTTCCCTGTCCTCGGGCATGATTGATATCTGATTGTAAACAGAGAAGCCATCTATCATGGATATTCTAGATGCACTAGTGACCTTCTGCAATATGTGCTCCATGTTGGGTAGGGGATAATTGTCTTTCCTTGATCTCCTGTTCAGGTTCCTGAAATCAACACAGAGTCTAATTTCCCCACTTTTCTTCCTTATCGAGACCAAATTGGCCATCCAATCGGAATGAGTTCAACGCCTTACGATAGGGCGACCCTACGGTGCCCGAGTATGAGGCCCGTTTTATGGAGTTTCTTCTATATGCACGACATCTTAATACTAAGAAACTTAAGGTCAACAGGTTCTTGTTTGGCCTTAATGTCAGCATACGTGCAAGGGTTAGGATTATAATGCCTCAGACTTTGCATGATGTCGTCCAGAAGGCCCTCATAGTAGAGGAGGAGCTTATTAGCAGGGATCAGAGCAGGACTCTAGTGAGGTCAGCAGGACAGGTGTTATCTGGTGCGTTACAACATCAGACACTAACCAGACATATGCTAGGATATCATGGCTTCTAGAGGGGATCCATTTTCACTACACCTCGATGACTAGCGCCTCAACAACAATGTCAAATGTAGCAGCAACAGTTTAGGCCTATTCAGTAGAACAGACCAGGATCCGAGGTCGACGGGCCGTCAAATTCTACTTAGGGTACCAAGAGTATTGGATCGAAGAAGTGGTGTTGGATATGTGGGGAGCCACACTACTAGTGCGACTTCCCGGTGGAGAGGAATAGAGCATCTGGGTCACTTGGACCCACTACCATGGGATATTTGGGCAACGCCCATCAGATTCATGCAATAATGAATAATCGTCGGGAAGAGCACCAGTCGACTGTGATCGAGACGTCAGGCACCGTCGTTGACCAGAACCTTAATATTTTGATAGATCTCGGTGCTACTAAGAGTTTCATTTCTGGTGCGGTGATAAAAAGGATTAAGGTAAAGTAAGTCGAACAGGATGAGTTTATCTTTGTAAAGATATATTTGGGAGCCATACAAAAGGTTGGAGGAAAGGTTATGGGATGTACCCTTAACCTAGGAGAGTTTTTCACCAGGTCCAACCTGTACGTCACAATCTTAGGATCTTATGACGTCGTGATTGGTATGGACTGGTGTTACACATGATTTTGGTCACTCTGGTGATGTTTCTACAAGTGATGTATTCAGGCTCCCACAAGGAATTTTTGCTTGAGAAAAGTGGTTGTTATCTTCTTCCAAAAACACATTTTTAAGGTGAGTTCCTAGGCTACCTATGTTACAAGGTGTGAAAATCCCTCATTCTCATAGGCCACCCACACTTAGGGTGCAAACTGTTTGCAGTCTTCTCTATAGATAGGGTGTGAACCTATTTTTTTGCAGAAAAGGAGAAGAGGTCACGAAGGTTCTAGAAGGGGATCTTTTAGAAAATGAGTTTGAATTCGCATGGTTGGCATCCTACTGACTTCTTAGATTTAGTGGGATCATCCTCATCCATGTAACCATCTCTCCTTCTCCTATATATTGAAAGGTTTCTCATGAAAAAGGTTAAGCATGATTGAATGGAGAACTGATAAAAGAATTGTGTGAAGAACCCTGCTTGGATAGAAGCTTGGAGACTCTTTTTGGCCCACCAAGTGGTATTGGATCTTCTTCATGCAAGTATAGAGAAAGTGTGTGTGTTGGAACCAAGGGTCAGTAAAAGGAAGCTTGCGACATCAAGGAAATCTAGTTGTATCTTCTACTTTCAATCAATATAATACATTGGCATGTCTCTTTCCCATAAAACTATTCTTATTTTTTTGCGTAACTCCTTGATCATATGCATAGGTTGACATTGAATATACTTTGACATCTTCACTTTGGTTGGTTTGTGTTGTTTTGGACCTGATTCCACAAGAGCACCGGAGCGAAGCGAGAACAACATAGACCTAAGGAAGCGATATCAAGGTATGTCACGTATTCCTTCTCATTAGTAGATTCAATGACTACAACTTAGGGAAAGAGTCATGTCATGTCCTATTTTGTTCTAGATCCAGGTGGATCTAGGGAGATCTGTTAGTGTCTGCACCTACCGATTTATCCAATAACAAAATTGATGACTCCACTATGGATACAACCCATTTTAGTGGTTTTTTCTTGGCCATTTTCTCTTAACCTACCATTTTTCATTCCCAATCAATCTTTGAGTCTTAAGGAGACTCTTATAGACTCCCTGGATCTAGAAGTTCCCTCAGAAGTTTTGTCTTTTTTCCAAAATTTTCTTGATTACAAACCTTCTCGCACTGCACCCTTTTGTAGCTTGCAAGAATCACTAAAGTTCGCACCCTGGTGTTCAGTTTAGTGTGAACTTCTCACAGTATGCCTATGTCTAGCCTGCGAGAATCCTTGATTCTTGCATTGTGCCCCACTTTTAGCTTGCGAACTCACTTGTGAAAATTTTGGAATAGGTCTTTTGTGTCCTCAGATGCCCAAATTTGTTTGTGTGTATAGGAATAACTTCTTTGGTCAGTGATTGAATGTTTCTTGACTTCAAATCTCATGAATAATTAGTTTTCAGAAATTGAAAGCTCGTCTTGATCATTTTTCTGAATTTTTACCTCTTGACCTTTTCTTAACAAGGGAATAATCTCTGGTTTTGAAATCTGAGTGCTTGTTTGGTCGGGAGCCTTTGATTGGTTTAAAAGTTGAGATCAATTGTCCTTTTCAATTGCTTATTACTCGGAAAAGTGTTACCCATGTGCATTTGAAGAGACTAGTCTTGTCAGTTTGTTATTTTTATCTTCATTGAAAGATTGGTTTGGCTGTTTGTTGTGTATTTATTTTTCGTTGGTTGCTTGTTTTTTCTTAGTTCCATCCCTGTTGTTTGGTTTCTAATGAAAAATTAAAGACATTTTATTTTTTAAAGCACCCTTGTATTCGAAAAATATTGGCATTCAGGTACTAAAAGACAACGAATAGATGATTTGCATTGTTCATGATTGTTTGATATTGAATTTCAGAGAAGATCATACATCGTAGTTCACATTGTTCCAGAAAAATCCTCTTTCCCTCCTGTAAATAGGATTCATCGAACAAAAAATTTGCATCATTCATTCCTATTTATGCATTGTTGGGTCATAATCTCACACAACATCGGTTTCATTTCTGTCTCCTTTTGAGTAAACAACAACCTTTAATAATATTGTGCAATTTTAAAATTCAATTAGTAACTTTTTCTTGGGCTCTTTTACACCATCACTAGTTAGGCTAGAGCTTTGGAATAGGCAGTGAGGCACACTCTCCAAAGCAAAAAACACACAATAGCATCTTGTGATAAGGAGTGCCAAATTCCATTTGCAACATTTTGTCCTGGAAAGCCCTTCTCACACAACGGTCAAACCTGAGGTCGCGTCAAGATTGACAGAGTTACTCACCGTGCTTTGTTGATATCAGTGTAGAGATTGCACATATTATGGGGGTCACTTGAAGGTATACCCACAATGATGAGTGGAAGCCTCTCAAGATGATTTCGGGCTAGATACCCTGTCCTTGTGTGTGGATCAGACTGTCGATTGTTCCCCTAGGCATCATTGTTGTTTGTGGTAACCTTAGTAGCCTATATTCTTAGGGTCTTACACAAGGTGATTGTAAAGGAGTAAGTCTTCACAGTACCTGGAATCGACATTGGCCAAACTCACTCAGACTCCTTAGAGGGTATACCCATGATTATGTGTGGGAGCTTGCACCAGGGTGTAAGTCCATTAAGCAGGTCGTTCTTGTCTCGTCATCACGATGTTGGATTTCATCACCAACTAGTGACTTCGGAATCACAAGGTCTTGTTTTCTTGGTTTTGCTTCCTAGATTTCACTAGCGCATGTTGTTTGTTTACCCAAGTTGGCCATAGAATTTCTTTTGTAAGTTTCTAACTCAATCACAATTGACCCTCCATGCATTTCATGTAGAATGCAAGGCTTACCCCCAGAAGATATAGAAGGTTCTCAACCCTTGCCTACCAACTCACCGGAGGGCTCTCCTCAACAGAGTGAAGTCAAAGACATTGCCACTCCAGAAGTGGAAATAACTAACTCTCTAGAATGGTTCTGAATTACCAATTCTCGAGAGGAATTTCGACTTCCTCGTGACTTTGGGAGACATATTGTGCGAGTGAATTCTTCCGGAGATTTAGTTGTTCAGTCTTCTGGATCACCAACCAGACCTTTCATAGGACCTAAGGGTCAAGATCCTTTTTGGACTACTGGAATTTTTAGGTGGGATCTCTTTGGCTTAGGAGAAGGTGTTGATATCACTCTCGCAATTGAGCTTCCTGAAACATCTGATCTAGATACAATACTTTTTACTACTGCCTATTATTTCCCTAGTATAGATGCTCCGCCAACTGACCACATCTTGACCCTCCCTCTACAAACGGTCCATTACACAATGGTCCCAGATACTACAAGTCCTCACATCAGGATTACTATGGCTAGCCAAGCCCCCATTGGCACACTGATTTCGCCCAAATTCACCCCACCACTTCCACCCGGATATCATGCACTGAATGCTTCTATTCCCACTCCGACACAAATCTCATCTGGGACTCCTGGCAGTTCCCCTCCTTCTAGGCGACATATTCCTGGTTTCATTCTGACACTTCCTCCACCCCCTTTCAGAGGACCTCTTCCATCCTCTATCGAAGGCACTGATCCTAGTGGAATTATCCCATATTTCACACCTGTTTTTCGGATTCCTGTTGGTGGACAAATTCACCAAGGAGGCCAAACTCAACCCCCTTTTGCAGGACAAATCCAAATTGGGAAGCAACCACCGATTGGAGGGAAACACCCACCGACCCCACCCTATGGAAAAAACATACCTCAATCCTTGGCCCAGTATTGGAATTATCTTATACAACATAATCCTCAATCGATTGGGGGGAAAAATCCTCAAGCTAGCTCTGTCATACGCCTTGGTACAGGCCAACAATATCCAGGCACATCTAATCCTATTTGGGGCTTGAACACCCAACCCCACGACCCTGTTCAAGGGTATAACCCTATGAATTACTTGCCTCCACACCAACAACCGAATCTTCTCGGGTCTTCACATTATATGCAGACTGCTTATGGTCCCACTAGTTTACCGATGGGACTCCCTCCCCAAAGTCACTAGTACCTGCATGTGAATAGACAGTTACCTTTCTTATCCACCCTGGACCTCCCGAATCTGTCGAGGATTTTAAATGATCTGATCCGTCACTCTCCTCAATGGCGTGCCATACCGACCAAACTACCATCTGACATCCCTAAATTCGATGGTAAACCGGGGGAGGACCCGAACAATTATGTAATGACTTTTCACCTTTGGTGCTCATCCAACTCCTTGATGGATGACTCTATTTGTTCACGCCTTTTTCAGCAAACCCTCACAGGTTCTGTCGCGGAGTGGTATATAGAATTACCATGAGGCTTCTTCACCGAATTCAACACCCTCGCTATGTCTTTCCTCACCCACTACCAGTTACTGATCCGCTACGAAATGAGAACCAAAAATTTAAGTTCTTTCAAACAAACCAAAGCCACTCATATCTCTAATCACATTCATGAGTGGTGATGGAGATGACGTCTCATCAAACTTGAACTTCCCGATCAGTTGCTGGCAGAGTGGTTCACAAAATCATTCATCAACAACATCACTCGTGAAATTTCCATGGGTGGAGTTTTCACAGAAGAACAAGCAATCAATCATGCCCAATACCTAGACCTCGTTTACTCAGAAACGGATACTCTTTACGACTTACTCCCTGACGCAACTCGTCCTTCTACTTCTTCTACTTCAACCACTCTCGTTGCTTCTCATGCAGCTAACAGTGTGATTGGCACTTTCCATGCCCAATCGCATTTCGTCCAAACCTCTGGAAACAACCCCAAATCCATTTATTCTAATGTTAAAAATGCTCCATCTCCTACCCCCCAACCGGCAAGACTTCTGAGGTAAAATTTGTTCAATCTACCCCCGCCGACAAAAATAAATCCAAAAAAGGAAAGGGTAAAACCAAGGAGGATAAAAATAATCCACAAACTGAGAAAACCAAAACACCACCTGTTGACGATAGGGATAAGAGAAAACCCCGATACCCTTGTCTTATCTGTAGTGATGATCACTACACTAAATATTGTCCATGACGAGTCAATGTTACTAAGTTCCTTCAAGGGACCACGAAACCCGCCACTTCAGTCGTATTGTCTCAACCCTTCCCCTCTCAGCAACATGCCCAATTGGTCATTCATGACCAACCTTCCCCCTCCAATACATCCTATGTCTTAATGTGTACCGGAGATTCAAAGAAGAATGACATCACACTTACCACTCGAGCCAAAGATTATTCTTCCTCTAAAGAGAAGGTTGATATAATACCTCCTTCATTGGTCCAACCATCTCCCACGATCCCACCTACCAACGGTCCTCTTCATCTCGAACGATCGAGTCTAGATACAGTCCTTCGCCCTCCTCCAAAGGGTGTCATTCGAAAATCATCTTTCAATCCTCATGCACGTGCTTCCTAGAACTACAATATTGTTGAATATTTGGCCCAAGCACCATCCGTGATGTCAGCCCTCGAAGTCCTTCATAGTTGTCCTATACAACAGAAGGCACTGTTGAAAGATATTGGTGGAATCAACCCTACGGATACGAATTTAATAATTTTTGACTTGGAAGATCACATTCCAAGGTTACCCCCTCAACTCGCATTTTTAATACAAGTTATTGTCTCCGACAAAAAAAATTGTAGAACAGTTATTAATGAGGGTGCCTCTACGTGTGTCATGTCTATTACCTACTGGAAAGACATTGACTCTCCTCCTTTGACTGAATCCCACAACACACTCAAAGCCTTCAATGGATTTGGTTTTAAGCCTTACAGTGTACTCCCTTCATTGCCTATTATGTTAGAAAGAAAAACGGTCAATGTTGAAGTGGAGGTCTTTGACACTCCTCTCGATTATAACCTTCTACTTGGTCGTAGTTGGATCGATTCCATGTGCGCAGTTGTGTCCACTCTTTTCCATGTCATTTGTTTCCCGCACCAAGGAAAAGTAGTTACCGTAGAACAATTGGCCTTCTTTCACTCTGATGAACGTACCAAAAACATACCATTCATTGAAACCCCCCCCCTGGATATGAGAACATCGGTGTGGGTCTTCTTAAAGATTCCTCGTTGATGGGTACTTTCCCCATCCCACCACCTGATGTTCCACATCCGTTTTTCACCTTGATCAACATGATCTCCACCTCTGTACACAGAACCCTTGCGTCTTATGACCCATGGATGGTACCCAACCCTGGCGATCATCTTCGATATGGCGATGAAATTCCATTAAGTTCGGTCAAATATGCTTATCAATCCATTCAATCGGCAGCCCCTTCTACCCCCTCTCTTGGTGAGTTATCTCCAGATCCATTCCGCATCATTTTTCCCACGGACGAGATGATTATGTCTGTTATGTCCATGGAAGACACCCTTTGGGATGATGGACATCATCGTTCCATCCTCTTCCTCAAACAACACACCATCGAGGGTTACCAACAAATCTCAACCCTATCGACCATTGTTGTTATTTCTATCGTTCTCGAGTCTACACATGATCTGTTCTATGAAGGGAACTTAAGTAACATCTCACCCACCCTCCCTCTCAACATATCCATAAAACCTGAAATTGTTGAAAAATGTGCATATCGGAGCTTCTTGTTCCCATGACAAAGTGGTCATCTACAAGTCTCTATTCTAAGAATTTTGTGACGTCTTCGCGTGGAGCTATGAAGAAATGTCGGGTATTGACCCCAACATTGTGGTACATGAAATTAATACATACCCGGGCGCTAAACCTATCCGGCAACGACTTTGTCCGGTCCACCCACGTAAAGCAGCTGCTATCAACCTTGAAGTTGAGAAACTTATTAAGGCTGGCTTCATTTACCCGGTTTCTCTAACTAACTGGGTTTCCAATCTTGTTCTGATAGACAAGAAACAAGGCACAATCTATGTATGCATTGATTATAGGGACATTAACAAAGCTTGTCCTAAAGACAACTTTTCTACCCCCTTCATTGACTAGATCGTCGACGATTGTGATGGAAGTGAAATCTTCTCTCTGATGGATGGATTCTCCAGATATAATCAAATCAATATCATACCAGTGGACCAACACAAGACCGCTTTTATTTTTCCTTGGGGCACTTTCGCCTATCGAAAACTCCCATGCGGATTAAAGAATGTCGGTGCAACTTTTCAGCGTGTTATGTCTTACGCCTTTCATGACATAAAGCACATTGTGTAGCCATATATCGATGACTTACCCACTCATTCCATGCGCCATGTAGATCATCCAATACACCTCCGTGCCATTTTCCTTCGATGTTGGTTTTACCATATACGCTTGAATCCCCACAAATGTGTTTTTTGCGTAGAATCCGACCGACTTCTAGGCTTTATTGTTTCACATCAATGGATCAGGGTAGATCCGTTGAAGGTCGAGGTGATTCTCAATCTCCTTCCTCCTTCCTCACTTCGCCAGTTACAAATTTTGGAAGGGAAGACAAACTTTCTTCGTCGTTTCATCCCAAACTATGCTGAGCTAACTCTTGGATTTACGCGACTGCTCAAGAAAGGTTCTGGGTTCATATGGGATACCACTGCCAACAAAGCTTTTGAAGTCTTGAAACTGTCTTTGACATGTACCCCCCTACTCTTCCCACCTGATTACAGATGGGATTATTTACTTTACCTCGTACCCTCAGACTATACCATCACTATGGTTCTCGTCCAGGAGGATGATTCTCATGATGAACATGTCATCTATTACTTGAGTCGGAGTCTCATGACTACCGAAACCAAGTATTTACATGTTGAAAAACTGGCCTTGGAAGCTGTCCAATCAGTTCAACGTTTTCGACATTATATCCTTTTACGCAAAACTACAGTGATTTCTAACTGCAACCCTATGCAACACATTCTTACACGTCAATTGCTAGGGGTAAAATACTCCAAATGGATCGTAATATTCCAGGAGTTCGACTTAGAATTCAACCGCGCCAAGTCCAAGAAATCCTTGGTGTTTTCCGAATTGATATGCGACCTTCCTCGCTCTGAGAGGGAAAATGTAGCAGAAGATTCATTAGCCGATGAATCTCTTTTCCTGATCAGTTATGATGACCTTTAGTATGGAGATATCATCATATATCTCTAGACCTAGACTTTCCGGCCCAATTCATCTAGCACTGACCGTCGTCGAATACGCTACCAAGCCCGTCAGTATATTATCCTCAGTGATACTCTTTATCATCGTGGGATTAACTCCATTTTTCGACGCTGCCTCACGTTTGACAATGCCAAGAACGCCCTGAATGATTTCCATTCTATAGCCTATGGTGGTCACATGTCTGGGCATGCTACTGCCCAAAAAATCTTATGGGCAGGGTATTTTTGGCTTTCTTTATTCAACAATTGTATAATTACCGTCCAAAAATGCCACACTTGCCAAACCTATAACAATAAAATACGATCCCACCCCTCTCCTCTACACCCTGTGGTCTCCATTGGTCCTTTTGCAAAATGGGGTATCGATTTCATGACATGTCACCCTCACTTGGCTGGGGGGCATGGATACATTATTGTAGCCGTAGATTATTTTATGAAATGGGCCGAGGCGATGCCAACATTCGACAATACCGGAAAGACTGCAACATTATTCATATTCAAAAACATCATTGATCGTTTTGGTGTTCCTCGGGCTATCGTTACTAATCACGGTAGCCACTTTAGAAACTTCATGATGTCCGAACTCACTGAAAATTTGGGTCTTCGCCATGAAAACTGAACACCCTATTACCCATAAGCCAACGACCAAGTTGAAGCAATAAACAAGGTCCTCATTACCATGCTTTGATGAATGATAGGGATTCACAAAACGAGTTGGCACACAATGTTGTTTCTAGCATTGTGGGCTTATCGAACATCCGTTAAGTATGTTATCGGGTTTACATCATTCTAGTTAGTCTATTATCTAGAAACCATCTTGTCGATTGAATGTGAGATACCCTCCTTAAAACTAGCCATCCAACTTCTCCCGAACACTTCTGCCGAAGAAGAACATCTCTTGTATCTTATGCAATTAGACGAAACCCATCGCAATGCGACCCTGGTTATAGAAGCACAGAAGAAACGTGTTAAAGCCCAATAAGACAAACATGTCAAGCCACGTGTTTTCTTCGAAGGTGATCTGGTTCTTCTTTACGAACAAGATCAGGATATGCTAGGAGCCGAAAAATTTGAAGCGATGTGGTGAGGTCCTTATATTGTTAGATGAGTTTTGGAGAAAGGAGCTTACGAGTTAGTATTCTATGACGGTATCCACTTAAGTGAACCCATAAATGGGTTGTACTTAAAGAAGTACTATGCCTAAGATCACATGTGCATGAGTGCTTATATTTTATTGTATCATACTTTTTGTGTGTTACTTTAATATGATTTTTCATTATTTGGTCTTTGCCCCCGACCGCTTATCTTACATTGTGTTTGGTTTCCATATGTCGAAGTCTTCACTACCCCACATTGGCTTCACCGATGGTGCTAGTCGTAGTACTCAGAATCTTGCTTCTACTAGATGGGCAATTTATGCACCTACAAACAAACTTATCAGTCTGTGAGGTGTATTCCTTGGTCATGCGACCAAGAATATTGCGGAATATAGCGCCATCATTGAATTGTTGATTGATGCTATTTTTCTTGGTATCCGCCACCTGGTTATACGACTCGATTCACAGCTAGTAGTACTACAACTAAGTAATGTCTATGTTATTCGAAGTCCTACTTTATTACGATATATTTATGAATTCCCCTCTTGGAACGTTATTTTGATTATATCGAATATCAAAACATTCCTAGATGTCTAAATACATTAACTGATGCACTAGCTAACTATGTGTTGGACAAACATTTAGGACTCTTATAAATCAATCACACATTACATGTATAACACAACACAAGATAAGCCGGTAGAATCTGTATATATGTATATAATGATCAAAAGTTTTTTACAAAAAGTTTTTATCCAAGGACCAAAATCTCAAAAATATGAAACCCATGGATTCTACAAAATAGCGTCACAGATGATGCTCACGATAACACACAACTGCTCAGGCTACCCTACGAAGCAGTCAACTGACAGACTCGGACATGCCCACAGTATGGCACTGGTAACGTCTATGGATCTCCCCAATAACCATATCCAGGATGTTTGTGGTCAATCCCTCCAAGATCTTCTCCACTGCCTCATAGTCTTCGGCATCCCATCTCACCACTGGAGCTGCCTCTCCTCGCCACTGAATAGGAGAGGTTTCTGGAGGTCGATATGGCCCCACATCTGTGTCATCAAAAATATATTTTTTGATTAGTTCTTGGATAAACACAAAAAAAATTCATATAATAAAACTTGCAAAAACATTTAAAAAGAACAAAATGTGTACTTATTACCTAGGTCACCCCACTAATCATCCTGAGGCAGGGCCAAATCCGAATCCTCTCAGAAATCCAAACTAGTCTATGCGTAGTCATCAATCATCAGCATCTGGGGCCACAACCAATTGAAAAATGAATCATTATACTTGATTATAGGCCCCTACGTTTCGAGCCATGAGGTTACACCACCTCAACATCCTCAGATCCTGTGGGGTCGGTAAACCCCAATCAACCTGTAATCACAGCAGATGGACCCTCTCGAGGAAGAAGGACACCAACAATGATCTGTACCCAAACTGATTCAAGTTACCCCTTTTACACTTCGTCAATTGCCTTTTCATACTGCAAAGAACTGCATCCGACCAGTTGAAGACCTGAGGCTCTGTGCACTCTATGGTGTATTGGAAGTATCTTTCGAGAGCCATGTGTGGAGTCGTGCTCCTAGACATGTGTACAATAGTGAACATGATGGTTCGCAGGGTCAAATCTTGGACCCCCCAAATAGAAACCTTACCCTTTCTTCTTTCTACCTTAGGAACACAATACTGGCGACAATACTCACTCATAGGGAGTCTGCCGCCTCGGCCACTGGTCAAGCTAACATGGTATCCATGCTATGATAACCCCGTTAGAAAATAGATATCCTCGATATCTAGGGTTAGTGTATGGACTCCCACGTGAAATAACTATTGGTCCATGTCCCACATATGGACCAGGTATTCCAACAATCTGAGTTGGGCTCTCATGCCCGGAATCCTGAAGAACTTCAAGATCCCACGGTCTCGGAGGGTAGAAACTATACCCGGGTCATTCCTGGAAATGGCATCATCTTCCTCATGTTCTCTTTCGCACCACTTCAACATTGTGATGGTCAAACACCTGCACAAGAGCCATGAGAGAAGAGTTAGCAACTTGTTCCAAACTTTTGCATATTTTTTATTAAGAAAAACTTAAATTCAAAATCCATGTCTCGACCCTCACAGGTGAGCCTTTGGCATAGTGCGATATTCTTGCAGGTGCCCTAAAGGCCACCTGCAAGAATATTAGATTCTCGTAGGTCCTGCAAGAATTCTCAAGCGCATGGTGTGGCCCTAAAACAGACTTAAAATCCAAGAAATTGCCAATAAAAACAAAAAAAATGAACCATGAAAAGTTGAAGGATCAAGAGTTTACCTCCTTGGCTCAAACGGTTTGCCGAATGATCGCTTGTGCCTCCCACAATCGAGCAAAGAAATTTGGGGGAAAATGAGGTATGTTGGACAAGTTTTTGGCATAATCATAATGAAATGGTAGAAAGCCCTTTTTACCCATATTTATTCACTTTTTACTATTTTTTATTGGTTTTTATATATTATTTTTCTTATAAAACTTAATGCCCTAATGGTCTTGTGAGTATGGTTGTTGCAGGTATAGCAACTTCGAAGTCCGAACAAGGGGTACGGGTGTTTTTTATTTTTGTCACATATGCGACTACTTTTTAAGGGTTTTTATAGGAAAATGCTCGAGCTCAGTATTCGTTCATTCTCGCCCTCGAAAATATATGAGAACATAACCGAGTATACTTTTTCTCATATTTTCGTACTCATCATGGTAACATGAAAATGATGAACCTAAGGGAGTGTCCTTTAATATCTTTTCACGCTCCATAAAAACAAAAAGATCGTCGAGCGATCTTGTTCTCTTCACGCTCGTTAAAGTATTTGAAGAAAACATTCGACGGGCGATAGTTTATCACTTTTTCGGTCTCGTCGAATTTATTTACAAAAAAGGAACTGGGATAGTTCTCTTTAAGTGTTTTTCAGACTATCAAAACATGAAAAAACCCCGAGTTTTCTTTCTTTGGACTCATAAACAAACATTGAAAGGCCCATATGGGACTGAGCCACTGCTTCCTAGGGTTCGTTAAATATACTCCGAGGAAATCATCCGAAGGATGAGCTTACATTGACAAGCATATGTTATCCTCCTCAATCTTGTGTAAAAATAAAGAGGTACTCGCCAGAAATGGTGGGGGAAATTTTGGGAAAGGGATGTGTTTTCGTATTCATATTAATGGCAGTAAGAGTCACTCTTGAACATGACACCACCTATTCATCATTTGAATCCGGGTTGGGAAATCCACTTGTCTATCGTTCGACTTGCTACAAGGTCATATCTTGGGTCGTCTTTGAGTCATTGTTGCCAAGTCCTTGGTCGTTTCAATCATATGTTCAAGATAAGTTCAAATGAGCCCTCTATTGAGTCGGCCATTTGTAGTTGTCCATTCTTATCGTTTCGACCTTCCTTGTGTCTGTTTCAACCCTTGTTTATACTTTGATTCGTACTCAAAATATGTTACCTGTTTCGTGTCATTGATCGAGGATACATCAAGGCCCTCCTGTGACGAGTTTTGTTCCGTCGACTCCAACTCATTATCCGAAAATAAGACATAGAAATCATTTAGTATCTTGAAACCTGCATCCCTTAATGGAAGGTCTCTTCGCTTTTGACAGGGGTTTCACATCATTGATCCCTGATCGAGAGATTCTTCTGAGTGCTCGACTTCAGCTCATTCATTTGCATTCATTCAGATTGTACTTCATTACCTTGGGAGTCATTGACATCAATGGTGATTTTCCTCGCACTTGTTAACGGTTTTCATCACTGATTGGTAATCAAGTGGTTTCTACCATTGTCGACTTCAACACATGTAATCGCATGGCTAGGTTAGTACTTTTAGGTGATGGGATTGAAGACCCTAGGTCTTATATTTTTTATCCGGGATGAGATGGAGTATGGATGATTTGTATTGACACATAGATCCACTTTGTATGTCTTGTGTCTATGTCATTATTCAAGTCTTCTCACATAGATCCACAGTGTATTCCTGGTGGCTATGTATCATTTTGATGAAATGGATCCATAGTGTATGATTTGTGGCCATGACATACGTTTACGATTCCATTCATTTGTGATCTGAGTATGGGAATGCCTACCTCAGAACTGGTATTATATTTTGCAGATGTTTGATTGTTTATAGTTTTCCGACTAGGTGCGCTCCTTGTTTTTGACACACACATGCATTTTACAAAGTATTTTGGTTGTCACAAGTTTCAACCTCATACTTTGGGGGGCATTTTGTTACACATGATTTTGGTCACTCTGGTGATGTTTCTATAAGTGATGTATTCAGGCTCCCACAAGGACTTTTTGCCTGAGAAAAGTCATTGCTATCTTCTTCCAAAAACACATTTTTAAGGTGAGTTCGCAGGCTACCTATGTTACAGGGTGAGAAAATCCCTCATTCTCATAGGTCGCCCACACTTAGGGTGCGAACTGTTCATAGTCTGCTCTATAGATAGGGTGCGAACCTGTTTTGTGGCTTGAAAAGGAGAAGAGGTCGCGAAGGTTCTAGAAGGGGATATTCTAGAAAATGAGTTGGCATTCGCATGGTTGGCATCCTACTGACTTCTCAGATTTAGTGGGATCATCCTCATCCATGTAACCATCTCTCCTTATCCTATATATTGAAAGGTTTCTCATGGAAAAGGTTAAGCAGAAATGAATGGAGAACTAGTAAAAGAATTGTGTTAAGAAGCCTGCTTGGATAGAATCTTGAAGACTCATTTTGGCCCACCAAGTGGTATTGGATCTTCTTCATGCAAGTATAGAGAAAGTGTGTGTGTTGGAACCAAGGGTCACTAAAAGGAAGCTTGCGACATCAAGGCGATCTGGTTGTATCTTCTACTTTCTATCAATATAATACAACGAAATGTCCCTTTCCCATAAAATTACTCTCATTTTGTTGCGCAACTCCTTGATTATATGCATAGGTTGACATTGAATATACTTTGATATCTTCACTTTGGTTGGTTTGTGTTTTCTTGGACTTGATTCCACAAGAGAACTGGAGCGAAGCGGGAACAACAGAGACCAAAGGAAGAAATATCAAGGTATGTCACTTATTTCTTCTCATTAGTAGATTCAATGACTACAACTTAGGGAAAGAGTCATGTTCTAGTCTGTTTTGTTCTAGATCCAGGTGGATCTAGGGAGATCTGTTAGTGTCTGCACCTACCGATTTATCTGATAACAACTGGTTGAAATCGCATGAGGCGATACTCAACTGTAAGATGAAATGGTTGAGCTTGGTCAATGATGAGGGACAAAGACTCATGATTGTAGGTCGGAACCAAGGAGTTTCCCTAAGGTTTATCTCTTCCTTGCAGTTACGGAAGAGCATGCGCAAGGGAGGTAAGATTTATGAGATCCTTTCGTTAAACGAGAAGGGAGTAGTAGAAGGTCTAGAACACCTTCCTATGGTGAGAGAGTTTATGGACGTCTTCCCAAAGGAGTTACCTTGGATTCCGCCAGAGAGGGAATTGGAGTTTACCATAGACCTAAAACCAGGGACTGAACCAATAGCGATAATGCCTTATCGTATGTCAACCCCGGAGTTATAGGAATTGAAAATGCAACTGAAGGAGTTGTTGGACCTGTGAATTATACGTCCAAGTGTGTCACCGTGGGGTGCACCTGTTATCTTCATACAAAAGAAGGATGGGTCATGGAGACTCTTCATTGACTATCGTAAACTGAACAAGGAAACAATCAAGAATTAGTATATGTTATTGAGGATTGATGATTGGTTCTATCAGATGAAGGGTGCGACGTTGTTTTCAAAGATCTATTTGCGATCAGGTTATTACCAGTTACAAATCAAGGAGGATGATGTCCCTAAGAACGCCTTTAAGACGAGGTTTGGACATTACAAGTTTATTGTTTTACCGTTTGGACTAGCAAACGACCCAGGGTTATTTATGACTTTGATGAACGGGTTGTTCCACGAGTACTTGGACAAGTTCATCCAAGTATTCATTGACAAAATTTTGATTTACTCTCAGATGAAAAAGGAGCATGACGAGCACTTGTGTTTGGTAATACAGTGTCTACGAGAGCACAAATTGTTTGGGAAGTTGTCCAAATGCTCGTTTTATCAATTGAGGATTCACTACTTTAGGCATGTCATCTCCGATGAAGGTATCGTCGTGGATCCAGCAAAGGTCGAGTCTATTATGGAATGGCTTGCGCTGACGAATGTCCCAGAAGTGTGTAGCTTCATTGGTTCAGCAAGATACTATCGATGGTTCATCAAGGGATTTTCAAAGATAAAAAATCTTATCATGAAATTACAAAAGAAGAACACGAAGTTTGTTTGGACTGATAAATGTGAGGAAGAATTTCAGAGGCTCGAAGAGTTGTTGACAATGACACCGATACTAAAGGTCCCTGACATAGACGGGAACTTCTTGGTATGCATTGATGCATCCAAGGAAGTTTTAGGCAAAGTCTTGATGCAATACGATCGAGTGATCACTTACATCTCGAGGAAAATGAGAAGGCATGAGGAGAACTATGCGACGCACGATTTGGAGTTGTTAGCCATTGTATATGCCTTGAAGGTTTTAAGACACCACCTTGTTGGACGAAAAATTGAACTAAATACGGACCACTGTGAACTATAGCACATCTTTACGCAAAGTGACCTGAACGCGCGATAACGACGTTTGTTAGAATTTCTTAGAGAATAGGACTTCGAGATTACTTACCTAAAAGGAATAGTGAACCGAGTGGCAGATGCATTGAGTTGGAGACCACACATGTTTTCAGTGTTTCCTCTTCAGAAGAATCTACGTGAAAATATTCTAACTTTACAGTGCGATGATGACTGGTACAATGAGGTCAAGGATTTTATCGGACAAAACACAATAATGGTACGAAGATTTGAATGATTTACGTTGGATGACGATGGACTATTGAGGTTTACAAATTGGATTTACATACCACCAAATGACAAGTTGAGGAGTTTGATCCTAAACGAGGCTCACAGAGAAGTATACATGGCTCACCTAGGAGTCACGAAGATGAGGGAGGACCTTAAACCCGTATTCTTCTAGAAAGGAATGAAGGCATACATAGTTAGCTATGTGGCCAGATGTCTAGAATGTTAGTAGGTAAAGGCTGAACATAGACATCCAGCAGGATTACTACAGCCACACACTATTCCAGAATCGAAATGGGAGGTCATTTCGATGGATTTCATTGTTGTATGTCCACTGACGGGAAGGAGACATGACTCGATTTTTGTGGTAGTCGACACTCTGACGAAGAGTGATCATTTTATTCCTATGCATATGACGTATCAGACACCTGACATAGCTATATTTTTCATCAGTGAGATTGTGAGGCTGCATGGCGTGCCTAAGAGGATTATATTCGATCGAGGATCAATGTTTATCAGATGATTTTGGACCATTTTCCAAGAGGCCTTGGGGACCCAACTTAACTTTAGTACTGTGTATTACACGGAGACTGACGGGCAAACCGAACGAAAAAAAAAAAAAATATTGCAAGACATGTTGCACATGTAGGTGATGGACCAATAGAAGCGTTGGGAAGAATTCTTTCCACTGGTAGAATTTGCTTATAAAAACAGTTACCAAAGAACCATTATGATGGTGCCTTTCAAGTTTCTTTTTGGGTGACCGTGTCAAACTCCTTTGAGTTGGGATCAGCTTGAGTATAGGGTCCTGGTGGGACTGGAAGCGATCCAAGAAATGGAAGAGAAAATGAAAACAATAAGACAAAGTATCAAAGAAGCGCAGGATCAACAGAAGAGTTATGTCTATGCGCACCATGTCGACCATAGTTATGAAGTTGTTGATCGATTCTTCTTGCAGGTAAAACCGCATAAGAGTTCGATCAAGTTTGGAAAGGGAGATAAACTCTCTCCTAGGTTCGTGGGAACTTTCGAGATAGTGGAGAGGAAGGGGCCCATGGCCTATCGACTAGCCTTTCCTTATTCTTTGAGTCGTATGCACGATGTTTTTCACGTATATGTTTTGAGACATTATATTAGTGATCCTACACATGTTATTGACATGAGTTCCTTGCAGGTGTAGGACGAGGGGGCACTCATGGCTGAGATGATCCACATCCTAGATCATCACATTCGATAGCTATGACATCGAACAGTAGATCAGGTCAAGGTCTAGTGGGACAACTATACTCTGCACTCGACGGCCTGGGAGGATGCATATGATATGCACCAGCAGTTTCCATTTTTGTTTGATAGATAGACATATGATACTATGATACACATTATTTTGGCACTTAGATACTGTAAAAATTTGGTATGAAGTTTAGAACAAGAGGGGGTGTATGTAACATCCCACTCTTGTGTGCACTGAGCAAACTTATTCTTTGAGGACACTTTCTTGCAAGTGATCCAGATTATTATACTAATGGGCATTTGATTATGATTATGAGGCATTATGGATTGATGACATGTTATTTTTTTGTATTGACATAGACAGGTTCTATTGACTCGGTTTTCCTGAGTGTGCAGGATTTTGGACCTTGAGGATGCAAAGGCATCGATGAAACCCTTGGACTTTGGATTGAGTCAAGGAGAGGACTATTGGGGTTTGATTGTCGTATATATGACATTTGTGCATCTGATTAGATGATATGATTATGGATATTATTTCTGACATGATTCTTTGATGATGCAGGCTGACAATACCTTGTCGACCAGACTCACATGTGGAGTAGAGGGGTCACGCACGATAACCAGAGACATTGAAGGAGAGGTGTGGACAACAACCCTGCCACAACCTACTAGCACTCCCTCCTTGGATCGAACTATAAGTTAACAATTACCTAGTTTGAGAAGACCCATGATGCCATGAGGGCAGACTGCGATAGTCGCTCATGATGATTCTAAGGGGTGCGCGATAAGGTAGGGGCCTTACTCCTTCTAGGCCCTTAGTCTCCCACAAGATCACCTGACGAAGTATTGACTCCTAGGGTTTTTTATGTCTACCAAGTCATTCAAGAGGCGAGTGGCACCCTTGGAACACGTAGTGTGTCTTAAAGGGCATGTCGCATTGTTAACTAATAAAATAATAAACCTAGATGGCCTTAGAACAAATAACATGATAAGAAAGATTTAAAAACAATTTCCCTAATAAAATGTCACCCAGCCTAAAAAATTAAAATCTAGGTCTAATGTAATACTTGTGGTAAAAAATAAAAAATAATAATAATCATCATTAAACATGTGACAAAAAGGGGGTAATAAACTCGATTAAATTATTAAAATCAAATTATTGAGGGATTTAAAATTTTAAAAGGGAAATGATTGTTTTGTTACACATGATAATTGAAGTTTATTAATTAAAAAGAAAAAGGGGCAAAAGTTAATTTTCTACACTAACTAATTTGAGTTTAGATAAAAAGGGAAAGAGGGAAATTTAAAAGAATTAGGAAACTAGGGGAAAAAGGGGGAAACATAAACAAAAAGGGAAACATAAGGAAAAAACAGAATGACCAACTTAGCAAGGAATCTTGCCTTTAAGAACTTTCTAAATTGAACTCAACTAATAAATTAGTAAGGGAGTAAGTCATTAAATTGTGTAAGGGAATATGAGGACACCTAGGAGAGATTCTAGGAATATTTTTAGGTGGGTGAGGGAAATAGGAGTAATTAAAAAATTAATGAAATTAATTTCTGGTGCAACGAAGCGGATGGGTGACACATGTACGGGGAGGATTTTTCTGAATTAAATTTTTGAAAAATAAATTAAATGGGAAATTGGGAAAGAAAATGACTTAGAAACTCTATATAAAGGAGGGAGGAGGATGATGATGGATCTCTTCTATTATGCGTAACATTATGCTGTAGAATTTTAGACTTGATTGACTTATCTTGTGGTAGTTGGGATACCCATCTCAGTGAGGAGTGGTATCTTGGCCTTGCGAGGCGAGCTGGGATCTAGTTGTTCTTTGGTTTAGTGTGTGTGGCCCCTTTGTAGCTCGGGGGGCTAAGGGAGAAGAAGAGTACCCCTAGTGTTGGCTAGGAAGTACCGATGAAGTCTCATCGGTCAACAAGTGAGAGTTTCATAGAGCGTGTGGGACATCGACTCGGAGCAGTCACCTTGGGCTACGATACACAAACTTTGGTTTTACATAGTAGATTACTATTGATCTGGAGATTTCGTTTCTGTACTTTTAATTATGTAAGAAAGTTTTTGACTTCGCAATGTAATCGAGAACTTAATTTCCCCATAGCCTTAATCTCATTGCTTGACTTGATTCCCTTGGCATTCGATCCCTTAATGATGTGAGTGCCCTATTGGTTTTATTGATTTATCATGAAGAGTTTTGATTTACTTCATCCTCATCCCTAGATCATCAGTCTACGCCTGAGAAGTCAGTCAGGAGTCGGATTGAAAGTCGTCGCTTCAGTGTTAATAGACCTATAGATCCTTACCAATTGGCGAGTTTTCGCTCTGTAATTTAATACCTTGCCGTAATTTTTCCTCTGAAATTTCATTATGTTTATGGGCGACTTTACCTTGCGTTCTGACCTACCTAGTCAACGATTTTCCTATGCATTTGAATATGTTTTCAAGGAAATTTTTCCCGATGTTTTCCATACATCTGGCTTGCATTCTTCCTCTGCAACTCATCATTCTGATGGTGAAATTACCTTCTTTTTTTATGCATGCAACCACGATTTTCTTTCCTCTGTGTTTTGTGTAATTGTTCCAAATGAGTAGCGATTTTAAACTCTGCAACTTGACAGTTATCAAATGTCCGAGTTATGGTTTTTACTCTCACATTTCCAACGTTTGCATGTATGATTTTCACTTGACAATGATTTTTATTCAAAAACCGGAAATTATAGTTAAAAGAATGGTGAATTCTTTTACGATAGTAACTAATGTCAGTTTTTAACAACAATTCCTACTTGGTTACTATGGATAGAAATTATAGACTCGACTACAAATTTCGTAGAAGGACAATGAACTACTCATTGTCTGATAATGAGATAAATATGTCAGTATGCATTTTTTTGTTGTGTTCCCAGCAGAGTGAAAAAGGATATGTAGATGTGTTTGCATTTTAGTTTGATTCCCCGGTAGAGAATGATAACGATACCTATGTATACAGTTAAGATGATGTTCCCAGCAGAGACGAAATGATTGTGGCGTTGAGTTTTTTTTGGTTGAAAATTTCCAACTTGGTAACTTCCTTATGTACGCATATGCTTTTATTTTTTTTGGTGGTGATAATTCCAGTGGATGTCCACGTGTGATGGCACGTTGGTTATTCAGTCCTTCCCAAGTCATTGGGCAGAGTTACACCTGTGAGAATTTTTGTTGACGCCTCCATTGTTTTGCACAATATGTGTTTTGGTTTAATGATTTTTTTTGTAATGCAAATTTATATGTGATAACCTCATGAATATTTTATTGGCATTATATCCCATGGCCACTTAACAACCTTCTCCTATTATTCACCTTACGTGAACAAGTAAAAGGATGGAATTATCACAAAACAATTTATTAGCATTGAAATAGTGTTCTAAACCCAACATTTTATTATGGCGTTTTCAATGGTTGATTAATGCATTGGGTCAACATTTCCTGCAGACATGGTTTTTGAGCATGATTATGATTTGGGCCAATGATTTAATAAAGTTAGGCACAACATGTCCATGGCACTACTAACATCCTTTCCAGGCATTAAATGATAGTGAATTCCTTACCTTTCACAATGGTATCTCATTTAATGTTCAACTATCTCATTATTCCAACATCCCTGTATTTATTAGGCTGCCCTTGGGTGATTGTAGTCAGAAATTTTGATTTAATAGACAACTGGTTATTATTCAACAATTTTAGTGGTGTAATAGACAACTGGTTAAACTTTAATACGAATAGTAATGCTGAAATCATTTGGAAATCAATGTTGTGAATAATGTCATGTTTATTGCAAATTACAATACTATGGTTAATGTTGTTGTATATTGGTAAATTGCTAAATTAGATGGTATGTAATTTGTAATCTAGACTTGTATCTAACTTAGACTTGTATCTAATTTACAATTTAGACTCGTAATTAATTTATGATTTAGACTTGTATTGAATTTGTAATCTAGACTTATATCTAACTCAGAATTGTATCTAATTTATAAATTAGACTTGTATTTAACTTGTAGTTTAGACTTGTATCTATTTTAGACATGTATCTAAGTTGTAAATTAGACTGGAATTTAATGTTAATTTAGAATTGTAATTTATTGACTAATTTGTAATTTAGACTTGCTAATTATATTGGTAATGAATGTTAAATTAGATTGTAAGTATTGACTAATTTAGACTTGATTAATGGTTGGGTTGTTGGTGAAGTCGTGTATGAGCTTTCACTTTTCTTCGAACAACGTCATCATGCGTCTTGTCGATCTATTGCTTGGGGTGTGGGTGTACTCCTTGTTATCACTGAGTTTGTACTTTAGGTCAAGTAGCTGAAGGGTAAGGGTCAAACTGGCGTAACAGGAGCTTCCCCACCCACTGTCACCTCGATGGGGGGTTGTTTCTATTTAGGGTGGCTAAGCCCAAGGGAGACGTCCCTGGCAATCTGGGGTTTTTGAAAGGAAAGGCTCTAAGGATTAAGGCTAGTTTCCCCTTCTCAGATTACCACCAAGAAGATAGTCAAATGAAGAAAAACTACAAAAGAGGTACCATCTTGCGAGACAAGACAATAATGATACTAGTACATGCAACAATGGTTAATACTTCATTAATCAATGGCTATCAATATTTAAGGTACATGAGCATAATCAGTAGTAAATATTGACAAAGTCAATGCTTGCAATAATAACAATGGCATATAGTATTACTTGTCAATAAACACTAGAACAATATGAAGATAATCAATCCTTGAATTAAATCAATGTATTAAATGTTATTAATTGCTCATATACAAAGGTAGTTGCGTCAACATCCTAGGAATGACATCAGGTTTCTTCTAGGGTCAGTATGATAGACAAGAAAGTCAATGTTTTGTTATTTAGCTAATGAAAACTATCAATACATCAATGTCTATCACGAGATGACCAAGCCACAGTAGTTTCTATCAACCAAAAGCTCAAATAAGGCATGATGTCATCATCAATTTCTAGGTTGGTAGACGTTAGGGTTAGTTAGAGTTTCAAATTTGAAAGTTTTGAAAGATTGTTTTTGCACAACAAGCTCAATGTTGGAGACAAAAACCAGTGCCTTAGGGTATTATGGAGTCAAAAGTAAGGGCAAGATCTCGGGAGGATCAAAATCTAAAGACTAAAGAGTTAGGTTCTATGGTGCTGCAATGGCAGGGCCCTAGAATCAAAACCCTAAGGGAAGGAGGCTCATTCCGGTGTTGCTTAAGAAAGGCCTCATTCTCCTTCCTCTTTCTTTAAATATTCTTGGCAAAACAACTAGCTTTAAAACACAAATCTAAGGGAGAAAGGTGTTGCAAGAGCAAGGCCCTTCAAACCCTAAAAAGTTAAAACCCTAGGTGTAGAATCAACTAGGCCTAGGACGTCACCTTTGTTCAACTTATATCTCAAAGCTAACTCAGAAAAAGGAATGATTAGTGTAGAAACGGCTAGGCTATATCCTCCTTAATCAATGGCTAAAACAAGTTTCTCTAGCATGGGGACATATAGCAAGGACCTACTTGTGTGCTTGCTACCTAGGGTTTCAAGATTAAGCAATATAATAGAAATACAATAAAAAATGTAAGAGATTTAACCTACAACCATTCATTCAAGAAGTTTTGCATGAAAAATACACTTACAAATCCTGAAGAATGCTCATCAAACCCTAGTTGTAAACCTTCCAATGAGAGAAACACCATAATATGCCAAGAAAATCCTCCAAACAAGAGTTGCGCCTCACTTCCAAGAGCCAAAATACCAAGACAAAAACTAAAATTAGATCTCTCACAAGAGAGTGAGTTATGTTATGTTTAAAATGAGAGGCAACGTCCTCTATTTATACCAATCAATGACCTTTTAATTAAATTTTAGGTCATTAAAACAACCCAAGGATGACTACCAATTTTACACTGTTTTTACATTAAATGCTAAAAAATTATCATAATATGAGCAAAAGGAGGGACGTCTAGCCCTTTGAGGGAGACGTTGGCCTTTTTTGGGCAAGCTCAGCATCCAAACAACCAAACGTTGGCCCTTCTAGGGCTTCTCCAAGCTACCACATGTGCCAAAATACCTGAGCACACTGCCACACGCTCCAGACAACGCCCAAATCTCTCAGGTGACGTCCTGTCCATCAAAGGCACACGTTCCATTTGCAGTGGGTGATCCCCCCTAGGTCGGGCTCTGCCAAAGTGTCCTGGGTGGAACGTCCTTCTTCCTTCTCGTGCAATGGATCATCACAACGTTGTCCTGTCTCTACCATCCCAACAACCATCTGATGGGCTCTTCATCCCCATGGAGGTCCGAGCTAATCATATCCCCATGTGTACCAGTCCACTAGTACCTGTCCGTCAGGTATGGTCCTGCACATCAAAAACTAGGCCCTCCATGGGCTCATTAGTCCTCGGGATCATAGCAATGTCAATCATATTTCATCATTAAATTTATCAAATACATGCATAAAACCCCTAACATATCCTCTAAGAGCTCAAAGACATTACACATATCTACTATACAAATTTGAAGAAACAAACAGAACAACCTATTGGGATAATATCCACAAGAAAAGGAAAGTTTCCACATAGTATCATTCAAGCCATGTTTATGAAGTGATATGGTATGGGGGTGTCCAGTCACAGTAAGACCAGGGGTAGGTGTTGTCCGTGGGTGCCTTTGTAGGAGGTGACTTGTACCCCTCATGGATGCACTTTTTCCAAGCCCCTTTATTGCATTTATTTATTTATTGTTTTTCTTTCTTTTTACTTCAAGGTATGACCAGAGGACACTGCCTTGGCGTGGTGACTAGAGCTGACAGTGTTACCCACTGGTATTTTTGCAGAAATGATAAGGTTGGCTCATGATGAGACCCCCTTTCCCTTGGCCATGCAACCAAAGGTCATTGCCCTAGTGTGGTGACCAGATGATGGAAATTTCATACTGTTAGATATCTATGAACATAATGGGCCGGCTCATGATGAGACCTCCCATCCTCTTGTTTAGATCTTGTTTTACTATTTTTTCTTAGGGTCCCTTTTGTTTCTTATTGACAGGCCTTTTATTGCCTTCTCGGGGATCCCTGGGCGAAGCATCTCTAGGTTTCATTTCCTATGGCTTTTATCTTTTACCAGCTTCTTTTACCCCCTGGGCCTTTAGCCCCTTCTTCCCACAGGACAAGGTGTAACCCTCAAAGGTCATCCTAATGGCCGGACTAAGGGAATGGGATGGATGTATGGGAGATAATATGTAAAATGATAAAATGGTGGGAGAGGACGATGGCTCTGCAAATCCCCCCTGGTGGCTAACCAAAACCCATGAATACAAGCTTGCTAGGTCACCCCGTTAATCCCCCCAACAATGGTCAAGTGGATCAGTGTAAGATCCAAGCAATCATCAGAAATGTAAGGAACCTGATGCACATATAAGAAGGTTATAACGATCAAACATGACACATACCATGATACCTTGGACCAATTACCTCATGGAGCAAAAGTCTTCTATGATGCAAGTCCAAGTCGATGGTAATGGAAGTTGTTGTTGCTGACAGGACACGTCTGGTGAAGAAGAAGAAGGATGGGCCCTCCAGGGCCATGCTCAGGTCAATCCTACTCTCGGTACTCCATGTCTAGGACCTGTGGGCCTCGAGACATGATCTCCTAGTTATCCCTAGAGATCGAGGATAACAGTCCTCATGTCAGTAACTTGGCTCCTAGTGAGTCGGATTCATCTGGAGTCCTTGGTCCAGATAGGTTAGGTAGCGCCAGGGTTATCGCTGCACCTATCACCTAGGGACATCATGAGTCCTAATGAGGGGATCATGGAGCGCCCTATTGGATAGAGGTGAATGATATCTTTTCCAGAGTGTGTGCTTCCCATGTGAGTGTTGTTGATCATTGTATATGTTGCTAGCGTGTGGGTTGTAATGCCTTCATGTGTTTGGTTGCATTCCTTTTAGGTTCTAGTTATTGGTCGTCGAGACCGTTGTGTCGAGAATGTGGATGTTGTCCCCTATCCTGTATGCGTCATCGTGTTTGTGTCGAGCGGGCAGTCTTTCTTTCTGTCCTTGATTTCCACATGTTTCACCTAGTTGCTCGATGTGCTAATGTTAAATTGTTGTTGTTTTTTGCTCGATCTGCTTGTGTGTTTTTCGTCGTCAGTTGTGTGGTTCAACTGTTGTCGTCATGGCCCTCCTACCTAAAAGAAAATAAAATTGCACTTACCGCTTCGCTTGTTGTTGTAATGATGGGGTCATCACATTAACCTAGTCATCCCCTTATTTAATGCACCATCCATTCATTGTCCAATGAGTATAATCAACATTTGTCTCATAAATATACCATAATTCAAACTATGTCAATTAATTTCCATATGGAAAACTCAGCTACACAATAAACATTACTATATTTCTAGCATATGGTTCAACATCCAAAGCAGTAGTGGGACATGTGGACAAGAGAGAAAATGCACCAGTTATCAAAATGTACATGCCTGGACCATGAGCCACTGAGGAAAAATGACCAAAGGTTATAACTAACCAAAGGTAGATTCTATGGAGTGCTCTGGTACTCGATTTAGAGTTTGGGATATTAAAGTGTTACCCCAAGCACTTAAGGTGGATGCACATCAACTAACAAATGAAGAGTATAATAGTTTCTCTAGGAGATAGCACTCCACTTGGACAATGAAGAGTGGGAATATGGGGGTTCTCCTCTATATAGATCTCACACTTAGATGACTGGACACCAAGATGAACCTATGTGGGATATCTACATGTTAGGGTTCACACTCAGACCATGTGAAATAAAGAATAAGAGTGGGGAGGCTCTTGTACGGTAGAGTTTGAGTGTAGATACCTTTGAGTAGCAAGGGAACAATGAATAGTGCACCCAACTACTACAGTGAGGTCACATGCAGTGTAGATAGAAAATACACAAGGGATGGTGCACCTAAATGGTGGAGTGGAGTCTTGTGCAATTTATGCAGTGGAATTAATTCATGGAAGAAATTAAATAAGACATGGGAAGGATATCTTCATGAAAAATGTTCCCAATAATGAGTTAAATTCCCAACAAGATGAAAAACATCTCAACAAACAATCTAAATTCCCAACAAGATGGAAAACACCTCAACAAACAATCTATATGACCAACAAGATGGATATTCCCGAATGACTAATGAATTGTTCACGAGAACAACATTTCAGACATCATTTCATCATCCAGAAAATGAGCATATGCCCCAGAGAGAGAGAGAGAGAGTCCCAGGAGACATAAATATGTTTTAGCAAGCTCTCCAACAACTCTGGAAAGATGACCATGGATCTTCCATTTCCTAGTGCATTGGATGGTGGATATTATCTAACGGTTGCAATGGGTAAGAACCATTTAAACAATAATATTTTTTGAGAACCTCTCACATAGTACAATAGAATAATATGCAACAAATAAATCTTACTCCAGTCAAATAAGGTACATAAAAAACATTAGAGTTAATTAGCAGGCTTCAAATAAACACAATAGCAAACTTAATCACTTCACATAGAGGAAATGCACATTAAGGAATGAATTTTTATTTTCCATGGAACCCAATTGGGAAAACCAGTCGAATGGTGCTCAATATTCTTATTTATGCAAGTCTGCAATTTTTTACAATTCTCTCCTCCTTTGTGGCCAAAATACCTTTGTGTATGAGAGAGAGTGAAGAAATAGGGAGCGCTAGTGGGTAAGTCTAGATGGATAATAGCCATGGCTCTTCACCTCCCATTCATTAGCCTTCCCTCCTATACATTTCCTTGGCATTTTAATTATTTTTCTTTAAATGTTCTCTTACATCATTATTTGGATTATTCCACATAAACTTGCATTGTTTTGTGTGGCTTATATAATGCATTCAGATCACCAATTTGTGTTGCATGTATAGATTCTTATCCAATTTTTAGTCCAAAGCCATTTCGGATCAGGTGAGAACCCATGATTGACTANGAAGAATGGTCATGTCCAGGAAGGCCACGCTTTGGGCTAGCATATCCTGATCGGGTTGGACGAGCACCAAGCGAGAGCAGAGGGTAAGTATAAGGGAGAGATTATTATCTAATTTCTCCACCTTTAATCTAAGGTCTGAAACCTCCCCTCGAACCTCAAAGACAAGCTTTAATTAGTCCTCTGTCAAGCAAACTTGCTTGGACTTTGCACTTGAATGGTCATCCACCAATGGTGTTTTCAAAGGCTGAGAGGTAAGGCTGCTCTCCCCTAAGAGTGAGACCCCTCCAACAAGACCAAGATGAGATTCAATTATTCTAATAGATACCTTATATTCATCCAACCACTCCACCTGACATCCCAAAACCAAAGCATCCTATGAATCAGGTTGCACGAATGACCCAACCAACCAAGGTTCTGGTTCTCCACACTTCTGAACATATTCAACTGGAAAAACAACGTTTTCCTTATCTACATTCTTAGCAGAAGGGGGTTGGCTATTGTGCCACATTTCCGACCTCCAAAGAGTCCCTCACCCTCGTCGAACTTGACCTTGTTCCCTAGCTTGCAACATAGAGAGAGGAATGGTGACAATGCCACTAGTCAAAGAAACCTTCAAAACCTCTTCCAACCTTTAGCAGAGCTAGAGTAAATTGAGCCTCGAGGGTGAACCAACATTTTTGAACCTTGCTTCATAATTTCCTCACATGTCAATGCCATCAACTTTCATTTGTGGATCAATCAAATTAAATATGTAATTAGTTTCCCTCTCGTCAATGGTATCTTAAAGTCCATGGTTTGTCTCACATGCACAAACAAAAAAAACACCTTAATGCTCCTTCCTTTAAGGTGGTAGGAAGAGTTTTCCACGTGCCCACTTTGAGAGTGGAGCTATCAGGTGGTCAGACTCTTTCACCATATCGTCCCACATTAACCCCATCTAGGAATTTAATACTAAAATTTTATCAATAATAAAATAACAATTTAAGTCCATAAAAAATTAAATAATTTTATTCAAAATTATTTAATTAAATAAATATTTTTTCAAACATTACATAAATGAAAAATTATTTTTCGTTATCATTTCTAATTTTTTTAATAATTAAATCTCAATTATAATACACTTAATAAAAATACTTATATCCACTTACTCTGAAGATAAAATAGTGTCTTACTTCCGAAGTATTTATGATGCCTTTAAAGGAATCTTACGTTCCCATCCATTTATAAATTCTTATACTTATTACTTTTCCATATGAGCAATTGGCATTTTAATTTTATAGGTGAAGAGATGCATATAATAATATATTTATTACTTTCCCAATGAGCAAATCACATCTTGATTTTTTAAAAGCATATGGTGGCATGGCAACCTTATAAGGAGAAATGATGGTGACTTGTAAGGCATGCCTATGTTTCCTCCTCATTTTATAGGTGAAGTAATATATTTATTACTTTTCGAATAAGAAAATACCATCCTGATTTTATAAGCATATGGTGGCATGACAACATTTTAGAGAGAAATGATGGTGCCTTCAAAGGCATTCCTATGTTGCCTCCTCTTTGAAAATGTATGTATGATAATGTAGTTGTATAAGAGAATTTATCATCCATTTCAAAAGGCTTATAAATGTTACTTTTAAATTTATAGGAAAATAACATGCATAACAAGGAAAAGGGATTATTTTATATATTATTTAAATAAAAAAATGCACATAATAACCTATAAAAAAATTGTAAAAAAAAAAATATGTTTTTTTCATTAATTTTTTTTTAAATATATATAATAATATAGTTTTTTTTTTAAGAATATATAATAAAGTTTTTACAAAGTAAATTTTATAGGAATATAGAACTTTTGGTTTTCCTTTTCATCTTATCTTTTCAAAAGAGTGAAAATATGAAAGATTCCTTAGCATTGACTTTTGACATGTTTATGATGTTTCGTTTCACTAATAATAATAATAGGTGAGAATATATAAGAATATAATTGATTACAAAGTTGATTCTATTAAATGTAGGAATATCCAATGTATTTAAGAGGAATATAGAATTTTTGGATTTTTTTTTTCATTTTTCATCTTATCTTATCTTTTAAGTGTGAAAATGGAAAATATTCATTGGCATTGACTTTTGTTTTTTTAATTTCTTTATATAAAATAAGAAATATTTTTATATTTTTTATATTTTTGAAATATAAGAATTAAATGATTTTTAATAATGATTATAAAAATAGTGGATTAATAATTATTATATTAAAAGGTTATATAGAAATTGATTTTACTAAGACATTTTAGAGTAAGTGGATTGGAAGCATTAAAATCATAAAATATTATTGTTTAAATTTTATGGAAGTAAAGAGTTTACTTTGAGACAGACTTACATCGTAAAACATTTTTTAAAAATATATTTTATGAAAAGAAAATTAACAATCTTAATAATAATGTAATTATAAAAGTATAAATTTTATAAATAATGTTAATGCCATGATAATAAGTAATGAATCTGACTTAAAATGCTACTTTACTTTGGATTATAATGTTAAAATAATGAAAATTGTTTATTAATAAAATTTTTCTTTATTTATTTTTAATGTAATAACAAAATTTAGAAGCACCTTAGTCCTTTCTATTTTAATTAGAAAATTAAAACAAATGTATAATGTAATGCATAATACACTAAGTACAAAAAATAAACTATGTTATAATTATATTGGATAACAATTAAAATTAATATGTGTGAAGGAGAGAAGGGATAGTATAATTTTTTTTTAATATATGTGTAAATTAATACAGTATAAAAAAAATTATGAGTACTTAGGACCATAGGTTTATATTATATTGATTTTTTGTTTTTATAAAATTTTAAAATTCATTCATACACATACACACAAAATTTATATTTAAATAATTTTGAACTTAAATAAAATTGAAAATATTTTTTTCATATTGATTACTTAAAATAATAATTTAACTAATTATTAAAATTTAAAATAATTTTAATTTCGATCATATAACTACTAAAAGTAAATCCTAGTGAGAAACCTATTTGAATGTTAGTTTAACTAATTATTAAAATTTAAAATAATTTTAATTTCGATCATATAACTACTAAAAGGAAATCCTAG
>ML781921.1:336563-359606 GCA_009831015.1 Picea engelmannii | reverse complement strand
TAACGGCTCCCTCCCATTATTTTCTGCTATTGCACTAGACTGTGAGATGGTTGGCGGTGGTCAGGATGGATCCCTTGACCTTTGTGTACGAGTCTGCTTGGTTGATGAAGACGAAAAGCTGGTCTTCCACACTTATGTCAAGCCGCAAATTCCAGTTACAGATTATAGGTCATATTTTCATTTACAGCCCCCTTATTTGATCCTGACTTGGCGCTTGCCCTACTTATCTCAGTTGAATTACTTCAGGTTGCATTGCATGAACGAAGCACCTAATGGGCTATGTTATTTGCAGGCATGATGTCAGTGGCATCAAACCTGAACATCTGGTAGATGCAATGCCACTAAAGCAAGTGCAAGAGAAAATTCAACAGATCTTATACAATGGAGAAGCAATCTGGCGAGCTCGTCTAAAAGGAGGAAGAGCAAAGGCTCTTGTAGGACATGGTTTGGATCATGATCTGCAATGCTTGGCAATGGAATATCCCAGTAATCTAATTAGGTATGTAAGGCTTAAGGTGTGTATATATAATATCTATAGCTTATGTTGTGGTATTCATGGGATATCAAATAACTAGGTCATGATTGTTTCAGGGACACTTCCAAGTACACACCACTGCTTAAGAGTAGCAAAGCGAGCAACTCACTCAAGTATCTCACTCAATCATTTTTAGGGTAAATTAGTACCTTGCAAGCTTATTTTTTGCTACAAGCATATTGATTCTTGGATTATTTCTTGTGCACGAATGCTTATGATAGCGCCAAATTGTTGAACAAGATTTGTGGGCAATACACAGATTAAAGAATTGAGGGCATCGGGCACCCTTTTTAAATAAAATTAATCTGAATTGAAGTTTTGAAAGGAATGAATCATGCATTGGGTTAATTGTTTGCATGAATGCTTGGCACTGCAGCTACAAGATTCAAAATGGTGCTCATGATCCATATGAAGATTGTGTGGCAGCGATGCGTCTTTACAAGAAAATGCGGAATCTTGACCATTCGCCTAAGGAGGACCTGACTGTAGCTGAATTTCCTATTGACAATATCTTTGCAAATTGGAAACAGAAAGATTTGGAGAAAATGTCGCCTGAGACTTTGCTTCAAAATTCACAATCAGATTTCTACTGTTGGTGCTTGGATTCCAAGCGACAAACATGTTAAGTTTTAGCCCTTCCTAGAGCCATTGTGTATTGGAGGTGCGATTGTCTCTACCGCTTATCTTCACCGTCATCTAGTTGCAGTAGTAAACATGACCATGGGAGGAAGGCAAAAACAAAGCAACCTGGTGGACAATGTAAAACATTTTGAGATTAATACTATTATGCCATTTTTAAGACGGAAAATATATATTTTTAATTATTAAATATTATAAATAAATTATTTTTATTCACAAATATCTTTAACCATAGCAGTGATAAGATCAATTTTGGGTCTGCTGGTAAGTTTTATGGGGGGAATCTTTTGAGATCGATCTAAGGGAGTAGGATAAATTGTTTGAGATTTTTCATGTATTTAGAAAAATAAACTTATATTGATATATTTTTATTTTTATTTTTAAGTTATTAAATAATTTAAAGAAATAAAAAAAAAATACAAATGAGTGTATTTTATTATTATTATTATTATTTTATGTCTGGTTCAGTTAGTTGGGCATGGAACTTCATATTCACTGCACTTGTCAATTGAGCTACATATTTTATTATTTTAATAGTTAAAGTAAATGAGTGTTTTTTTATCATTTTAATATTAACAAAATTGAATTTGGATAAAGAGGATAACAATCATTCCTCCCAACCACCCAATCTAAATCAAATTAACACAATAAAATTATACGTATTTAATTTATCATTATATTTTTATATTATTATAATTGATTTAATTTTTTCTTTAATATTTTAAAATTCAATTAAATAATATTACAATAGTGATACATTTGTTTAAACTGTTTAATCTATAATTCACCTAACTACACTTCATGAAACTACTCTAGTTAGAACAAATCACCATATAATCAATTCTCTAGTAAATATCCAAGGAAATAATAAAACTTGGTCACTAGATGCATGTTTTTCCCTCACATGGCAAAAGTTTGGCATGCCTGTTACATGCTTGTTTGCTCATTGTTGGTTATAGAGTAATTCACTATCACTCCATGCATGGGAGATCTAATGTGATTGTGAATGTTAAATAGGTATACTTGTGTTTTATTGAATTTTGTTTTTCCTTAATAGAATTTTTTATATCAAGTTATTGGCTATTCTAAAAGAATTTTTTATATCAAGTTATTGGGTATTGGGTACTCTCAAAGAAAAATCCTAAATAAGCATTGTACAATGTTTATTCAATTTTGTTTTTCCTTAATAGAATTGTTTTTATCAAGTTATTGGCTATTCTAAAAGAATTTTTTATATCAAGTTATTGGGTATTGGGTACTCTCAAAGAAAAATCCTAAATAAGCATTGTACAATGTTTATTCAATTTTGTTTTTCCTTAATAGAATTGTTTTTATCAGGTTTTTGGCTACTATGAAAAGAAATTTATGAATAAGCATTAAACACAATAATGATTAGTTGGTTGGTTTCATTCAAGATTCATATAGTTCAACTTACATTTTAAGTTTTCTTTGCAAAAGTATCATTACTAGATTTTCTCTAGAGAAAGGACTTAGCAAATCACCATGCTTAAAACAATTTTGTAGGTATTTTATTAATTAATCAAACACGTATTTATACAAGATGTTTTCCTCAATAACATAACAAACTCATGAGGAAATCTCTCAACCACACACACATAAGTAGTATCATCTCTCACAACTAACTAAATCTAACAAATCCAAACCAATCACTGATGTAAGCATTGATTCTAACACCCTCTCTTAATGCATACATCACTAAGAACAATAATGAATTTAAATAAACACATTTTACAAAAAACGTTTTTGTCTGGTCTGGTCTCCATTAGCGCCTCTATCCACTTCTGAAGTATTGTAGACTACGTTCTTTCTCTCCCATTTATTCGAGTTACCACTTCATCCATTGAAGATACAATTAATTATGATCATCGATGACATATTTGTAATGAAGAGACCGATATCCATTATATTGACATACTTCCATCTATTGAAATACATGGTATGTTGTTGTCATTGTATTCACCAGTTATCTAGGAAAACAATCTATTCTATATAATGTAGAAATTTTAGCTCCAATATACACTAAGTCATAAACAAATTTCAACCTACTATAAATCTTCAACAGTAAAGAAATAAAATACTAAATGACAGAGATTTGAAACTAAAATAGCAGCGGAAATAATAATGAACAAAAGATAAATCACTCCATGTGACACTAGAAATTTCTGGGAAATGCCCTTGGAAAAAGCCGACTTGGGAAAACCAGTTCAATGAGATTTCTTCTTATTGAGCTCACAGAAGTTTCATATCAAAGTTTACAACAACAATAAATTCTTGTAAAAAGTGTGAACGAGCCTCCTCGATTTACGTGCTAAAAACTACACAAAACAGACCTCATTTTTTGCAATGTACAATCCCTTTACAACAAATAAAATCTCGATATTTGTGCACATTAGTAGTATTGTTCTGCACTAATTTCATACAACAAAGCACCTATAAAATTGTGCCCTCATCTTGCCTCAATTTATGGGCTTCTATGCAGTTGTACAACCTCTAAATAGTGTTGTACAACCTCCCTTTTCATTGTTGTCAGCTCATCATTTAATGCTACAATTTCAGGAAAGGTGTGCCCTCTTCTCCTCTTGGAAATCATGCCCTCCTTCAGTTGTACATACCCTCTCCTTCCTTGGAAATTGTGCCCCTCCTCTAGTTGTATGGACCTCCCTATTTCCCTTGGAGAATGTGCCATCTTCTTTCTTTTACTCTCACTTCTCCATGAGCTCAATCTCTCTCTTCAGAAAAGTGACTCTTCACCTTCCCACTCAAGATCTCCTCAAAGTGTGTGCCCTCTCTTCTTCAAGAGTTTCCTATATGCATTTCTAAAGTGTAACTCCTCTAACCCTTGATCTCCCTTGATTGAATCTCCACTTTCCCTTGAGATCAACGATCACGACTTAATATTCCGTTGAGATCAATTAAGTCACTTAAGTGACCCACAACATCATAAAGTCACTTTTACTCTTTAAAATAAAATAAAAGGATCAACTTTATAAAATCACTTTATAAAGTCACTTTATAAAGTCACTTTATAAAATAAAGTCACTAGGGAGAAATGTGCTTGGTCACTTCTACATGTTGGGCGTCGTCTATGAAGAAGTACCTCCGAGCTACCAAATCTAACATATGACTTTCATCTATCGAAGTACATGGTCTGCAGTTTTATTCATCAGTTTCCTAGGAAAGTAGTGTAGATACAGAATGTACCCATAAATCAATATTCAAAGTGACCTATTTCACACAAGCATACAATCACACCGAGTCACAACTATAACTAGTTGTTGTTGTTCTTGGGTCATTGCATCCTCCGAGAACCACAAGCAATAATAGACTGTAGGCATAACCAAACTAGTGATGTGTTCTTGTGGCGTGACATACATCAAAAACCACCAACTTAAGTTATGATACTATGTTCTATAATTGGTTCTTCATCAAATAATTTTACAAATAAAACAATGTTAATATATTTAACACGATAATTAACTACTATAAAAATCGGTTCACTTTATTTTCTTCCACTAAAACTAATATTATTTCACCATCACCTAGAGCTCCTAAAATGGCTTTGAATACCTCGAATAATGGATAGGTGGATGAGATAGCCCATCATCATAATTTCCCCGATGATGCTTCCATCAATTAGGATGGGTATGACGTTGTAGTGCTCACTTTTTCGGGCGCTCTGTCCATTGAGGTTTTCTCCTTCCATGTGCACATGACAAACAACTCATAAGTAATACAACAATTCCAATGGATGCTCCAAAAATAGTGGCTTTAGTAATGAAGACAATCTCATGCCTTCTTGAACACTGCCTATTTAATATCACGTCACCAACTCCACACTACACTCCGACGCTATACAATCCTTGACTATGTGAAGCAAAAAAAAAGTTGTGAAGCAGAGTTGGAAATATGGTGATTACACCAGTGAGTGAACTATACTAGCGAACATAAATATGGGGATTTGAATTACACTAGCGAACTTATTAAACCGACTGGTAGTTGGGAATCAATTGTGTGTGATGGATTCCTCTTTGGCATTGGATCTCACTCTAGCAAAAATATTATCACCTCAGCGACAACATGGTTCATCCATTGTTGGCTCAGTTACTAAGCAAGTTTGCATCTCTGGGATCTACAACGTGTAGACAAAATCTACACAGTGCAGTTACAAATACTGTGCAATGAAATTCTTGGTCACTGAACTCTAAGGACTTACCGCGCAAATCACACACTACAAAATTTACTGCACGTTGTGATAATAATACTTAATAAAATAATTTATTCACATTGTGTTATTCTTTAACACATAAACTCACTAACATAACTCATATATACATCAACATGCATAACTTAATAAATTATGAACCTAAGCGATGCGCACTATTGAAAAATACAAGGTTGTGGTGAGCTTCGGCTCCAACAACTTATGAACAACTTCTACAAACTTGCAAGAACACAGATCTTGAGCTCTCAGACTTATTGACTCCTACACAACTGATGCTACTTTTGTCTATTGACAATTACATTCACTACTACAACTACTTACAGACTCGAACATATATAGATAAATACTGAAACTTCTTGTATAAGTAAAACCGACTCAAAAAATTAAGACGACAATGAATTTTTACTGACTCTCTTCTGCATAACAGAGCTCAAGAAAGATAAATATCATCTCATTAGATAAAATCCTCCTAACACTTCTCCTTGCCATGTCTGACAAAAAAAACGTTTTTTTTTTCTATGACAGACAGAGTCTATGTAAGCGTGAAGCTCACGAATTATCATTAATATTTCCAACACTTCCCCTTAATTATAAGTAGGTGAGTTTACAAAATACAAAATTTACATCAAAAATTTGAATTGACATGAACTTTCATACATCCGTTACTGTGGTGACTCCTAGACAACTGCACATTTTATGACATGCATCCCTTGACAAGGATTTTGTAAATATATCTACGACATGTTCTTTTGACCTGCAAAACTCTAAACAGATTTCTTTGTTATTCACTAATTCTCTGATAAAATGATACCTTGTATCAATGTGTTTGGTTTTCTTGTAAAACACATGGTTCTTTGATAACATGATGACTGAATTGTTGTCACAAAATATTGTAGTTGGTTCATGTTGTTCCTACAACATATATTTTAACATTCTTCTCATCCAAACTACTTGAGAAGTTGTGCTTGTAGTTGCAACGTACTCATCTTATGTTGAATAAAGAGTCACTATGGGTTGCTTCATTGATGCCCATGATATTATACATGTTCCAAAATGAAATGTGTACCCAAAGGTACTTTTCCTATCATCTATGTTGCCTCCACAATCATTGTCAGTGTATCCAATAAGTCTAAAATATTCTGAAGTAGAATACATAATGAAAACATATTTTGTTCCATTTACATATCTCAGAATTATTTTTCCTACCTTCCAATGGGATTCTTTTGGAGTTTCCATGAACCTTGAAATTAGGCTCACTCCATACATAATATCAGGCCTTGTTGCTATCAGATCATAAGACTTCCTACCATCCTTTTAAATAGAGTGGGATCCATCTTGGACCCTTCATCTTCCATACTTAACTTCAATCATGTTATGAGTACAAGTGTTGGAGTTTCTTTGGAATTTATCATGTTGAATCTTTTCAATATTTCATGCGCATATTTAGATTGTGAAATAAATATACCATCTTTGGACTGGTGAACTTGAATACCCAAAAGATATCTCATAAGCCCTAAATCAGTCATTTCATACATCTTTCATGACTGACTTAAATTTTTCTATGCCAAAATCACCTGTAAAAATCAAATCACCTACATATAAGAAAAAAATAACATATTACCTTGTTGATTTTCTTTGATGTACATTGTTGGCTCACATTCACTTCTCTGAAATCCATTCTGAGTAAGGTAGGAATCTATGTGATTGTACCAAGCTCTAGGAGCTTGCTTTAACCCATACAATGTTTTATTCAATTTGTATACCTTGTTTTCTTGTCCTGGAATCTCATAGCCTTGTGGTTGTTCCACATATACTTCTTCTTCTAAATGTCCATTAAAAAATGTTGACTTTACATCCATTTGATAAATAGACCATTTGTTTTGTGCAATAATGAAAAACACAGTTCTTATTGTGTCCATGCGCGCAACTCGTGCAAATGTTTCACTGAAATCAATTCCATGTTGTTGTGTAAAACCTCTTGCAACTAACCTTGCCTTGTGCTTCTACACATTTCCTTTTGCATCTTGCTTAGTTTTATAAATCCACTTGACACTTATCACATCCTTGTCTTCAAGTACATATACCAACTTCCATGTCTGATTGTTCTCTATGCATTTAATTTCTTCATCTATGGCTTGTGCCCATACATCATCTTTGACAAATTCTTCAAAAGTTAATGGATCATCTATTTGTGAAAACAGAGAAAAAACTGAAAATAAATTTGTTGTGTCAACATTGTAGATGTCACACAGACTTCTTGTCTTCCTTGGTAACAAACTTGCTAATGTTGGATCTAGAGATGTAGAACTACTTGGACTGCTTGTTGAAGTTTGTTGCACTCTAGGTGTGGACTACTCACCTTTAGATCTTACTGGAGTAGATTGAGCTAGGATTTGTGTCACAGTTCTAAGAGTGGGAGGAACTGCGCATTGACTTGTAACTGGTGTATGAACCACTTCATCTTCTGTTTTGTCATTCCCAATAACATCAATAATTATGACTTTCCTTTCTATGCTTCCATACCATGCTTCATTATCCACAAATTGAACATCGTTGTTGATTATAAATTTTATTGCAATAGGATCATACATTTTGTATGTTTTTGTATCTTCAGAATATCCAACAAATATTCATTTTTGTCCTTTGTTATCTAGCTTCTTTCTCATCTCATCTGGAACATGTGTGTATGCGACACAACCAAAAAAAATTAAGTGTGCCACATTATGCTTCATACATGTCGAGGCTTCTTGAGGAACTATGTTTCTAACACTCTTTGTTGGACATATGTTCATCATGTACACTGCAGTTTCTACTTCTTCAGTCCAATACTCATTTGATAAATGTTTGGTTCCCAACATATTGCACGCCATTTCCATGATGGTTCAATTCTTCCTCTCTGTGACACCATTATGTTGTGGTGTATACTACGCAGTGAATTGCTTGTAAATTCCATGAACTTTACAAAAGTTCTAAAACTCTCTTGAAACATAGTATCATCCTCTATCGGTTCTTAGAACCTTGATGTAATAACCACTTTTCTTCTCCACAAGTGATTTGAACTGTTGAAAACAACCCAATGCATCAGATTTATGTTTTGGGAAATAAATCCATGTCTTTCTTGAGAAATCATCAATAAATGTAAGAAAATAAGTATTTCCTCCTATATATGGAGCTTGCATTGGTCCACAAATGTATGAATGTACTATTTCCAGTGGATCTTTTTCTCTATATGACTTTCCAACTGGAAATTACTCTCTATGTTGCTTTCCAAAGATGTAACCTTCACATATTCTTTCTGTTTTTTCAATCAATGGTAAACCTTTCACCATATCCTTTGTGTGTAACAACTTCAAACCTCCAAAGTTTAAATGTGCAAACTTGAAATTCCATATCCAGGATCCATCCTGCACTTCAAATTGGAATGTTGCTTGCATCTCTGGGCCATTGTCTTCATTTTCTTTAAAACTGCACACACTACCTTTTCCTTCCTTGGAACTATGCACACTTACTTGTTTGCTTTCTGCTTTGAATTCAATGTTTGACTGTGCATCTCTTTCTTTACCAACAACTTGCATTATTTTTCTCTTCATGGATGGCTTCAATGTCAATGGGAACATTATGTTGCTTGTCATCTGAATTCTTGCAATAATTTGGTTCCTTGGATATCTATCGATAATCAAATAGTGATTATCTTCCATGTAGATTCTATATTCTTTCTATAACAACTATCATGTTCTCATAAAATTATGCTTCAGACAAAAAACATAATATACATCAGACATAACTTTTTGTTCTCCTTATTTAGTTAAAATGTTAATACTGCCTTTGCCTAAGGCAATGACTTGGATATATGTTCCAAGTGTAACTATAGTTTGGACTGAATTATCCAAAATAGAAAACAATTCTAAGTTTCTTGTCATGTGGTACTGCAACCTAAATCTAGATACCATATGTCACAAGGACTTTCTTGAGCAACATTGCATTCAACTAGTGAGGCTATAGGCATTGCTCCAACGCGTGCCATAAACATAGGACTAGAGGGACTATTTGTGTTATTTGACTAATATTGACCTTGCTTGATCTGATTGTATTGTCTCTTCCTACATTCATATGTATAATGTCCATACTTTTTATAGTAATGGCACTGAATCTTTGATTTATCAAATTTTTGATTACTTAGCTGACTATTATTTTGACTTTGACCTCTTCCACTAGTATTTCTAGGACCGCTATTGCATTCACCTCTAGCAGAATTTCTTCCTCTGCCTCTAGAATTAGATCTCCCCCTTCCTCTTCCATGGCTTATAATTGACTATGCGGAAAATGCATTTTCTAATGACATATTTGACCTATTTAATATGTGTTCATGATTAATGAGGGAATCTTGCAATTCATCTAAGATAAACTGAATCAGATATTTTCTCTCTTCCAGAGTCACAACAAGGGTATCAAATTTAGGAGGAAGACTCCTAAGTACCTTCTCAATAGCATTCTTATACTCTATGGTTTCTCCATGAGACTTAATCTGATTTAATAGGCCAATAACATGGGTGTAAAATGAATCTATTAAATCTATGTCTTTCATTGAGAGAGTTTCAAAATCTCTTCTAACAATTTGTAGTTTTGAAGTCTTGACTTTGTCCATACCTTGATAAGAAGTTTGTAATATGTTCCTTGCTTCCTTGGCTTTATTTTCCAATGCAACTCTTGGGAGTATGCTTTTATGCATGGATTGATGTATGTAAACCATTTCCTTTCCATACTTCTTCCTTTGATATTTCAAAGCATCCTTCTCAACTTGTGTGAGGGCATTGTACGGTGCTTGATCTTTTGATTCCACATAGTCATTATCAACTATCTCCCATGCATCTTGACCCTGAAATAGTGTCTTCATGGTCAAGTACCATAACTCATAATTTTTTTTCTGTAAAAGTGGGAGGTTGCATATTTGAAGTAGAAGCCAAAATTTTCACTTTTCAGCAGAGCTACTAATCTTGAAACTTACTTACTCTGATGAAACTTATTCTGATAGAACCTGCTGTGATACCAAATCTGGGATCTATAGAGCGCAAAAAAACTCTATGCAACGCAGTTACAAATACCGCGCAGTGAAACTCTTGGTCACTGAACTCTCGAGACTTGCCGCACAGATCACAAAATGCACGATTCACTGCGCGATGTGATAATAATACTTAATAAAATAATTTCTTCACACTGTGTTATTCTTTAACATATAAACTCACAAACAAAACTCAAAGATGCATCAACATGCATAACTTAATATATTATGAACCTGAGCGTTGCACGCTATTGCAAAACACAATACTATGTCGAGCTTCAACTCCAACAACTTCTGAACAACTTCTACAAACTTGCAAGAACACAAAACTTGAGCTCTCAGACTTCTTGACTCCTACATAGTTGTTGATGCTTCTCTCTATTGACTATTACATTCACTATTATGACTACTTATAGACTCGAACATATATATATAAAGACTAAAACTTCCTATAGAAGTAAAACCGACTCAAACAATTAAGACAACAATAATTTTCGATTGACTCTCTTTTGCATAACAAAGCTCGAGAAAGATAAAGATTGGCTCATTAAATCAACTCTTGCTAACACTTCTTCTTGTCGTGTCTAACAGACTAAACGTCTATGTTTTCCATGACAGACAGAGTCTGCGTAAGCATGAAGCTCACGACTTGTAATTAATGTTTCCAACACAACCCTAGCCACTATGAATCTTCTCCAGTGATCTACACGTAGTAGATGATGTCTCTCTCACAAAGAAAGTGATTGCAAATCTCTCTTATGCATGGGTAGTGCCTCTCTTAGATGCAATGGAATTAACACTCGCAAACACATGGAAAACAATAACACACACCACAACAATCAATATACATATTTTGAGCCCACCCATGAGGGAGATACACCCAAAGCTATGATATCAACTTAGCAAATCACATGCACAAAACAATTTTGTATGCATTTTTTTAACCAATCAAGTGCATATTTATACAAGAAGTTTTCCTCAACAACATAACAAACTCATGAGGAAATCTCTCAACCACGCGCACACAATTAGGATCTCTCATAACTAACTAGATCTAACAAATCCAAACCAATATATCTAATATAAATATTAATTCTAATACTTACATTGTTTCTTTTAATATCCACATCACTTTAAATACTTATGCTTTTATAGTTTGGATCGCTAAAAATATTGAAATAAGCATTGAACAAAATCTTATTGAACCCCTATATAGGTTAGGTCAGCCCACATTGCACTCTGCATTGGAGGAAAGTCATTACTACAGTTACTCTAGGGAAAGGGACGGATCATTTCATCTTAATAAATTAAGACATTTGCTTTAGATGGCACAACATTTATGTTCTCATGTTTTTTTATATAAATTTGGTGGATACTTTTATATAAATTTGTTTGATGGTCAAAACATTTTAAGTGCTTATACTTTAAATAGATATTTATTTTTTATCTTTATTTTTAAAAAATAAAATTTAATCTTAATTTTCAAACTTAAAAATTGATCTGGTTTAAATGTTTTACCTGTTCTATTTTTAGGTATTCTTCGGTAGAATCATGTCATTTAAATTTTAAATTACAGCTTAAAAAGTCACAATAAACATTCAACCACCAAACATTAATGAATATTCTGCAACTTGTTTTTATTGTTTTCCTTTAAAACATTCAAAACTATAAAACAAAATCATAATAATTTCACTCCACTTCAATTCAAATTTATCAATTTCTTCATCGAGAATCTAATAATAGCCACTATCTTTGGGGTTACGAAAGAGTCCAACTATCAAAAGATTCATAGTACATGCGCTCGAGAATCGAATAATAACCACTATCTCTGTGCTTACGAAAGAGTCCAGACCATCAGAAGATTCATAGTACATGCACTGGGCTGCAATTTGGTTTTATTTATACCCATATATCCGTTGGAATCGAGAAAGTCGATATATGAGCATGATGTAAAATATGAAAATTCATCTATACAAACATGAGAGCCCCGTATATAAAACATTTCACAATATTTTATTGATATATACATCTATTTTTACACAAACATAAGAAAACATAATAGTAAAGTTTTATTGGAAATTCCATCTTTTTATTGGTAAACTATTATATAATTGGAGCCTATAAACTAGTATCTTTATATTTTTTTATTTTTTTTTGGTTTTTTTGCTTAATTTTTTTCTTGTAAGTAACACATTTTTTGAAAATTGTTCTATCTCATCTATACTCAACTTTTCTACTTCCACCAACAATGATGATATCCTGTCATCTAATGACCATGAAAACATTTAACTTAAAAGCACATTATTATAATTTAAAGGAAAGTTATTTAATAATACATCTTTGCATCTTCTTCATTTGTCTTTACACCAACCTTTGGTAATTGTTTTATAAGCAATCTAAGCCTATTCATATGGATGGACATATTTTTTCCACTTTCCACTTTAAATATGAAAAATTGTAATTGTAACAAAAAAAATTAACATTCATGACTGTGGAACCAAACAACTTATTTAATTCCTCTTATACTTCTTTAGATGATTTATCTAAGTCAATAAGGCCGCAATTCTAAATCAGATATGGCTAGTCCAATGGATTCCTTAGTTATATTATCTTTATTTTAAGACTCAATGAGTTTACTATGCTCTATAGGTGTTACTTTGATCCCATTAAGTAATCCCCACACATTTCTATTCATCATTAACTATTCCCCACATATTTGTATTCATTAATTGCATATAAATTTCTTCCTTCCAAGTTTGGAAATTACAACCTCTAAATTTTTCTAGTGAAATTTCCATTTTTTTCAAAAAATTGAAAAAAAATAAAAATTGATAAACAATACACCTTGTTTTCTCTTTATCCAAAAAATTTAGAAAAAAATATAATATATAGAATTACCTTTATTTTCTTTTTATGAGAGAAATTTATGAAAAAAATATAATATGTAGAATTACCTTTATCCTTTCTTTTTATCAAAGAAATTTATGAAAAAAATATGATATGTAGAATTAACTTTATCCTTTCTTAAACTGATATGGGTTGAATGATGGTCTTTCTTTCCTTTAATGGAGGTTGCATTCATTTGATTTTGTTGAAAGGGAAAAAAATCCCTTCTATCAACAATAGGGGTTCTCCCTAGTGGAAGGTTTGAATTAGACCTCACACTATTTGAAATAGGGAACCCATATGAATTCTAGCAACACAAATTATTGGTTTGGATTTTACTAGTTATGGCTCGGTTCACCTTTTAACATCTAATATATAATAAGAAATTTTTGAAAAAAGTAATATGATTATGTATGCAAAATGAAAATATATTCTAAATGCATAATTATTAACTCATAGTTGATTTCTAAACACAAAACCGCATACAATTTTATTATTACTTTCAATGAGAAGTCACTCAATAGATAATAACAAAAAATATCGATAACTTGTTGTTAACCAAATAGTTGTAGTGTTATATTCCTGGTAGTTGTAGTGTTATATTCCCGGGATATAGACAAATAGCTGAAAGAAAAATAGAAATAAGAATGCATCACAATAAGCGAGTGGTCTTCATATTAATGAAACAAATTTATTCCAATCCTAATAATGGCATATGACAAAAAACAATCCATACACGTATAATATTAGAATCACAATCTTTTTCTCAAAATGTTGGCTAGAATTAGTTTCTCCTCATTAATTATATAAATGATCTAAAAATTTGGTGAGAATATTCTTACATCCAAATTTTCAAAATAAGATCTTTTACTGACGAAATTGCATGTGAATAAGGGAAATTTGATTAATTAATCATTCTTCATTAAGGAAATAATCACATAAAATTGACAAACTGTTGTGTATGTTTATAAATAAAAACTCTACTTATCCAAGGAAGAATGCATCCACACACACAAAAAAAAAACATAGACAACAATGTAATAACGGAGTTCACCACACCCCGTGGCTACGTCTCCGGATTCATGAATCCCATGAACCTGCTTTATTGATTCTTCTTCAAAAGGGATACATAAACAATCCTACAACATCTTTCTACTTTACAAAGACATCCTCTGAATCAATAATCTCTCAATAAGCTTTCCACAAGATCCCCCCTCCTGACCCCCAAGAAGGGTTTATATAACATCTCCATCTAAACCACCTCAAGATTTTCATGGAGATAATATCTCTCAAGATCCCCTAAATTAGGATCCTGGCATGTATCAAGGGATTTGGTTGGAGCATATCTCTCAACCATCCTTGAGGATCTCAACTCCCCATAGGATTGTCCTTGAGACTAGGGATTGAAATCCAACATGGCTTTTGCACCAAATAATCCCTTTTAAAATAATGAAAAATACTTAATTATGAGAAACCTATCTCATTTTATTAATCATTTTACCATGCCATTTTTCCCAAAACATCAAAAAGAACAAATCCCTATCATATGAATCCTAGTGAACCTCATTTAAACTGCATCAGAAAGCTCCTTGTGATCTCTTTGATGGATGGACAATGTTGGCTACAACTAGGACCGACTTGAATTTGTCGATTATGAAGATCCTCCTCGATCACACCTCCCCACGGAGAACCTTTTGGTCTTCCAAAAGTACCAACTCTGGTCTTTAATATGTTGCATGGAAAATGTCTCTGAAAGGCCATCTTTTTTCTTCCTTCACCTCTGTGCTTCAGAATCGAAATGTGAAGCCAACATATGCCACAACCTGCAACAACCTGCAATCCCGCAATTGATTGTACCAAGCTTCATTTGAACCCTTGGATCAGGTGCATGCTAATGATACCTGTTAGCACTACGAGTCACCTTCTGATTGCAAGGAAGGTAAGCCCAGTACCCATCATATGATATGTGAAAGTATTAGTGTTTTTTGAAAGGTCGAATGGAAAAAATCGAAATGATAATATCCTCACTCACAAACAGGGCTAACATGTAATAGAAAATAAGGTATTAACTAATTTCAACCAGTAGTTTGGGAGTAAATGTAGATAGAAAGAAGACTTGAATGAGAGGAATGTAAGAGCTACTGCAAACATCAGGTCCACAAAAGACCAAAGGAAGAAAGCTTCTTAAAACAAGATCTTCTTGAAATTAGAAACTAAGGAGCTAAATAAACACCATGACAATAAAATGATAAAACATCCACCAGATCATTACCACAGTCATCCATATGAAGCATTCAAATATGAACATTTAGCATTAGAAGAAAATAGTCTGAAATAGGAGCTGATTTTTATTAGTCAAAAAGTCTTAAGTCCAGTACATACTAGATCACAGTCACTTTATCAAAAATATATAGTTTCTTGGGAGCCTTTCTCTACCATCCGAACCCATTAAAGAAATTCATATGTCTATTTATAACAAGAAAGGGAGGCAACAGCTGGAGGTACAAACTGGCCTCTTTTCCTTAAAAATCTCAAAACATTTATTTATTCTAACAACTAAGATAACAGCCTATGTTATAAAACAGGGAAGTGTTGGTGACTAAACCCAATCATGCTTCTAACTTCTTTGATCCTCTTTTGTTGCTCATCTCCTATTTTTCCATGTGTCCCTTTGGAGCTTGTAATTGTCCTCTGCACGCCAACTGCTACTTCTGTCACTTATTCCATTATTAACTTATCCAAAACTATTGGCTTAGTCTTCCTAGATCCCTAGTGTTTGTTGGCTACTCTCTTGGGTAGCAATTCTGTGTAGCGCCCCGTAAAATGGAACAAGGAGAGAAGGTAGTACCTATGGGTAGCGCCCCTGTGTTGCATATATGTGGCTACATTTGTCCTATGTTGCAAAATTGAGTAGCGTCTGTGTGTGAACCTTCTCTCTGTAAGATATTACGCAGTGCCTATGGGTAGTGCCTGTATGACAATTCTATGTTCTGTAAAATATTACGTAGTGCCTTTACGCAGCGCCACCTACGCTACGTCTGCATAAGGGTTTGGGTAGCTATGCCAACAATGCAGTGTCTTTGACTCCTGAAAGTGTGTAGAGTTATTTGTTTCCTTCCATGATGACAAATCAATTTACTTAGGTGCTTTTACCACTGAGTGAAGATAGCACTTAGCAAAAAATTCCAAAATTCATATAGCTAAACACATAAAAGCTTGTATAGGTGGAAAAGCTTAGTATGTGCATATCAGTTAACCTTCCCAAGAAGGAACAACTCTAAAAAATGGGGTTTACCACTACCATCTACTTTTTCATTTTAACACTTAGCCTCACACTCTTTCTGGTGGAAAGAGTGTCTCCAACTAACTCAATAGACTTCTTCTTCTTAGCACTGGTAGGATTCTTCAGTATAGTTGTGCTCTCCTTAGCTATTGGTTTGTCATCTTCAATGGTAGCCTCAACCAACACCTGTATATTCTTTTGGGTTACTTCATCTTGGAAATTCTTCAGTTCTTCCTTTAGCTTCCTGTTCTGAGCCTGGAAACCCCTGTTTTGTCTATAAATATTCTTCAGTTGTTTACGAAGAGGCAGAGCCTTTCTTGCTACAAACCTTTCCGAGTCTAGGATATGGTTGTAGCTAATCATGAGCTCATTCATCTGAGCCAAGTGGACCTTGTCTTCTTCTTTGAGACGAGTTATTTCTCTCCTTGCATCCCTAAGCTTCTTAATAAGTCTTTTGTAGGTATGGCTGCCAAAGGGGTTGGGGACATGTGCAGTCTCAGCAGGCTTCTTCTCGTCCTTTTCTTCCATCTGTACAGGAGTTTCCTTGCATGTTTCATCAGTCTTCTCAAAACCTTTTCCTTTATGCTTCTTCTCTTGCACAAAAGCCTTTTCTTTATTCTTCATAGGTTTTTTACAATCCTTCACAGGGATTTCATCTTCCCTCTCCAAAGGTATTTTGGTATCTTTACCCTTGATTTTCTGTATGGGGGTTTCTTGTTTCTCTTCTACTTCTTTTTCAATGCCTTTCCCTTTCTTCTTATGTATAGGGGATTCTGGTAAAGGTTGTCCTTTGAAATCCCCCTTAGGAATTGATGACCTAGTGAAAGGTCTTTTACCTTTGATTTCAACTGCTGGAGGAGGAGAGGGAAAGAGAAGCTTCTTCCCTTTTTTTGATGTCACCTTGGTAGAAGATGGAACTTCTTCTAACCCTGGTGGAGTTGGTGAGAAATCTTTGTGTGGGGAAGGACAGACTTCCTCCTCAGCTTCCCTAACCTACTTATTGATCTCTGAAATAGGGGCCTTTCCCTTTCTCTTCTTGTTGATCCCTGTTTTAGTACTGGTAGGTGATGAAGAGACTGCAATCTGTGATTGGGGGGTAGGTGTTGTGTCCAGTTTGAAGTGAGAAGTGACCAAAAAATTCTCCCAGGAGATCTCTTTCTTTCCCAACTCCTCAGAGACAAGCATCCTGATAAGTCCAGAGTGGAAAAGACTAGAGTCCACATCCTTAGATTTGGATTGCACTCTATCTTCCATTTTACCTATACCTCTCAGCAGGTAATATGGAATATTCATTTGAACCTTACCAGTAAAATGCAACAACAACCTTATGTGGTTATGATACAGGGTGTTAAATCTCCCTTCACAACTAAAATATCTCTGTATGATTTTCAACATTCTATCAAACTGGTCAATCAACTAATTCCTTGGCAGACTCTTAGATAAATCATTGGCTTGGTATTTAGGCTTGAAAATATCTTTAACAAAAGGTGAACTCAATACCATGGCCTTGAACCAATTTTCTCCTAAAACGGGAATCCCTGTTGTAGCTAAGATGGAGGCTTCAGTCACCTCAAATTCCAAATCTCTAACTCTGGTTTTCTTGCCATCAAAATTTAGTGCAAATTGTTTTTCTACTTCTGAGTGGCCTCTCTGCATGTTCTGGCAGAAAGAGTGGTATCCTGCTCTTCGAAACATTTTCCTTGCCATGGGTTCTGTGTCAAAAAGGTGCATGTCCATAGGTTTTGTTCGAACTATCTTGCGACCTTTGTGTGCTTTCTTCAACCGAGGGGTCTCCATGACTCAGAAAGAGGGTTCTTAAGAGGCTATAAGGGGTGTTATTGACCAAAAAACTTCGATTCAAGTCTCAAATGAACAAGGATGGCCCTTCAAATTAACAGTTCTTAGAAAATGAACTTGGCTATGAGAAATGGACCTTCAGGCTTATACATGTTTTCAGAGTGTTAACTATGAGGAAGTAATTCCAAAATGACTCTTTGTACAGGATGAAAATAAGAAAAGGATAATTAGAGAGGTTTGAGAAACATCTTTGCGTAGCACAGTGCATACACAGAGGATAGGCTATTTCAGGCCTGTGACTTTCAAAGGCTATGACTAACAACAATAATCAGACTATGGATACAAACGAAGGTGTTTACAGGAATGCAAATATGGATCCCATACTACCCTACAAGCTTAGCAAACCAAAACCCGAGCACAAATCTCCTATGAAAATTAATATGCGAAGGAGGTTGCACAGGATACCTGTGAAGTCGACAACTGTTGAGATCATCGGCACGAACTTAGGATGAGATTGAGGAAACTTCAGCCCTGAAATCTCTCACAACATAGGATTTAGTGGACATGCGATCGTCTGATCTGAACTGGTAAACTTACGCAGTGCATCACTGCTGAACTTTTTAAATTTAGAAACTGTTACCAAGGATCATAAATGCAAGATATTTTGAAAGCATTTCAACCCACTTCTGTCACTGAAAACAAGGGTTAAGGTATCAGTCGTGGCAATCATGACTTAGAGTGGAAGAATGATAAACGTGATAGGCGCTACAAAAATGCCTGCAGAGTGGGCAGTGTGCTCCAAATAAAAAAATGATTGGACAGATGAGTGGGGATGATGAGTAATGCATGCGAGGTCATGAGTGAGGAGAGAGGTGTGTCACATCAGCCTGGTCATGGGAGGTATCAACCTAGGGATGAATCATGAGAGGGGACATAAAGAATAGACCATGAGCTCATAAAGGTTTAAGGAACAAAAATTAAATTGTGGATCAACACATGAGATATGAATCAAAGGTTTAGTCATCCTAAGGGGTCCTATCATAAATAACATTTAATGGATGAGAAATTTATTTTAAAGAGNTTTTAACAAAAACAAACTAAGAGACCCAAGGCGACTTAGTGTGATAAAAATACCCATTAACATGTATATTTTTGTTTTCATACTCCAAAAAATGACTTGGAGAACCCTGCAGATCGTTGTATGGAGCTTTATTGCCCACTATATCAACCTCAATGCATAGAAATGAACACACATTCTCTTCAATCATAAGCTCTATTGTCATGAGAAACTTCACTATTGAAGAAGTTCAACCTTGAATACTATCAAAAGTCTCTCTCATATAAAATGAACAGAGTTTTTAATGCTGATTTTGGGAGATTTTACCCATTTTTGGAGGATCTGGAGACTAATTTGAGGCTAGATCTTGGGAGCAAGTTGGGATAGGATCACCAATTCAAATCCTATATAAATTGGAGGTTTTTGAAAGATCAAGAGGTTCAGAATTGCAAAATGATGATGGTTTTGTGAATCTTGAAGTCGTTTTTATGCAGGGAAGCCATTGAGGAAGTGAACTTTGGAGGCCAATTCCAGGAGCTACGCTCAACCTTTTCAGTGTCATTAGTTGTGTTGGATTCTTGAGTTTGAGAAGAACACGGCCATACCAGTTTGTAATCATTTTGACACTTTTATGATGTACTTTTGAAGCATTGAAGAGAAATAAGAAAGCCTCACCCACTCAGACAAAGGCCCGAAGACGTAGGCAATCTTTTTGAAATCCATTAACAACTTTGATGTTATGGTTTGTTTTTATTTGTGCTCATATTTTGATATGCATTTATTTATGATGGATTCTATAATCTCTCATTAAGTTCTCCTTATTTCCTTAATTTCTAATTCGTAATTGAACACATGCTTAAAAATTAACCTAGTCTTTAAAAATCAATTACGAATCAAGTGGTATCAGAGCAGGTCTGACACTTTTGCAGATTGAGAATATCATCATGGGAAAAGGATTGAAGAATGCATGACTTCAAGAATTGGAGGAGATAAATCAAATCATTCAAGCAGAGAATGTGGAACTCAAAATACTTCTGCAAGTTGCAGAAGAGGAGAAGCAAGAGATTCAAGACAGACTGTAAACACAGGATGATCTCTTGGCCAAAATCCAGAATGGTAAAAAAGTGGAGAACAAAGAGAGTCCAAAATGAAAAGGAGACTGTCATCCACTATAGATGTACAAACTAAAACTGAAGTATGTAGTGAAAGTGTTTCATCATGTTCTCTTTCATCACAATATGCTAATAATGTTGGCATGAAGCTCCTCCTAAAGATGGGATACTGAGGAGGTGGACTTGGCACTAATGGCCAAGGAGTCACTCTTCCATTGGAGGTAGTACCAAGAACACTATTTGAAGGTTTGGGTTATGGTAAGGAAGAGAATGGAGAATGCTCAACGGTTGTTTATGCAAAATCCATCTATTCACCATCAAATTCCAAGAAAGGAATCAAGTAACCTATTCCTCAACAGAACAAGAACCAGTGAGGAAAGTATAAAGGACATTTCAATTATTTTCTTGCATATAAAAACAATAATTTCTTTTTTAGATCTTCTAACCATGACGTACTTAAGCATCATATGAAGAAATTTTGGGATAAGAAGATTGATGTGTCCAATGGAAGTAAGACAAAGAAGAAACCACACCTTCCAAGTCCTCCTATCACGAATGCACCGTTGAATGGAAAGGGAAGGAATTTTTGCAGTTACTGCAAAATCAGTGGCCTTTGGGAGAAGAAGTGTTGGAAGTTACATCTTGAAATTCACCATAAGCCAAGCAACAAGTTGATTATGAAAGAGCCCGTGAAGGAGGAGGCTCTGTCAACCATTGTAAAAGAACTATTACAAGAAGAAAGTGATTGGTTTCAGTTGGGTAAGAAGTTGATGATATTTTTGCAAGTTTTATTTCTGCTATTTTTTATATTTTCGAGTTATATGGGGGAAAGTCTCCTCCCTAATGAAGAAAATGGTAGAAAATTTTATGTCTCAAGTTCTAGAACTAACTATGCCAGATTGAAAAAATCGTCGAAACAATTCCAACGCCACTTAAATCGTGTCCAACAGACTCAATACGAGAATGTTATGTGACGATGAACTTATTAATGTTACCAATAAAAATTATATGTTCAAACTCCCAGCTAGGTACGTAGTTAAGAAGATGGAGCTTGAAAATCCATTCTGAAGTCAACACATTGATTAGGTTGTGTTGACCGTATCAGTGGGTTCATCCTTTAACTAAAAGGTTTTTAAATCTTGTGGAGATCTTGTGCATATTTGTGCTAGGTATGATTTGAGAAATCCCAATATATTTCATCAAGAAGCAATTGTGTTTCAGCATATCGTCAGCAAAAGAAGGTGCACATTCTTTTGATGGGTCTCAATACAGTTGATAATTGACAAATCAGGGGGAATCTTTCCGAGGATTGCAAATAATTTTGTTGAAAATAATATGGATATATTAAATCATTAATAATTCTGACAGAATACTACTGTCAAGGCCACCATCAACATTGAAACGAGATCTTATATGGATGCACAACAACACTATGTGTTTCTTCTTCATGTTTATCAAATGGTGTTGCAAGTAGAATCTGTTTATTTTCGGTCGGAGGGGGCCAGCGCAGGGCCACATGGAACCCCACACAACCAGAGATACAGATTGGGAGCCAAAGGTGGGGCGTGAGGGTTAAGTCCATGCCACATTGATCTGGATTTATGTAGGAACAGAATGAAATACATAAATACACATAAACGCAGAGATGCAGCAGAAATAAGAATTCATTTCATTAATAACAAATGACTGAAAAATGCTTATAGACAGAATGGAAATAAACTAGCTAGGGCGTTGGTAGCTTATCTTTGAGAAGAGATGTGGCGGCTAATGGCCTCTAAACTGCCTTTTACAATGAGGCTCGACAGCCTATATATTACTGAGAAACAATGGAAAACCCTAAACATCGAAAAACCTAACCATAGGAGATGAAACGCTAGAATATGGGCCCCATTGGGGTAAATTGGTACATCAATTTCTTGGGGTCGTAACTTTGGCATACTATCTCCGTTTGACGCACATGATACATCGTTAGAAAGATCTATCCGAGGACTACATTTTGGATAGTGAATATTGAGTTTGAAACAGACTCATATTCACCAGAGCATTCATGCCCAAAAAATGTCGTTTAGGGCCTCAAAACAGCTCCGGAAGTTCAGGACCCGAAGAACTGCTAAAAATAGTAAATTGTGCTACAATTAAGGAAACTGAAAAACTGAAAGAAACAATGGTGTGGGTCCAAGTGGAATAGGCGGGTGGCCACCAATATCCACCTGGATCAGTCCTCCCCCCTTAGGAAGCAATGGTCCCCATTGCATTGAGTTCCTCCATGAGATGAGGAAACTTCTGCTAAACTTGGTCCCTGGTGAGCCACTTGCCCTGGTGAAGGAGTTGGCCTGCTTTGACAACTCGATATAGCTGGATCCTCTGTTGGCGGGTGTTCTTGATCTGTGTGTCCATAATTCGATCAGTTGTGGCTTGTTCCATGCAATCTG
>ML781921.1:319665-333573 GCA_009831015.1 Picea engelmannii | reverse complement strand
GGTATGAAACAGATTCGTCATCTCATGCACATCTTGGTCCCTTTGCTGCCACAACGTAGTCCATTGTATGTATTTGTCCTCATAGCTCCCCACGGGATAATATTGTTCCTTGATGGCGTCTTGGAAAGAATTCCAAGTGGGTGTGGCCGAGAACAGAGAAGGTTCCCCCTCTCCCTATTGCTCTGAGTAGGTTTCCCACCAATCCTTGACATGGAGGGAAGCTTTGAGGAGTGCGAAAATAATCCTTTCTCGGTCGAAAAATTCATGAACCAAGAAATATCCTTCTAACATATTCAACCATCTATCTATGACATCTGCATCTATTTGACCCTCAAATATGGGAATGTCAAAGTTTACTTGTACCTTAAAAGGAGTGGCGCCTCCAGAGTGGCTGTTGGATGTCGATGCGCCGCTAGTGGGAATATGTTGAAGAATCTGGGCAAAGTTGTCCATCATCGCGTTCCTTTGTTTCTCGAGGGCCTCCTCGAGCAAAAATTTTATAGGATCTCCTGCTCCCCCATCTTTCTTTTCTTCCCCCATGGGCGGTCGTCGGGGTTTGTGACACTGATCTTGCAAAGGTTCAACCAGGTCGAGCCCCAACTCCTTATACCTTGACCTCGTTGGGGACATGCAAAGAAAGATCAAGAACAAGCAGACCACTCTGATACCACTGATCTGGATTTATGTAGAAACAGAATGAAATACATAAATACACATAAACGTAGAGATGTAGCGGAAATAAGACTTCATTTCATTAATAACAAATGACTGAAAAATGCTTACAGACAGAATGGAAATAAACTAGCTAGGGTGCTGGTAGCTTATCTCTGAGAAGAGATGTGGCGGCTACTGGCCTCTGAACTTCCTTTTACAATGAGGCTCGACGGCCTATATATTACTGAGAAACAATTGAAAACCCTAAACATCCAAAAACCTAACCCTAGGAGATGAAACGCCAGAATATGGGCCCCATTGGGGTAAATTGGTACATCAATTTCCCAGGGTCGTAACTTTGGCATACTATCTCCATTTGACGCACATGATACATCGTTAGAAAGATATATCCAAGGACTACATTGTTGTCAACAAATATCAAGTCCAAAATGGACTCATATTCGTCGGAGCATTCATGCCCAAAAAACGTCGTTTAGGGCCTCAAAACAACTCCGGAAGTTCAGGACCCGAAGAACTGCTAAAAATAGTAAATTGTGCTACAATTAAGGAAACTGAAAAACTGAAAGAAACAATGGCACGGGTCCAAGTGGAATAGGCAGGTGGCCACCAATATCCACCTAGATCACACATGGCCATGCATGCAACCAGAGCAGGGGCTAAGGACTAGGGGCTTAACCATTGAATAGGAGTGTGACTCAGCAGTTGGCAATATGGTGCGCTCCATATGACCAGGAGCCCATAGAAAGGGGGCTGCACCCATATTTTTTCCCAATTTGGGTTTTGAAACTATATATTATGTTTTTGTTTTGTTTTTTATGTAGATTTTGGGAGATTTTGCCCATTTTCGGGGGATCTGGAGCCCGATTTGAGGCCAGATCTTGGGAGGAAGTTGGGATAGGATCACCAACTCAAATCCTATATAAATCAGATGTTTTTGATAGATCAAGAGCTTTAGAATTGTAGAATGATGATGCTTTTATGAAGCTTCAATCCATTTTTATGCAGGGAAGCCATTGAGGAAGCGAACTTTGGAGGCCAATTTTGGGAGCTACGCTCAACCTTTTTCAGTGTCGTCGGTTGTGTTGGATTCTTGAGGTCGATCATAACACATACAAACCTATTTTTAATCATTTTCACACTTTTCTAATGTAATTTTTAAGAATTGAAGAGAAATAATAAAGCCTCACCCACTGAGACAAAGGCCAAGAGACGTAGGCAATCTTGTCGAACTCCGTTAACGAATTTTTTGTTATGGATTGTTGTTATTTGTGCTCATATTCTGATCTTCATTTATTTATGATGGCTTCTATTCATTAAGTTCTCCTTATTTCCTTAATTCCTAATTGGTAATTGAACACATGATTAAAACTTAACCAAGTCTTTAAAGATCAATTGTGGATCAATAAAGAAGTTTAAAAAGTGCAACAAGCAAAATCCCTTTCATCTTCTAAGTGAATACATTTATGGATGGTACAAAAGTAACTGCCTCTCTGGTATTCTCTCTTGACCTTTCAATTCCTTTTAGGTAGTTATACTTGGAAAAGTTTTATCTTTAAAGTATGCACTCCAAATTTCATACATTGGCATTAGATTAACAATAGATGGGAAAACTAATTGCTCACACATGACCAATTCTCTTGACATTGGCTCCATACCCTTTTGTAAGGTATTGATAAATGAGTTGATCAAAGTAATATATTTTGATGGAGTAGAAATGTACTATTTTATCCTTGATTTAGTTATGCTTGTAGTTTTTCTATCACTAATGTCTCCAACTTTATATTATTTTCTATATCTTCCATGCATTCTTCTATTGTTATGGATATACTTAATTCTCCCATTAAAGACAGATGACATATTTTGATTACTCTTTCCATTGCTTCCACAAGCAATTCCATTTTCTAAAATAATCCGCAATGTTCTTCTCCAACTTTGTGGAAATCGATTTCCATATCTCTAGAGCTACAAGGCTACATTCAATGTCTTTATTGTTCAACCTTAGAATATTTAAAGGGGCTTGTATTTCTTATTGTTGCTATCTTTTGATTTTTCCCAAGCTCATGTATACTCTTTTCTATGCATTTTTATCTTTCATTTTATTTGAATAAGTAAAAAATTGTGAAGAATACATCTATAAACCATGTAATATTTTAAATAATAGCCTCCAAGTTATATTCAACTCATCTTTCTCTTCTAATTTACATGATTTGTACTCAATGAGACTGGTTGTATTTGTTTTGTAATATTCAACTTGGTTCTCTAACATTTATATTATTTTCTTAGATTCTTCGAAATATGTAACCATCTAGATTACATTTTGTTTAGTTACCTGGAAACAAGACACATCTACTGAAATTGTTACTATGAGATTTGAATTTGTTCCTTTAATAATGCAGGTCGATGTAGTAACAAATAATTCTTTATCCTTTGAAATATTCACCTTCTTAAATGTGTCTTCCTTATCACTTTCTTCCTCTTCCTACAAAAAAAAATGAACAAGGATAGACACATGTTTTATGTCTGCCTCGGAAGCCTATCCCATGTTCAGTGCTAGAAAAGGAATGAAACCTCATGTTATTAACTACATTGCAGGAATATCTAGCATGGTTAAAAACTTAATGAGAACTCTCAAGATTTCTCTTTTTTTTAGATGTCACATTTAATGATTGTTTTTATCTTTTTTTTGAAAAGTGGCACTGCTAGTAACACTTTCTTTCTTTTAGAGTTAAAATTGACACCTTTTGCAACCATGGTATTAATAGCCCAATACTATTGTCAACAAAGACATTAGAATCAATCCCTGAATTGAAAAGTAGCATTGAGAATGTCACCATTTTTTCCAAGGTTAAAATTGTAACTAATTTGAAACCATGGACTTAGCAACCAAAATATTAAAATCAACCCATGAACCAAAAAAGTGATACTCCTAGTACCACCTCCCTCTTTTCTTTGGGAATAAAATTACAACTTTTTTTAAATCATGGCCTTGAAAATTGGTATCCTTCCAACCATAATCTTAAAATCAACTCTCGAATCAAAAATAGGTGCTATTAGTATCACTATCTTTTTTTTTTCTAGCTTAAAATTACAACATTTTTTAAATCATGGCCTAAAAGTCTAGAATTGTTGCATATAAACCCATACAAATAAAAAACAATGAAAAAAGAGAAAAGAAAAATAAAAATAAGAAAAAAAAGACATTAAAATAAAGGGGAAAAGATACCATATTTAAAAAAAATTACATTTTAAATAAAAATACCTTTTAAATAAAAAAAGACACAATTAAATTAAAGACAAGTAATAAAATACACACACACACACACAAGATGAGACAAATATGTCTCTCCACCATCTTAGTTGATCATGAAAAATACACATGCACACACACAGGGGATGAAAACAGGTTCATCCAACCCTATAAATATAAATTTGATATAATTGTTATAGTCAATATTCTAACAAGCCTGATTTGAGACTACCATCATCCCAAAAAATTGCTAATAATTCATTTCTACAACTATTTCTATTACTCCCCCTTAATGGAGAAATGAATTCTCTAAAATTTGTAGCATGTCTCTACTAGCATTTCAAAAAGGATTAGTGAATATATCCACCACATTATCATTTGTATTACAATATATCAAATCAAATTCTTTTGATTGAATCTTTCCTCTTACAAAGTGATGTTTAGTTTCAATGTGATTTGATCTTACATGATAAATTGTATCGTTTTCCAATTTTATTGAGCTTTGACTATCACATATGATATATGTAGATACTCCTTTCCTTTCTCCCATGCCTTCAAGAATACACTTTAGCCAAATTGCCTCATATGTAGTACTACACAATGCTTTATACTCAACTTCAGTTGAGGACAAGGAAAAGGTTGGATTATTCTTGCTACTCCAAGACACAATTCCAAATCTTATACTAAATTCATATCCAGTGGTGGATTTTCTATCATCTAGAACTCCTTCCCAATAATATTATGACTAACCTGTTAACTCAACATTCAAATGATTAGTATATTCAATACCAAAATCTATAGTCCCTTTCTAGTATCAAATGACTCTCTTAACTTATTTCCAGTTATTGTCTTGTGGCTTAGCCATGAATTGGTTAAGTATGCTCACTGAATATGCAATACCAGGTCTTGGTGTGGTTACATAGTTTATACGTCCCACCAACAATTGATACAAAGAATCATTTACTTATTTTGTATCATCAGCATTGCAAAGATTAACATTATATTCCAATGGAGTAGACACTGGATTACATTTACTCATACTGAACCTTTTGAATAACTCCATTGTATACTTAATTTGAGTTATCAAAGTATTACCATCTTCCCTACAAACCTGCCTAAATAGTAATGCATCTCACCAATATCATTCATTTCAAATTCCCATGATAACTTCCTTTTGATCTCATCAATCAATTTTATAGAACTTTTTGTTATGATTAGATCATATGACCTTAACTCATTTGACCATCCTTTTCACCTTGAAGGCGAGACATCCTCCCATTCCCATAATTTTCAATCCCCTCCCTTTCAACGAGAACTCCTCCTCCCTCAAATGGATGTGAACAAATTTGATGGCTCGAATCCCACCGGTTGGGTCACCCAAATGGAACACTATTTCTATTTTTATGGCATTACTGATGAGTTATACAAACTCCAGTATGGTGTTATCCATCTAGATCAGGAACGTTGGCATTGGTGGTAATGGCGAAAAATTACCCACCAAGGGTATGTGGCTTGGACACAATTTGTTGTAGATATTTATGAACGCTTTGACACTGACACCCACCATTTAGGCCACTTGATCAAGTTGAAACAATCTGGAAAAGTGGAATACTTTATAGTTTCTTTTGAGCGCTTAGCTTTCCGCACAGAGGGAATTTCTGATGTTTTTTTCCGAGAATGATTTATCAGTGGACTCAAGGAAGAGATTTGTGCGCATGTCCTCATGGCTCACCCCCAAGTTGGCTGGAATATACTAAAAGAGCTAAGGAATCACAACAAGTTGTCCATTCTCAAACCAGAAAACCCTCTTTTATTCCCTACCCTAAAATTATCACTCCCTCCCCTCCTTCCGCTCCATTGAAGGTCCAAAAATTGACCAGGGCCGAAATGGCTAATGCCAACTCAAGGGCTATTGTTATAATTGTGATGACAAAGATTTCCCTGGGCACAAGTGTAAGGAACAAAATCTCTTTATGGGCATATCTGAAGATGTTTCTGAAGAAGATGTTGAGGCTCCTCCTGTGGCCGAGTCCTCTGACCCAACTAATCTGGCCCCACCAGTGGACCCTCTAGAAATTGAACCAGTCATTTCCATGAATGCTCTCACTGGCTTCTTGACTCCCCAAACCCTCACGTTAATTGGCTAAATTAAGCATTGGAAATTCATCATCCTCATTGACAGTGGCAACACCCATAATTTTATTCATCGTTGTTTTTCCCAAGAAACTAATTGCTATATTCATGTTGTCAATAATTTTCAAATAATTATTGCCAATGGAGGTTCCATGAAATGTGGGGGGAGTTGTGAGAATGTGTGTCTCCAAATTTTATAATGCAACATGAAATCTCATATGTTTGCTATCGACATGGGTGGTTGTGACATTGTGCTAGGTCATGAATGGTTGAGGACTTTGGGTCCCATCCTCATGGATTTTAAGGAATTAACCATGCAATTCACCCAGGAGGTCCAATAGTATAAGTTCCAAGGAATCATTTCCAGTTCCCTTGAGATCATCAATTCCCATCGCAAATCTCCTCAAAAAAGGGCATTCTCGAATTATTGCACAACTCCATTCCATTCAAGCCACTAAGATACCATATGTGCATCCCGACCTCCAATGCATCCTCTCTAAACATCAATCTATTTTTTATACTCCCCAAGAACTTCACCCTTCCCATGGTGTTCATGATCATTCCATTCCTCTTGTCCCTGGAAGCCTTCCTCCCAATGTTCATCCCTACTGCCATCCCTTTGCACAGAAAAATGAAATTGAGAAACATTTCCAAGAATTGCTCGTCGTGGGTGTTATATGTCCTATTACTAGCCTATAATCTTATCCTATGGTCAAGGTCCTTAAGAAATAAGTCTCTTGGCACATGCATCATGACTTTTGCGCCCTCAACAAACTAACCATCAAAGACAAGTTTCCCATTCCTGTCATTGATGATCTCTTGGATGAATTAAGTGGTGCCCAGTATTTTACTAAACTTGATCTTCGTTTTGGCTATCACCAGATACTATGAAAGAGGATGGCATTCCTAATACTTCCTTCTGAACTCATGAAGGCCATTATGATTTCTTGGTCATGCCCTTTGGATTATGTAATGCTCCATCCACCTTTCAAAGCCTCATCAATCATGTCTTCCATCCTTTTCTCCATCATTTTGTCTTAGTTTTATTTGATGATATTCTCATCTATAGTAAAACATGGACCACCCATATTTCTCATGTGGATAAAGTTCTTCATCTACTCTCTAAGCACCAAATTTTCCTCAAACAATATAAATATGCTTTTGGAGCCTCAGAAGTGGAGTACTTGGGTCATATTGTTGGAAAAGATGGTGTGAGGGTGGATCCAAAGAAAATTGAAGAAATGCAGGATTGGCCTCGACCTAACACTCTCAAAATCTTGCGTGGTTTTCTGGGTTTAATAGGTTATTATCACAATTTTGTCAAGAATTATAGAAAAATTGCAACACCTCTCATGGCTCTCCTTAAAAATAATTATTTCACTTGGACTCCAACAACTGATCAATCCTTCCAAGCATTGAAGGAGGATATGTGCACCACTCTTGTCTTGGCCCTTCCCAACTTCACAAAGATCTTTGTCATGGAATGTGATGCTTCAGGGAGAGGAATTGGTGCAGTCCTTATGCAAGATGGTTGACCTTTGGCCTTCACCAACAAACAAATTTCAGAGCACCCTTTGGGCCAATCCATTTATGAAAAGGAAATGTCGGCTATCTTGCATGAAGTGGATCTCTAGTGCCATTATCTATTGGGGAAATGCTTCCAAATTAAGACATATGATCATATCCTTAAGTATTTTTTGGAGCAACGTCTTTCATTCTCGGAGAAAAGGAAATGGGTGACTAAGCTCTTTGGATATGATTATGAGATCATTTACAAGAAAGGCAAAGACAATGTGGTTATTGATGCTCTTTCCAAAAAGTATGAAGATGAAGGGTCCCTTTTTTCCCTCTCTTTCATTTTACTTGATTGGCTCCAAGCCGTTCACCAAGAACGGCTGCAACACCCCAAAATTTCACGTTTGATCCACCAATTGCAAGACAATTCTCCAATCTCCTAGGGGTACTCTTAGAACAATGATGAGTTGCACTACAAAGGTCATATGTATTTAAGTAAACATTCACAACTTAAATCCACGGTGCTTTCTGAGCTACATGCTTCACCCACAACTGGGAATTCGGGGTTTACCAAAACCTATGACCGATTCAAATGCTCCTTTTCTGGGAGGGAGTGAAACAGGATGTTTGCACCTTAGTGGCAGAATGTGATGTATGTCAACGCAACAAAGGAGAAACAATCAAATCTCTCAGTATGCTACAACCACTCCCGATTCCATGCGCTATTTGGAGGGATATCTCTATGGATTTCATTGTTGTCTTACCTAAATCGAGTAATAAATCAGTCATCATGGTGGCAGTTGATCGTCTTTGCAAATATGCTCATTGTTTTTCTCTTCAACACCCATTTACAACAACCACAGTGGCTCAATTTCATGGATAACATTTTCAATCTTCATGGCATGCCTCACTCTATTGTCTCTGACAGAGATCCCACTTTCACTATCAATTTCTGGCAAGAATTTTTCAGGCTCCAGGGAACCCAATTATAACTTAGCACAACCTATCATCCTCAAAATGGTGGCCAAACTAAAGTGGTCAACAAGTGTTTGGAAATATATTTGCGGTGTTTTACATATGAAAGGAAAACTCAATGGGCACAATGGTTTCCACTATATGAATGGTGGTACAACCCATCTTACCATATAGCTACTTGCATGACTCATTTTGAAGCAGTATATGGAAAACATCCACCCTCAGTTCTCTCATACATGTCAAGAGTCTCTAAGGTTCAGGACGTTGACCACACTCTTACAGTTCGAGAAGATATTCTTCATTCCCTCAAAGAGAATTTGGTCATAGTTCATAATCACATGAAGCAACAAACTGATCAAGGTCGTTCTAAACATCAATTTGTTAAAGGAGACCAGGTGTTTCTTCGATTGCAACCTTATAAGAAAACTTCACTCAAGGCTGACCATTTCTAGAAACTTGCACCTAAATTTTATGTTCCATATACAATTCCCAAACGCATGGGATAGGTCACCTACCAATTATCTTTTCCAAGTAATTCCAAGATCCATCATGTTTTTCATGTCTCATTCTTAAATAAGGTGATTGGAACTAAGTTCCAAACTCAAACTACTCTTCCTGAGTTGGATGAAGAAGGCTCCATCTGGTTGCAACCCCAAGAATTTTTGGATCAACGTGAACATTGTCTCTATCACCACACCATCAAGTAAGTGTTAGTACAATGGAAAGATACAACTCTAGCAGATGCCACCTGGGAGCCAACTAACATTTTGCAGCAATTTCCTCATTTCAAGCCTTGAGGACAAGACTTTTTTTTAAGGGGGATGACATGTTCGAGACCTAACCTCCCTAACTCCTCATGTAGGTAGAATAATATATTTTCCATGTAATAAAGTCCAATATTAATAAGGCCTAGAAATGAGGAAGAATAAGTCAAATGTAAGAATATCTAGTAGAAGCTTCCACTTCTAGAAGATCTTCTTCTAGATTGTTATTATGGTAGATATATTTAGTATAAATAAGAGTCGATGGTATGATAAGTTTCGTCTTGGAGAATATTGTAATAGAGCTCTGCTCTGTTGGAGGTTTCCATCTCGAAGAGGCAAGTTAACATTGTTATCATAATAAATTTCTTCTTCCTGGTGATTATTCTAGTGTTATTCTGATGTTCTTTTGATACTTTTTTGGATAAATCATTATGATTTTGTCAATTCTTGCTAGATATTTTCTATTCTGCATAATATATTATATCGAAAATATTGCATCCAACTAGAAGGAGGCTACGACCCCTTGATTTATAGGCTCCAACTTGAAGGAAAATCCAACTCCATGTATTCTTCAGATCCAATCGGAAGTAGGCTATGACCCCCTTTCCTTGCCCCTTCCTTCCACCCTAAAATATAAATGTAGACTCAGTCTGTCACTGACAATCAACCTGTCATGGATAATCAACCTGTCACTGTCATTGACAATCAACCTGTCACTATAAATGTCACTAATAATCAACCTCTCACTGTCACTGTCACTGATACTAATATCGCATCATCAACTAAAAATAAATCCACTCACATAGATCATATACCAAGATCACCAATCATATGCTAAGATATGTGTGCCATAACATTCATCAACCATGTACCAAAACATTACCATAACATCCATCAACCATGTACCAAGATATTCCTCAAACATGTAAACATATACCAAAGTACATCTAAAACCATGTGCACAATAATCAATATGCTCCACAAACCATGCACCAAAAGCATGTGCCAAAACATATGCATCCATGTGCTAAAAGGGCCTCCAAGAGATTCCTCAACCATGTACCAAAACAACCAATTAATGTATATACCTCAAGCATGTGTTATAACATCACTAATATGTGCCTCAAGCATGTGCCAGCATCGCCATGACATGCACCAAAATAGATACCATACATTCAAGATGTGCCTCAAAGTATATGCCCAAATCTCCAAAACATGCCTCAAAGTATATACCCAAATCTCCAAAACATGCCTCAAGCATGTATCATAACATCAAGACCTAGCCCTCAAAACACATATAAAAACATACCTTTGATTCTGTAATAGACCTAGTGCATCATATCACAGACCTTTGGACCTTTATTAGCTTCGACATCCAGAGATGAGCATCTTTCTCAAATCTGCCTCAGCCTCATGAGACTAACCCACGCAACCAACGGTTCCTCGCATGACAAGCACCAGTCAACCTACAAGGGTGCCTTATGGGATGCCCTAATCCTAAACCGTGGGGGTCAACTAAATTATGGTTTCTCATAAACCATTCTCTCTCCTCTACGACTCCAAGACTTCACCTTTGCACTCCTTTGTTGCCTTATAAATTTTAGGGATGATTCTATAGGCTAAATTTCGCTCATGGGCTAATTTTCCATGGTTTTTCCCAAAAAAACATTTGCTATTCTAAAAATGATTCTCCCAAATTCTATAGGATAAAATTATTTTACCTTAAAAATCGCCAAAATTTTATACAAACTATATAAAATCCTTAGAAATTTGAATATTTTTACAAAAATATCGCCAAACATTTATAGTTGGCATATAAAGAATTAGTAAGATTAACCAAGGTTTCTACATTTTAAAATAAAATTTCATCCTTAAAATCATCCCTGCTCATAATTGCTACCTCATATTTTCCAATAGATCAAGCATTCACTAGATAGATATTCAATGTGTGTGTGTGTGTACTAATGAGAGGATTCTTGAGGTGTATTTATACTTTTCAAACAAACTCCTTTACTTGTCTTTAGGGACGACCTATAACTTTTAGTTGCAACAAATTTTCCTCCTTTAATAACTTATTTTTCCAACCATTTGGGGGCTTCTTAACCATTACTTTTGGGCTTCAACTACAAGAGAGCATAATCAACTATGAGGAACCACATGGCATACCACCTGCCATTGGTAATGACATGATGAGGACTATCCATCTATGATGTTTTTTCATGCATGTGCCATGTTCTTCATCCTCTTCTTCTTCAATCAACTTCGGGCTCCATGACCACAATGTCGGGGCTTCTCAACCACTTAGCCATCTTTCCAAGGCTTCTTGTAGACTTCTTCAAAACGTCTTCCCATGAGGGCCATGCTTAAATATATGCCATAAGGGGACCACTTTGGAGACTTCTCCAAATACACCCACCACTTCTAGATGCATCGTCTAGGGTTGACTAGGGTTGACATCAATGACAACCAAATATCCAACATAAATCTCATGCCTTCTCTCTTCAAAACACGTCATGATTTAATATTCTTTGTAGATCTATATACACGAATAGTTAGACAACGAATTCTCCGTCTCTTTAGTGTTTCCTCGAAAGTGCTTGCTTCACATCCCCTTACCTAAGCTCTGATACCAAATTAGAGAAATAACTCACACACAAGGTGAGACAATTTTTTCTCTCCACCATCTTAATTTATTATGAAAAATGCACGCATATATGTAGGATGAAAATAGTTTCATCCCACTCCTATAAATCTAGATCTAACATAACTATTATGATCAATATTCTAACAACCTTGATTTTGTGACTACCAACATCCCAACAACTTGCTAATAATTCATTTGTATAACTATTTCTATCAATATATTTCAAAATTTTGTGGTATGAAAGAATATATCATCTTTGCGACAAGAAGAGGTTTGAAGATTAGATCAGATCTCAATTTCAAATGATTTTTCCAATTACCGACCTTCATAACCTTCTTACTCAACAAAACTATGGTGATCTTGGAATGCTTCTCTTAATTCTTTTTTAGAACAAAAATAAAACTCTAAAAAATCTAAATAATTCCTTACCTTCTTAAACCAAATTTGATCTTAGTAGACATTAATCATCATCATCATTCTAAAACGAATTTAAAAACAAAACACTTTTTAAAATTTATTTATAACAAAATAATTCTAAAAATCAAATATTAAAAAACAAAAATTAAAAAAATATATATAAAAAAAAAACTAGAATTAAAAAATATATAATAAAAATATTTTTTTTTATTACGCCAAAAGACGATGACAATGGACAAATTTATGAGGGGTTTAGTGCTTAATAAGTTTTCTATGAAAATTACACTGTAGTGGGTATCTTATCCCCTTCACTTACCCTCCCGTGGAAGCCAAGATGAAACGAAAATGCACTTGTAATAGAGGATGTCGCTCCCTATGCGCTTACCGATCACAATATCGCACCAGGATGCCATCAATGATGCAGAGGCTTTCCATGTCCACACGCCTCCCCCAACTCAAGAGGCCTTGGAAGAGATGGAGGCCAATTCTCGTCAATTTCGATAGAGTACACCCGAAAGTGAAATTGAAGCAGATATGCGGGGATGGATTCCAGATACTGGTTCTACCCGAGCTCGTGAAACAAAGTATTTCAGAAAAATCGAGATCTATTGGTTTATAAAATCCCTTCTCAACGAAGCCATCACCGACAAGCAAGTTGTGCTAAATAACCTCCTGATGCAGTTGGAATATCTTTAGTTACAAAATCAGGCCATGGAATAGAAGCTCACCATTATAGTGGCTCATTTGGGAATCCAATTTGTTGATTCTAATGAGGACAATCGCCAAATGTCCCAAGTTAATCAGGATCCTCCTCTTTCAAGTCTTACCAGATAAATTCTTCTCCTAGTTTCTATGAATGTTTTTTATAATCATCCTTCTAGGCTTTTGAATCTCTTCTCTAAAATATATAGGCAGAGATTTTAGGCCAAGTTTTAAATTCTTTGCAAGTTTACTTGCAATCAAGCCTCTTAGAAAGATGGTTAACAATCAATCTTTTATTTTTATTTTTCTTTCTAAATAATTTTTTTCCATACTTTGATAATACAATCTCATAGTTTAAAAAATATATATATTAAAAAAATCAAAAAACAAAATAATTAAATTTAAAAACCCCAAAAACCCCTCCCTGCTCCTTCCAAGCCCCTAAGTTATCTCACTCAACAAATGGCGCACTTGAAGGGCTTGAGAAGGGGTAAAGTAAGCCCCTCCCAAGCCCCACTCAACAAATGGCACATTCTAAGGACTTGTGGGAAGGGGTAAAGTAGGCCCCTCCCAAGCCCCTAAGTTTCCCTAGTGAACAAATGGCGCACTAGAGGGGCTTGGGAAGGGGTAAAGTGGGTGGGAGAGGTGATGTTGGGCATTGTCCCCATTCTTTTTATACACCTTTTCTTTATTTCTTTCCTCAACCCTCTGAAGCTTCTTGAGTTTTTTCATTCAACAAATGGCGCACTCTAGGGGTTTGGAAGGGGGTAAAGTACGTGGGGAAGCGATGTTGGGCATTGTCTCCATTCTTTTTATGAATTTTTTTTTTTTTTTTT
>ML781921.1:251862-269426 GCA_009831015.1 Picea engelmannii | reverse complement strand
AAATTTAGGAAACTAGGAAAAGAGCTACACATAAAAAGGGAAAAAGGCGAACATAAGGGAAAAAGAGGAAAGTCAAACTTAGAAAAGTATCTTCCATTTAAGAGCTTTCTAATTTAAACTGAACTAGCAATTTAATAATAGGGAAAGTCATTAAAACCTGTAAGAGATTTTGGGGACACCTAGGAGTGATTCTAGGAGTAACTCTAGGTGGGTGAGGGAAATAAAGATAATTAATTAATTAAAGAAATTAATTTATGGAGGAATGTAGGGGATGGGGGACACTTATACGGAGAGGAATTTTTAGGAATTTATTTTTAAACTTTAATTAAATGAGATTTTAGGAAAGACAGGAAGTTTGAAACTCTATATAGTTAATGAAGGAGAAAGATGAAGGATCATCTTCTGTTTGCATAACGTTACGCTACAGAAATATCCACTTGACTGACTTAACTTGTGGAAGTTGGGATACCTAGCTCGATGAGGAATGGTAGCTTAGCCTTGTGAGGTGAGTTGCGAGCTAGTCGAAATCTCTGGATAGTGAGTGTGTGGGCCCTTTGCGGCTCGGGGGGATAAAGGGGAAGAAGAGTACCCCTAGCATTGGCTAGGAGGTACCAATGAAGTCTCGCCGGTCGAAACCCGGGAGTTGCAAGGAGCATGCGGGACGTCCACTCCAAACAGGAAATGGTACACTTTCTTCGTTTTGTATGGTAAGTTGTTTTAGAACTTATGCTTGAATCTACATTTTTACTTGGGTAAGTGAATTGATTGTCTAGATGGTTTTCTGAAATTTTCTTAACCTAGCTCGATGATAGATTGACTCCCATGGCTTCATTTTCCCACACATCTTGACCACCTTGTTGTGTTGATTATGACTTTCGTGGTTGTTTAGCCTTCATCCCTAGCTCACCAGTCCTCGCCTGAGCAGTCGGCCAGGAGCCTGATCTACAATCGTCGCCTTAGCATTAAAATACCTATGGATCTCAATGCCCTACTTTTCTATGCAAGGATGATGAGCGAAGGATGAACCTGTTAGTCCGCCACCCTTGATGTTTGTCCCTGGCTGATTGTTGATTCCGCCATCTGGTAATGACCTCTGCGTGTGGATTATTTGGTGCCCTAGTTCGTTTTCTCTATGCCTTGACTGATAGAATCCCTGCAATCATTCCATGACATTTACATGTTCTCTTACTGTTGTCTGCTCTATACTGGGGTTATAGCAATGGAAGCACGAATGGATTCCCTGTTTGCAAATTTTTGGGTATTCTAGAAAAAAAAAAAAAACGCAATGGTGTCATGTCTGCATTTTTATTTTTTATTCTGGCAATGGAAAAAACGAATTGATTTAAGGTCAGATTTTGTTTAGATGGCCAGGTGACCAACAAGCTACACGTTTTTCGTTTTGACAGCCAGGGTAGCATTGATTAAAACGAAATATACTTCTGGTCTTTATATGTCATTTTTTTTTAAGTAATAAACTCAACAATTCTTCCGTTATAAACTCAACAATTCGTTTGTTATAAACTCAACAAATCTTTTGTTATAAACTCAGTAAATCTTTGTTATAAACTCAACAATTCGTTTGTTATAAACTCATCAATTCTTTTGTTATAAACTCAATAAATCTTTGTTATAAACTCAGTAAATCTTTGTTATAAACTCAACAATTCATTTGTTATAAACCCAACTTTTCTTTTGTTATAAACTCAGTGAATAACCTCAGTGGATTGGTTAATTGTTATAATAACCACTGCGTTTTAAACTCAGCGAACTTGAATGTTTGCTCACCATGATTTTTTACGGATTGGTTAATTGTTATAATAACCACTATGTTTTAACCTCAACGAACTTGAATGTTTTCTCACCATGAATTTTTACCTTAAGATTCAATTTGTCACCCATAATTGCCTGGTGATTTTCCCTTAAAAACCTGCAATTGGTTACCCTCACTGCATAGCAATTTTCACCTTTCTGAAGACTGCAGTTCCATATAATTCGCTGGCAAGTGTACCGGGCGAGTTTTCCCATGATACCTGGCGATTGGCCTTTAGTTAAAACCATCATTTACCTTTTCATTTAGGACTTCCAATCATTATTTGAAGACCTGCGTTTTCATTGTCATTTATTTTTCTCCGTTTTCATTTACTGATGGCGTTAATTTTGGGCAATTCACCTTGTAATTGGTAAGTGCGTGTACCAATTTATAGCTCCCTACATGCAATTTTAATAGAAATTAATAGATTACAGAGATTTGGTGGTTGTGGTGGATGGATGCGTTGATTATTAATTTATTGACGGCGATGTTTGATTATTAAATAATTGCAATCGTTATTGATGATTATCAATGAGTTCCTATTGCAATTGTTTGCAAGAATGAGCTTTATAAAATCATTCTCTTTACCTAAGTCATAATAATACCCCACCTCACTTATAATCACCACCATTCTTTGTGGCTTAATCCTTTTTTTTAGTGATATATATACACTTAGAAGTTCTCTAAGGTTCGGTTCCCAGCTTTGATTTGAACTTAGCCTCTATGTATTGTTGTTTTATGGTGTTGATGGTTATGGAGTTATTTTATTTATTTATTAACCCACCTTGTATGGTTGATTATACTTTTCAAATCACATATTAATTAGCATAATATTTGTATTTCTTTTGTTCTTGATCTTACTCAATCTAAACTTCTATTATGATATTATTGATCCTTTACTCATAATATCCTTGCCATTCCTACTAGTAGTAGTGGTGTAGTTTTGAAGATTGGGAACTCAACATGCATAATGTGATATCACTATCTAAGGCATGCTTATAATTCTATTAAAGTAGTTAGGGTAATTTAAATAATAATTACTTGGTTGAGATCCAACCCCTTTAATGATGACCCTTTTTCCAACATTCACCTAATGAATGGATCAAACTTGAATAGGTAATGTGAATAATAAACTTAGATTAAGTCCATGTGTGCTCAAAGATTAAGGGATATATCATCTTCACACCTGTTAATTATTTAGGACTCGTCATTTAGGATAGCCTTGTCATTTAGATATAGAAGCAGCGTATGATCACTTTTTAAAGGATGAGTAGTGCACTTACTTTAATAGACGTGTACCATGTGGGCAAGCATGTTGATTTTGATTTATGTTTAGTTCACCCTTGATAACGTTTAGGTCCTTGGTAACCTTACAATAGTTTACCCTTCACTCCTAGACCTCTTACTTAACCTTAGGGCTTCTTGGATGTCGTCGAGTCATTTATTGGATTGCGCATATGTGAGCGATGTATTCATGCATCTTGACGTCCCGTTGCTTGGGGCCATAGGCGTAGTCCTCCTATCAGTTATTTAGGCCCTTAGCATGTCATATTTATCTTGAGACCCTTGTCCAGATAGGTTATGTGGTGCCAGGGTTATTTCCATGTCTAACTCCTGGGGACAGCATGATCCTTGATGAGGGGATCATGGCCAAAATCTATGCTACCCATTGTCAGCGTTGTTCGTCGTAGTCGTTTGGCGCTTGGGTTGAATGCCTTCATGCGTTTGGTTGCACACCATCGAGGTCTTAAAGTTAACTGGTCATCAAGGTCGTCCTGTCAGGATGGGGATGTTATCCCTTAGCTTGTAGGTGTGGTCATGTTGTGTCAGGCGGGTAGTCATTTCTATCTATTAGTTTACGCATGTTTCACCCAGTTGCTCCTTGCGATAGTGCATGGAGTCGTAGTTGTCTTTTGTTGGATCTACGTGTTGTGTTCATTGCCTGGTTGTGTGGTTCAATTGTTGTCATCTTTTCCATCCTGAAAAAAGAGAGAAAAAGAAAATTGCACTTCTGCCTCGCTGGTAGTCATAATGATTGGGGACGTTACATGTGCATTGAGCATTAAGTCATGAGAGTTTTGTCACAAAGTTTTATGGCACACAGTATTTGAAACTATGTTGCACAGAGTTTGTCTGCATTTTGTAGATCCAAGATCTGGTATCAGAGAAGGTTCTATTAGAGAAAGTTGATCAAAGCAAGTTTATCAGAGAAACTACTCTATTTTAAGGTGAAATATGGCTTCTACTTCAAATCTGGAACCTCCCACTTTTACAAGAAAAAATTATGAGTTATGGTCATTGATCATGAAGGCGTTATTCCAAGGTCAAGATGTATGAGAGATAGTCGAGAATGGCTATGTGGAGCCAACAGATCAGGTAGAATACAATACACTCACACAAGCTAAGAAGGATGTTTTGAAATATCAAAGGAAAAAGGATGGAAAGGTGATGTTTTACATACATCAAGAAATGCATGAGAGAATGCTCCCAAGATTTGCATCAACAAATAAATCCAAATAAGCATGGGACATATTACAAACCTCTATCAAGGTATGGACAAAGTCAAGACTTCAAAACTGCAAATTCCTAGAAGAGATTTTGAAACTCTGTCAATGAAAGACACAAATTCAGTGGATTCATTTTACTCCCATGTTATTGACCTCATAAATTAGATTAAGTCTCATGGTGAAACCATAGAAGATAGAAAGGTTGTTGAGAAGGTACTTAGGAGTCTTCCTCCTAAATTTGATACCCCATTTGTGACTCTGGAAGAGAACAAATATCTGACCCAGTTTAGTCTAGATGAATGACAAGATTCCCTCATTAATCATAAACACAAATTAAATAGGTCAAACATGTCATTAGAGTGAATTTTTTTCACCGTCATCAATAAGTCATGGAAGAGGAAGGGGGAGAGAGAACTCTAGAGGCAGAGGAAGGATTTCTGCTAGAGGTGGATGTAGTAGAAGTACTGGAAATATTGGTGGAAGAGGTCAAAACCCAGATACCAGTTAGCCAAGTGGTCAGAGAACTGACAAATCAAATATTCAGTGTCATTACTATAAAAGTATGGACATTATGCATATGAGTGCAGGAAGAGATAGTATAATCAGAACAAGCAAGGTCAAGGTCATTCACACAGCGCAAACAATCCCTCCAGCCCTATGTTTATGGCACGTGCTGAAGCAATACCTATAGTCTCACCAATTGAATGCAATGTTGTTCGAGAAATTCCATGTGACATTTGGTATCTAGATTTAGGTTGCAATAACCACATGACATGAAACATAGAATTGTTTTCTAGTTTAGACAAGTCAGTCCAAACCAAGGCTACACTTGGAATAGATATCCAAGTCATTGTCTTAGGCAAAGGAAGTATAAACATTCAAACTAAACAAGGAGAACAAAAAGTTGTGCCTGATGTATATTATGTTTTTGGTATGAAACATAACATGATGAGGAAAGGACAGTTGTTATAGAAAGAATACATAATCTACATGAAAGATAAGAGTTGTGTGATTATGGATAGATATCCAAGCAATCAACTTATTGCAAGAATCCAGATGAAAAGAAACAAAATGTTTCCATTGACATTAAATCCAGCCAAGAAGAAAAATACAACACAAGATGTTGGTAAAGAAAAAGATATTGCATTTACAGCAGAAAGTGCATGCAGTTCCAATGAAAAAAATAGTGCACGCAGTATCAATAAAGGAGAAAGTGGTGTAGAGATGTAGGAAGCTTTCTAATATGAAGTGCAAGATTATTCTTGGCTATGGAATTTCATATTTAGACATTTAAACTTTGGAGGTCTGAAGTTGTTATACACAAAGGATATGGTTAACAGTTTTCCATTGATTGAAAAACAAGAAAGGATATGTGAAGGATGCATATTTGTAAAGCAACATAGAGAATCATGTCTAGTTGGAAAGTCATATAGAGAAAAAATCCACTGGAAATTGTACATTCAGACATTTGTGGACCAATGAAAACACCATCTATAGGAGGTGTTAGCGTCAGAAGTCACTCTTGGATTGCAACAGGAGCAGATCCCGACGCCCATCAGTTTATGTCACGATTTGTTTATAAAAAGGGGGTGATCGAATGGAAGTTAACTCAAAACACTATTGTTTTAACTCTGAAACTAGGCTAGGCATGCATGGGCAAGTGAGGTCTTAGATAAACTTTAGACAGTGAGTTGTAGTAAGGGTTAATAGGGGGAAGACTTGTATAAGAGAAATGAAAAGGTCTGTCATAAACATTAGGTTTCTAACAGACTGTAGGAGAAAACATCTAAACACAAGATCTTCTTACATTCAAATGAAAAAAACCGTAGAATACAACAATGCAACAATAAATCCTTTATCGTAACATAATTGCAATAATTCATGTGAATCAGTCAATCATGAACTCCCTCGGTATGAGATGAAAACTAGATGGGGTAAGGAAATTGTCTATCATTAAACAAGAAATCTTACATACAAATGCATAACCAGAAAACTAGAGTGTCTATTAAAACATTACAATCGGGATATATATACTCCTAAACATTTTCCCAACAGAGGCCTCCTAGACTTTCGGAATGAGACGTCTCTTCAATCAAATCTGACCTACACTCCTTTTTCATACGCCACCTTAATTATGCATGGCTTGCACCAGGGGGTATTTGATCCCTTAAATGTTGAATTAGCGTGTGCAGACTTCCCTGGGGATTCAAGGACTCGGCATGGCTTCTGTGGGAAAAAACTAGTACAGAGGACCATCTCGGGTGGATTTCCTGCTGGGACCTCCATACCTTGCAATTAATGAGTGAGGCAAGATTTCAACCACCCCCTCTCTTCTTCATTCATTCCAAGCAGGTATCAGGATTGAGATCAAGTTGAACTGTCATCTGGAGAACATGGTGCTCCCCTTCTGAAACTCAACTCAACACTTTTGGCCCCCTTTGTACAGCCTTTTCTACTCCCTCAAGTGACCACGGGCCATGACCCTATGCTTATCCTCAAAGGCCCTTTCGACGCTTCGAGGTTCGAGGCTTCAAGATATGAAGCCCTTACCCTTAGAACTCCCAAATGTCGACATGCTGATGTGATTAGATCTTGCGCCATGTGTCCCTGGATCGGACGACTGAAATGACGTCGGCATTTTGGGACCCGTCTCATCACATGGTGCACGCTAGCGCCTTTTTCCTTGGCCTTTTACTTTGTGACTGGGTGTTATGACCATGGTCTCAGCTCCAAAGGTGCCTTCGACATTTCACCGATCGACAATTTCAGCTGCAGTGAATGGGAGGTCCCTTGTCTCCTGAAACGTCGATCCCCAAAATGTCGACTGGATACCACCTATCCCAACTGGATCGGATGACCTAGATTTGTAATATAGGTGCTATCGATTGCGCTAATCCCGGTGCAACTCTGTTAACTGGGATTCCCCACCGATCGTCGATCTACTTTGCCAATTGATCCTTGTCGTTGAAATCAGACTGCTCGCTCGCTTCATTTTTAAACCCGAAATGGACTTCTCCTATGGGATGCACTCGACGCTTAGGCTGAGGCCTTGGACTAGAACACATTTGATGGGTTTTCACACCCCCCTTTCTTTGCATTCTGCATCAAGGGTTTGAAATCAAGAAAAAACACCCTGCTTGCAAGAATTGGTGCTAACATTAGGCTCCATGGGGGATAGAGTCATCCCTGTGATGCTCTAAGAACTCATTTTGCAGCTTCAGTGCCTTCTATTGGGCTATGGAGTCATTTACTAAGTCGAAAAATAAAAAAATGAAAATAAACAAATAATCAAAAGGACAATATTTACAAACAAAGGAGCCGTCTAAGGCTCAAACAAAACATTTCTTCAGAAAATGCCCATTTACTGGGTTGTTGAAAAACTCTTCCCCCTCCAAATCCTGCAACCTGTATGTGTTGTTTGAGAAAACCTCAGAGATTTTGAAAGGCCTGATCCATAGGGCGTCAAACTTGTTGTGTTTGCCCTTATATTGCATGGGTGCATCCCACTTAAGCACCAAATCCCCGATCTCAAGCTCTTTCTTCTTGACTTTCTTGTCAAAAGCCAGTTTGACCTTCTGCTGATGGTCCTGAATTCTGTCCATTGCCTACTCTCTGGCCTGCTAGACTTCCACCAGTTGATGAACTCTTCTAATCATCTCATCAGGATCTTCTTGATGATCCTGGAAGAACTTTGCTACAGGAATGGCTAGATGAGAAGGGAAAACAACTTCTTCTCCATAAACTAATTGGAAAGGGGAGATGCCTAAAGATATCTTTGTGGTCACTCGATTGGCCCATAGAGAGAATTTCAACTTTGAATCCCATGCCTTTTTTTTGTCCTCCAATAGTCTTTTGATGATCCTTATCAATCTTTTGTTGGAGGACTCTGCTAAACCATTGCCCTGGGGATAGTATGGGGTGGAGTGAATCAGTTTGATCCTGAATTTCTCACAGAAATTCGCTAACGACTCAGCCTTGAATGAGCCTGCATTATCAGTAACAATCTTTATTGGGCAGCCGAATCTTGTGATGAGGTCTTCCAGGAATCCAATAATTACCTTGTGGGAAGCACTCCTAGTGGGGATAGCTTCAATCCACTTAGTAAATAAATCTGTGGCAGTCAAGATCCATCTGTGCTACCCACTGGAAGCAGGGTGGATTTCTCCAATAAAATCTAGGCCCCATTGTTGGAAAGGTCTCGAAACAACTACATGCTTTAAAGGAAGAGATTTGAGTTGTTGCTTTCCTGAAAATCTTTGGCATGGGACGCAGGCTCTAACCCTTCTGCAGACGTCAGTGAATACGGTGGGCTAGTAGTACCCATCCCTAAGGCTTTTGTAGGATATGGTATTCTAGAAACGGTGCCCTCTGCATAGGCTGCTGTGAAATTCAACCATGATCCTGTCGGCCTCTTGTGGATTTATGCATTTTAACAGCACCCCTAGGGGGTCTTTCCAATATAATATTTGATCGACAAGGCAGTATCTGACTGCTTTGATCTTCAAATCTCTTGCCTTGTTTCTTTGCAGGCCATTTGGAGGCCGCAACTCCTGCAGAAAATATATGACATCCTTATACCAAGGACATCGAGCCAGTAGGGGTTTTGTTTGAGGGTCTACATCAAACAGTTGATTCTGCTAATTTTATGAACATGCATTGATGAAATCTACCCCCAAGGCTTTGCAATTTGCTTCAGCCAACAGCTTGGCTAAGCCTTGACCTTTGATCAATTTGGTGGGCCTTATTTCCAAGTCAAACTCTAATATCTTGGCTATCCACTTACTCCTCCTCCCATCTATGTCAGGTTGTACAAGGATGTCCTTCACAAAGGCTGAAGGAACGTATGCGGTCACTTTTGAGTGAAAGACGTAGACTCTGAAAGATTTGAGAGCTTTCACTAAGGCATAGGCCTGTTTCTCCATGATTTCATACCTGATTTATTCATCCCTTAATGCTTTATTGAAGAAGGCAATGGGTTGCTCTCGCCCTTCCTCATTTTTCTGCAATAAGATTGTTGCTACTGTATCAAAAGAAGCGAAATAAAAAACTAAGAAGTCTTTGGAATAGTCAGGAATGATCAGCACAGGTGCCTTAGTCAATGCCCTTTTTATTTGGATAAAAGATTCCCTGGGTTCAGCGGTCCATTTCACTTCATTTCCCTTCCTAAGCATGGTTGTGATGTGTTTCACCAGCTCAGCAAAATTTGAGATGAATCTCCTCAGAAAATTAATCTTCCCCAAAAAGGCATGAACTTCCTTCTTAGATTTGGGAAGTGACAGGGTCTGAATTTCCTCTACCCTATTGGGGTCAATTCTTACTCCCTTTGATGATACTATATGGCCTAGCATCTTCCCCTCCTTCATAGCAAACAAAGATTTCTTGGGGTTTAAGGATAGGCCAAACCTCCGACACTTCAAAAAAAAAATTATCAGATGACAACAGTGCTCTCTGTCAGACCTGGAGAAGACTATTATGTCATATAGATAGATCACCACAAACTTATCTTTCTCCCCAATGAAGGCTATGTCCATGGCTCGCTGAAATGTTTCTCCTGCATTCATCAATCCAAAAGGCATTTTGGCATACATGAATGTGCCCCAAGGAGTGGTGAAGGCCATTTTTCTCTATCCTCAGGCATGACTGATATCTGATTATATCTAGAAAAACCATCAATCATGGATATCCTAGATGCACCAGTTACCCTCTGCAGTATTTGCTCCATGTTGGGCAAGGGGTAGTTGTCTTTCTTTGAGCTCATGTTCAGGTTCCTGAAATCAACACAGAGCCTGATTTCTCCACTTTTTTTTTCTCACCGGGACCAAATTGGCCACCCATTCGGAATATCTCAAAGGGACAATGATTTGGGCATCTAAAAATTTCTTCACTTCTCTCTCCATGACAAGCAACAACATGGGATTTATCTGTCTCATCTTCTGCCTGAATGGCTTAGCTTCTTCTTTCAGTGGGATCTTGTGTTCAATGATAGATGTGTCATAAGTCTTGAGGTCTTCATAGGCCCATGCAAACACATCAGCAAATTCCTTTAATAACTCAGTATATTCCACCCTCTGTTCGTTGGTCAGGCTTCTTGATAATTTGACAAACTTAGGCTCCTCCTGCATGCCAATGTTACACTCAGTTGTGTCGACATATTCATTTGAAACCTTACCCTTTACTGCCACATCATTCCCATCGAACAATCTTTCTAAAGGGACTAGTCCCCTCGGAATGTGATTTCTAGGCAGCTGAATAATATGGTGATTAGCAATTTCATTTAAAAACACCTCAGGGTGAGGGTCACCTTCCAGGTCAGGCTCCTGATCAATGCGCAACGCAGAAAATTCATCAACAGATTGGAGAAATTTTCCGATTTCCAGATCATCTTCGAATACCTTCCAATGCTTGACATTGTTCGGTACAGAGGGCCTATATTTTATTTCAACATCATATTTGACCATAGGCAGCAGAGGAACTTTGAGCAAACTAGTTGAGACAGCTAAAGAATCGGCTGAAGTATTTTCCCCCCTCGGAATGAAAGAAATGTTAAAATCCAAGAAGAAGTTATCAATCAGGTCCCATACCTCATTTATGTAATTTCTGAGCCGAGGATGATTAGCACGATAAGAATTTCTGACTTGCTAGATAATCAACTCAGCATCTCCAAATACTACTATCTCTTTAATTCCCATTTCTTTTTCAGCCCTCATACCCAGAACAAGAGCTTCATATTCCACCACATTGTTGGTAGTTTTAAATTCCAGCTTGTATGATAGGGATACGGTCTCTTAACAAGGTGATATGAAAACCACTCCAATGCCAACACCTTCGCTACAAGAAGCTCCGTCGAATAAGATATTCCAAACATAGATGGTTGGAGGGGGAATCTGGTAATTAAGATTGGGTTGTTTTCTGACTTGGACAGGGTCTTCAAGAGCATCAGTGAGCTGCAATAAACTAGACCCCAAGTCAGTGTCAAGTGCGAATATAGGATGATTGGTGGGGTTTGCTTCGTCACTAACAATGTAGGCTAGTTGAGCTTCCCTATATAACCTCCTTTGTTCCCCTCCGAAGACTAGAATGGTGGCATATGTGAGATCCATCTGTAATGTCCCTCCAAGCTTTTTAATCCAAGATCTTGACAACAACATGCCGAATTTGGGGGGGACATCAGCTACCACAATATCCATGACCACACTCTTCATGGACAGCTGAAACAAAGAGACCACCAAGTCTTTGATGACTCCCAGAAACTGCACCCTCCTTGAATCGAAAGAGTACAAATCATGATAATTCCTTGTCACCTCCAGTCCCAATTATTCCATTACTATTTTGGGCATAAGGTTATGGGAAGCCCCTGAATCCATGAGGCAGTTATGCAACACTTTATCATGTATGTTCAGGGATGTGTAGAAAGGAGGGTATGAATCATCTCTATATTCTACCATGGGACCTAGGACAACTGCTGGTTTTTTATCTTGGAGATTTATTGAGTCTGTGGAAGGTTGGGGGGGCTCAGATTGTAGCAGCTTGGAGAGGGACCTTTTGAAATCTTCATTTTTAACTAGTTCGGATAGGGGTACATGGATTCTAATCTTCTGAATCTCATGCTCAAAATTAAAGGAGGGAATAGGCTTAGGAGCTTCCCTTACCTCAGAGACAGGTTCCTTGGCTACTAGTGAAGTATTCTAAGTTTTCTTTCCTTTAGTAGTGGTTGTTGCAGCTTTAGTAGGTCTTTCCGCTATGAGGGTTTGATATTGGCTATCAAAATTCCCTTCTTTCTTTCTTGACCTGAGATTATATCTGTTAGGATTGTTGTTGGCTTTTTCCCCTCTACTCAACTCGTTGATTTGAGTGTTGATAAGGGATTCTTCATATGCAGAGTGAGTCAAATGAGGAAATGGGGAAGTGTCCTCGATGCAGTGGATCTCAAGGTCGAGTTCATCCACCTCCTCCCCTTCCTCATGAGAAACTACGTTGTTTTGGAGAGGGGTTTGAATCCTCTGATCATCTCTAGCTCTGCTCTTTTGTTCCCTAAGGAAATCATGTGGAACATTGTTATTAGGCTTCCTGAAGCCCCTGCTATCTGTATTTTGGGGATTTTTGTACATGGGATTCCCTTCTAATTCCCACCTTTCCATCCTGGCAAAAAGTGATTTTATCACTCTAGTTGTCTCATCTATCTGAAGGGGCGGGGGAGAGGAACTTGATGGAGAGGCTTCAAGCCTCTTCCTGGATATGTTTCTATCAGTAGTGTTCCTGAGTTGGTCAAAAACCAATATGTTAGATTATACCTCCACGGCTGCATCCTGCATGTGGGCCAGAGTAGTGGCTCTTATTTCCCTCAACAAGAGGAAGAAATCGGGATCAAAGGCACTAGCATAAGTGATCTTTGCAGAGGATTTAGAGGGTTTTTTCTCAGCAAGGATTTTATTGTACATTTTATTGAATCTCTTGGAGAAGTCAGAGACAGACTCTCCTTCTTTTCTCTTCAAAGACCCAAACTTTGTCATGTAATACATGAAGTCTTTTTTATCTCCCCACTGTCTCAAAAATTCATTATCCAAAGCTTCAATCCCATCAATAGATCCAGGAGGGAGGGCCTTAAACCATTTTCTAGCCTTGCCCTGAAGACTATGGACAAAAATCCTCATCCATACGTTTGCATGCATGATAACATTATCATCTGTAAAACTGTAAAAGGCTTCTAGGTGTTCTTCTGCAGTTATGTCCCCCTTGCCTGTAAACTTGGGAAACTGCTTGAGGTAACCATCTGCTGGTAGGGAATTGAGAGGCTGAGGTAACACAATGGGAGCATACCTAGTGGCTATAATAGCCTCCATTCTGGTCATAGGAAGATTTTCTCCTACCATAGGGATATTATGTGGAGAAGAACTCAGAGGAGAAGGAGCTCGAAAAGGGGATATCGGGGATGAGATTCTAAGTGGAATGGGAAACAATAGGGGATTTAGGGAGAAGTTTAACGGGCTTAAGCCCAACATATGCTTCTCTTTGTGCAAAAGCGGCAATAGTAACAAGAGGAGGAGTGGTAAATCTAGGAGTGGGGAAATATTCTGTGGTCCTAGGTGTACACCAAGGTATAGCTTTAGGGGAGAGGGGAGTGAAAATGATTTCTCCCTCCAATCCCAGACCAGGGGGGAAAACTCAACAGGAACACTCCTAAAATTCAGGAAACGGGAAACTTAAGAAAAAGGTCTGCTAAGAAACTAAGGATGAGAAAATGGAGTTCCTACAGAAGGAGATGGCGGATTACCTGGTTCGGCAATGAAAGATTCTCCTTCATAGGCCTTTCCTTTTCTGAGAACCACCTCCAGATCAGTTTCAGGTGTAGCTAGAGGCAGATGTGGATGGGACCACATGTGTCTACCTCTGAAAGCCACAATTAACACGGGAGGTTCACCATAGTGGAGTCATCACAATGGAGTCGCCAGGTGCATAGTAGCAATCTTCAAAGGATCTGATACCTGATGCACCTTTAGAATCAGAGGCTCAATGTCATTCAATCTTGGGGAAAATTTTCAACTTCGTCCCTGGCAACGGTGCCAGAAATGTTAGCATCACAAGTCATTCTTGGATTGCAACAGGAGTAGAGACCGATGCCCATTAGTTTATGTCATGATTTTTTATAAAAAGGGGGTGATCGAATGGATTTTAACTCAAAACAATATTGTTTTAACTCTGAAACTAGGCCAGGCATGCATGGGCAAGTGAGATCTTAAATAAACTTCAGACAGTGAGTTGTAGTAAGGGTGAATAGGGGGGAGACTTGTATAAGATAAATGCAAAGGTCTGTCGTAAACATCAGGTTTCTAACAGACTATAGGAGGAAACATCTAAACACAAGATCTTCTTACATTCAAATGCAGAAAACCAGAGAATACAACAATGCAACAATAAATCCTTTATCGTAACATAATTGCAATAATTCATGTGAATCATTCAATCATAAACTACCTCAGTATGAGATGAAAACTAGATGGGGTAAGGAAACTATTTGTCATTAAACAAGAAATCTTACATACAGATGCATAACTAGAAAACTAAAGTGTCTATTAAAATTTTACAATCGGGAGCTTCACTCTACCATCGATCCTTTGAAAAATATCAAAACTAAGTATATATACACCTAAACATTTTCCCAACAGAGGCCTCCTAGACTTTCAGGATGAGGCGTCTCTTCAATCAAATCTGGCCTGCACTCCTCTGTCATACGCCACCTTAATTTTGCATGGCTCRCGCCAGGGGGTAGCTGAACCCTTAAATGATGAATTAGCRTGCGTAGACTTCCCTAGGGAGTCGAGGACTCGACATGGATTCTGTGGGAAAAAACCAGTACAGAGGACCATCTTGGCCGAACTTCCTATCGGGACCTCCATACCTTGAAATTAATGAGTGAGGYGAGGTTTCAACCACCCCCTCTCTTCTTCATTCATTCCAAGYAGGTGTCAGTATTGAGATCAAGTTGAACCRGAATCTGGAGAACACGGTGCTCCCCTTCTGAAACTCAACTCGTCACTTTTGGCCCCCTTTATACAGCCTTTTCTACTCCCTCAAGTGACCAAGGGTCGTGACCCTATGCTTATCCTCAAAGGCGCTTTCGGTGCTTCAGGGTTTGGGGCTTTGAGATATGAATCCCTTACCCTTAGAACTCATGAATGACAACATGCCGATGTGATTATATATTGCGTCGCCCGTCCCTTGATCGGACGGTTGAAATGATGTCGACGTTTTGGGACCCGTCTCATCACATGGTGCGTGCTAGCACCTTTTTCCCAGGCTTGTTCCTTTGTGACTGGGCGCTATGACCATGGGCTCAGCTCCAAAGGTGCCTTCATCATTTTTCTGATTGGCAATTTCAGCTTTAGTGAATGGGAGGTCCCTTGTCTCCCAAAACGTCGATCCCCGAAATGTCGACTGGCTGCCACCTGTCCCAACTGGATCGGACGACCCAGATTTGTAATATAGGTGCTATCCATTGCACTAATCTCGGTGCAACTCTATTAACTGGGATTCCCCTCCGACCATCGATCTTCTTTGCCAATTGATCCTTGTCGTTGAAATAAGACTGCTCGCTCCCTTGATTTTTAAACCCGAAATGGACTTCTCCTATGGGCTGCACTCGACGCTTAGGCTGTGGCCTTGGACGAAAATGCATTTGATGGGTTTTCACACCCCCCTTTCTTTGCATTCTACATCAAGGGTTTGAAATCGGGAAAAAACAAACTGCTTGCAAGAATTGGTGCTAACAGGAGGCAATACTTATTTTCTGACATTTATTGACGATTTCTCAATAAAGACATGGATTTATTTCTTAAAACATAAATCTGACACGTTGGGTTGTTTTCAGCAGTTCAAATCACTTGTGGAGAAGCATAGTGGTTATTACATCAAGGTTCTAAGAACTGAGAGAGGAGGTAAATACTTTTCAAGAGAATTTTAGAAATTTTGTAAAGTTCATGGTATTTACAAGAAATTTACCGCATGGTATACACCACAATAGAATGGTGTCGCAGAAAATGAGAATCGAACCATCATGGAAATGGCACACAGTATGTTGGAAGCCAAACATTTATCAAATGAATATTGGGCTAAGGTAGTAGCAACTGCATTATACATTATGAACAGATGTCCAACAAAGAGTGTGGGAAACGAATTTCCTCAAGAAGCATGGACACGTATGAAGCATAATATGGCGCACTTAAATTTTTTTGGTTGTGTCACATACGCACATGTTCCATATGATTTGAGAAATAAATTGGACAACAAAGGATAGAAATGTATATTTTTTGGGTATTTTGAAGATACAAAAGGATACAAGTTGTATGATTCCGTCGCAACAAAATTCATAATCAACTGCGATGTTCAGCTTGTGGAAAATGAAGCATGGGAAGGAAGCATAGAAAAGAAAGACATAACTATTGATGCTATTGAGCATGATGACATAGAAGAAGAAGTGGTTCAAATGCCATGTACAAGTCAATACACAGTTCCTTCTACAACTGCAATGCAAATCCCATCACAATATACTCCAGTAAGATCAACAAGTGCACAGTCTACACCTAGAGCGCAACAAACACCAACAAGCATTCTAAGTATTTGTACATCCCCAGATCCAACATTAGCAAGTATCTTACCAAGGAAGACAAGAAATATGTGCGACATATATAATGAGGACACAACAAATTCCTTTTCAATTTTTTCTTTGTTTTCACAAATAGATGATCCATTAACTTTTGAAGAAGTTGTCAAAAATGATGTATGGGCACGAGCCATGGATGAAGAAATCATATGCACAGAGAAAAATTAGACATGGAAATTGGTAGATGTACCTTAAGAAAAGGATGTGATAAGTGTCAAGTGGATTTATAAAACCAAGCAAGATGCAGAAGGAAATGTGTAGAAGCACAAGGAAAGACTAGTTTGATCTGGATTATTTTCGGCACGAAATGAGATCAGAGATATAATAAAGAAATGCACAGAGATATCGCAGATATTCAATAATATAACATAAATGTATAGGAGATGCAACCATAAACACATATATACATTAATACACGATTTCTATTAATGAAAGAAATGTACAGAGACTGTAAAAATACAGACTGAAAGACTCGCTAGAATGGTGGCAGCGTATCTCTGAGTAGAGATGTGACGGCTACTCGCATTCGCAATAAGATCATTACAATGAGGCTCTGAAGGAATTTTTACAATAAGCAGGAATTCCAAAAACCCTAGAAATCCAAAAACCTAACCCTGGGAGATGAAGCGCCAAAAGTCATGTGGGCCCCTTTTGGGTAAGTGAGTACATCAACTTCCTGGGGTCGTAACTTTTGCATACGATCTCCGTTTTAGGCGTGTGATAGCTCGTTGGAAAGGTATCGTTGAGTATATTCATGTTGAGGGATCAATATTAATTTGGATATCATTTAGAACCTCAATCTCTAAAAACCTTCATTTGGGCCCTCAAAATGGCCTCGGAAGTTAAAACCTGCTAAAAATAGTAAATTGCCAAAATTGCCAGAAAGTCGTTTTGAGCCATTTGGAAAAGGTGGGTGGTCATCGATATCCACCTAGATCAATCCTCCATCCTTAGAAAGAAATGGTCTCCATTGCGTTGAGTTCCCAAGGGAGAGGGAAAATCATTTGTTGAATCTGCATCTTGGTGAGTTGCTCGTCTTGCTGGAGACGTCGCGCTGCCCAGTTTGTGGAAATCTGTCACGAACCTGTTG
>ML781921.1:224640-249003 GCA_009831015.1 Picea engelmannii | reverse complement strand
GAGAAGTGAATGTGATCCAACACTGTACATCAAAGAAAATCAGCAAGGTAACATGTTAATTGTTTGCTTATATGTAGATGAATTTATTTTTGCAGTTGATTTTGGCATAGAAGAATTTAAGTCAATCATGAAGGATGCATTTGAAATGACTGATTCAAGAATTATGAGATATTTTTTGGGAATAGAAGTTCACTAGTACAAAACTGGTATATTTATCTCACAATATAAGTATGCACATGAAATTTTGAAAAGATTCAATATGATAAATTCCAAAGAAGGCCCAACACTTGTCATAATAGGATTGAAGTTAAGAAAAGAATATGAAGGGTCCAAGGTGGATCCCACACTGTTTAAATGAATGGTAGGAAGTCTTATGTATATAACAACAACAAGATCTGATATAATGTATGGAGTGAGCCTAATTTCAAGGTTCATGGAATTCCAAAAGAATAACATTGGAAGGCAGGAAAAAGAATTCTAAGATATGTAAATGGAACAAAAGATTTTGGCATTTTGTATTCTACTTAAGAAGATTTTAGACTTATTGGATACAATGACAGTGATTATGGAGGCAACATAGATGACAAGAAAAGTAACTCTGAGTACACATTTCATTTTGTAACAGGTATAGTATGATGGTCATCAAGGAAGCATCCCATCATGACTCTTTCTTCAGTAGAAGAAGATTACGTAGCAGTTACAAGTGCAACTTGTCAAGCAATTTGGATGAGAAGAATGTTAAACGATTTGTTGCAGGAACAACAGGAACCATCTACAATATTTTGTGACAACAATTCATCCATTATGTTATCAAAGAATCATGTGTTTCACAAGAAAACCAATCATATTGATACAAGATATCATTTTATCAGAGAATTAGTGAATAACAAAGAAATTTGTTTAGAGATTTGCAGGTCAAAAGAAAAATTTGCAGACATATTTACAAAATATTTAGCAAGAGATGCATTCCATCATCTTCGCAGTAGTCTGGGAGTCTTCGCAGTAATAGATGTGTGACAGTATATGTCAATTCAATTTTTTTATGTAAATCTTTGTAATCCCACCTACTTATAATTAAGGGGGAGTGTTGGAAATAGTAATTACAAGTCAGTGATATTTATGTGTCCACCGATTTGTCAGTCAGTTATTCAGTCGTCAGTATACAAATACAAATTTACAAGTTTATTCAAACACAATTTTGTCATTCGGCAAGTAGGGGAGTTATTTAATGAAGTCAATCTTAATCGTTCTTGAGTCCAGTTAAGTACATATAAGTGAGTCATATTTATTGATGTATTTAATGTTGAGTCATTTTTTACTTCTACAAGAAGTCTTAGTCTTATCCATATATGTCTGAGTCTGTAGGAATTTGAGATGCAGAGAAACAGAGAGTGATAGACATAGAGAAGAGAAGAAGCAACAACAGTTGAAGGTAGTCAAAGAAGTCTGAGAGCACAAGCTCTGTATGTGTATTCAGTGAGTTTCAAAAATTGTTAAGAAGTCATTGGAGAAGAATCTCATCTTAGTTATTGTATTATGTATTAGCGCGCAACACCGAAGTTTATTTTAAAATCAAGTATTTTGTGTGTTCACAATTTCATGTGTATTTATGAGTTTATGTGCTAAGCATAGCACTTTGTTGTTCTACATCTATAAATAATTTCATTAAGTGTTTTATCAAAATGTGCAGTAAATCATGCAGTCTGTGAACTGCGTGGTAATTCCTGAGAGTTCTATCACAAAGTTTTCTGGTGCACAGTATTTGCAACTGTGTTGTGCATAGTTTGTCTACGCGTTGTAGAACTGAGAAGGGTTATCAGAAGTTTGGGCACATTTTTTAGCGGTTTTGGACTACTCCTCATTGGAGACGTTGGTTGGTTGTTCATTTTTACTTAGGTTTGGTTTAGGAAACAACTCCTAGAAATAGTTTACTCCTATTTTGAATCATTAGTAAGCAGTTGAGCGTTCCTTGGGATTGGTTTCGGGGACTCAATTTACCATGTATGTGGGATGCAATTTTTAATTAAATTATTTAATTTCCTTGGAGTATGGAGTAAAAATTATTTTAGTTAGTTGATTATAAATGAACTTAGTATTTTTAATGTCATTTGAAATGAGTGGAAGTCTACCTACATATGTACATAGAAATAGTCAAATTTTAGAAAAAAAAATTATTGAATTGAAATACACATACTAAAATTTAATTGCATGATCTCAATATAGTGATAATAGGCCTTGCACTAGCTTCCAAGGTGTCCAAATTTGGCTCAACACATTTCCTCATTTACTTACACAACCATAGGAGGGTGTTGAACCTATATGATTATCTCAATATATTGGTGTCATTGTTACCAAAACCGTGTACTCAATCTAGTGTAGTGTGAAAATCCAAATTCTAATCCCAAGTATTGGATAATTCTATTTTAAAAATAAGTTTGAGAATGTGTAATTTTGATTCACTTTGTTTTTTTTGGTTAAGAATTTGTAACAATACAATTGTAGGGGTAATGGGTTCCATGTTGTTGTTCCTTTCATGTTTGAATTTATAGCTTCCCAAAGTGTCGAAAGTCACTTTCGCTCAACACTTTTCCTCATTTACTTACTGTTGATCCTATATGATTATCTCAATAGATTGGTGTCATTGTTACCAAAATCTTGTTCAATCCATTGCATTGTACAAAAACAGATCTTATTCTTAAATATTGAATAATTATATTTTAAAAATAAGTCTGAGACTGTGTAATTTTTGTTAATTTTGTTTGTTTTAGTTAAAAATTTGTAATAAGATAGTTGTAGGGGTAATGGGTGACTTTGGCCATTCCTTTCATGTTTGAACTTCATAGCCTACAATTTTTGCATGGGAAAGAATTGAGTTAAGATTGGAGTTTTTTTATGGTTAGAAAAAATATTGAATATGAAACTATGTATAGGTGGTTAAGTGTACTAACATATTCATAATTGTATTTTTTAAGCTCCGTTAATATTTACATTTACATGCATAAATGTGCAGCATGATTCAAACAATTTAACAAAATGGAGCATCTAGTGGAATGTTGGAAATAGTAATTACAAGTCGGTGAGCTTTACGTCTCTGCCAATTTGTCAGTCTGCCAGTCTTTTAGTCTGCAACTACAATTTATTTAGTTTTCTCTTACATTGACACAATCTCAGTTTAGTCAGTCAGCAAGAAGGGGAGTTATTTAATGGAGTCAATATTTATCTTTCTCAAGTCCAGTTAAATAGATGAAGAGTGAGTTGAATTTATTTGTGTCTTTAATGTTGAGTCAGTCTTACTTATACAAGAAGTATCAATTTCACCTTTATAAGTATGATTCTTTATTTAGTCATAATATACAGTAGAGAGAATGATAGACACAGAACAGAGAAGCAACAACATCAACTGAAGAAAGAAAGAAGTCTATGAGCATAATCTCTGTGTGTGTGGTTGTAAGTTCCAGAAGTTGTTCAAAATTCATTGGAGTCGAAGCATGACTCATAATTGTATTTTGTATTTGCACACAAAATTGAAGTTATTAATATCAAGTATTTTGTTTGTTGATAAGTTATATTGTATTTATGAGTTTATATGCTAAGTATAGCACTGTGTTTATTTTTGTGTCAAGAAATCCTTTCATTAATTATCTTATCACAATGTGCAGTAAATAAAGTAGGTTTTCCACTGCGTGGTAAGTCATGAGTGTTCAATGACGAATATTTACAACGGCACTGTGCACAGTTTCCCTACGTGATGTATATCCTATATCTAGTATCAGAGAAGGTTGATCAGAGTAGGTTGATCAGAGAAGGTTGATTGCAACAGGTTGATCAAAACAAGTTCAAGAGAAGAATCTATGTCATAAGGTGAAAATATGGCTTCTGCTTCAAATCTAGAACCTCCCACTTTTACAGGCAAGAATTATGAGTTGTGTTACTTGAATATGAAGGAACTATTCTGAGGTCAATATGTATGGGAGATAGTCGAGAATGGATATGTGGAACCAATAGATCAGGCAACATATAATGCCCTCACACAAACTAAGAAGGATGCTTTGAAATATCAAAGAAAGAAGGATGGAAAGGCGATATTTTACATACATCAAGCCATGCATGAGAGAATACTCCCAAGAGTTGCATCAGCAAAGCAATCCAAGGATGCATGGGACATATTGAAAATATCTTATCAAGGTATGGACAAATCCAAGACTTCAAAGCTACAAATTCTTAGAAGATATTTTGAAACTTTGTGAATGAAAGACTCAGATTTAGTAGATTCATTTTACACCCATGTCATTGGCCTGATAAATCGGATTAAGTCTCATGAAGAAACCATAGAGGATAAAAACATTGTTGAGAAGGTACTTAGGATTCTTCCTCTTAAATTTGATACCCTTGTTGTGACTATGGAAGAGAGCAAAGATCTGAGTCACTTTTGTCTAGATGAATTGCAAGCTTCCCTCATTAATCATGAACACAGATTAAATAGGTCAAGTATTTCATTAGAGAATGAATTTTCAACGCAATCATATATAATTTTTGGAAGAGGAAGGGGAGAGCTAAGTCTAGAGGAAGAGGAAGAATTTTTATCATAGGTGGACGTAGTAGAAGTCCTAGAAACACTGGTGGAAGAGGTCAAAACCCAAATACCAGTCATCCAAGTGGTTAGAGAACTGAAAAATCAAATATTCAGTGCCATTACTGTAAAATGTATGGAAATTATGAATATGAGTGCAAGAAGTATAATCATAACAAACAAGGACAAGATTAGTCAAACATCACAAATAACCAAACTAATCCTATGTTTATGGATCACGTTGAATCAATACCTATAGTACCACTAGTTGAATGCAATGTTTCTCATGAAAGTCCCTGTGACATTTGGTATCTAGATTCAAACTACAGTAACCACATGAAATGAAACATATAATTGTTTTCTAGTTTTGATAAGCTAGTCCAAACCAAGGTTACACTTGGAACATACATCCAAGTCACTATCTTAGGCAAAGGTAGTATAAAAATTTAACTAAGAACGGAGAACAAAAGGTTATGCCTGTTCTATATTATGTTTTTGTTCTGGAGCATAATCTGATGAGCACAGGACAACTATTACAGAAAGGATATAGAATCTACATGGAAGATAATCACTATGTGACTATGGACAAATATCCAAGAAATCAACTTATTACAAGAATTCAAATGACAAGAAAAAAAATGTTCCCATTGACATTGAAACTAGCCATGAAGAAAAATATAGCGCTAGCTTTTGGTAAAGAAAAAGATGCGCAGTCAGATATTGCATTTATAACAGAGAGTGTGTTCAATTCCAATGAAGAAAATAGTGCGCGCAGTATAAAGAAAGATGAAAGTGGCACAGAGATATAAGAAGCATTCTAATCTCAAGTACATGATGATTCATCGCTATGGAATTTCATATTTGGACATTTGAACTTTGGAGGTATGAAGCTGCTACACACAAAGGATATGGTGAAAGGTTTACCATTGATTGAAAAACCAGAAAGGATATGTGAAGGATGTATATTTGGAAAGAAACATAGAGAGTCATTTCCAGTTGGAAAGTCTTACAGAGAAAAATATCCACTGGAAACTGTAAATTTATACATTTGTGGACCAATGCAAACACCATCTATAAGAGTTAGTACTTATTTTCTGACATTCATTGATGATTTCTGAAGAAAGTCATGGATTTATTTCCTAAAGCATAAATCTGACACATTGAGTTGTTTTCAATAGTTCAAATCACTTATCGAGATGAAAAGTGGTTATTACATCAAGTGTCTAAGAACTGACAAAGGAGGAGAATACATTTCAAGATAATTTCAGAACTTTTGTAAAGTTCATGGAATCTACAAGAAATTTACCGCTTGGTATACACCACAACAAAATGGTGTCGCAAAAAGAAAAAGCATAACCATCATGGATATGGGATGTAGTATGTTAGCAGCCAAACATTTGTGAAATGTGTAATGGGATAAAGCAATAGCAACTGTAGTATACATCATAAATAGATGCCCGATAAAGAGTGTGAAGAAAAAATTTCCTCGAGAAGCCTAGACATGATTGAAGAATTATTTGGCACACTTAAATTTTTTTGGTTGTGTCGCATACGCACATGTTCTATATGAGCTAAGAAAAGAGTTGGACAACAAAGGACATAAATGTATTTTTTTTGGTATTTTGAAGATACAAAAGGTTACAAGTTGTATGACCCTGTCGCAATAAAGGTCATAATTAGTCGTGATGTTCAGTTTGTGGATAATGAAGCATGAGATGGAAGCATAGCAAAGACAGTCAGAGTTATTAATGTTATTGAGCATGATGACACAGAAGAAGAAGTGGTTCAAACACCATGTATAGGTCAATGTGTAGTTCCTTCTACAACTACGACACAAATCCCATCACAAACTACTCCAGTGAGATTAACAGGTGCACAGTCTACACCTAGAGCGAAACAAACTCCAACAAGTAGTCCAAGTAGTTCTACATATCCAGATCCAACATTAGCAAGTTTATTTATTACCAAGAAAGACAAGAATTCTGCGTGACATCTATAATGAGGACACAACAAATTCATTTTTCAGTTTTTTCTATGTTTTCACAAATAGATGATCCATAACGTTTGAAGAAGTTGTCAAAGATGATGTATGGGCTCAAGCCATGGATGAAGAAATCAAATGTATAGAGAAAAATAATACATGGAAGTTGGTAGATGTACCTAAAGACAAAGATGTGATAAGTGTCAAATGGATTTATAAAACCAAGAAAGATGCAGAAGGAAATGTACAGAAGCACAAGGCAAGGTTAGTCACAAGAGTTTTTACATAGAAACCATGAATTGATTTCAATGAAAGATTTTCACCGGTTGCGCACATAGACACAGTCAAAACTGTGTTGGCCGTTTCCACGGAGAATAGATAGCTAGTTTATTAAATGGATGTAAAGTCATAATTTTTGAATGGACATTTAGAAGAAGAAGTATATGTGGAACAACCATAAGGATATGAAGTTCTAGGACAAGAAAACTAGATGTACATATTGAAGAAATCATTGTATGGGTTAAAGCAATCTCCAAGATCTTGGTAAAGTCTCATACATTCCTATCTCACACGGAATGGAATTCAGAGAAGTGAATGTGAGCCAACAATGTACATCAAATCAAATCAACAAGGTAACATGTTAATTGTTTGCTTATATGTAGATGATTTGATTTTTACAAGTGATTTTGGCATAGAAGAAATTAAGTCAGTCATGAAGGATGAATTTGTAATGATTGATTTAGGACTTATGAGATATTTTCTGGGTATTGAAATTCACTAGTCCAAAACTGGTATATTTATCTCACAATCTAAGTATGCGCATGAAATTTTGAAGAGATTCAATATGATAAATACAAAAGAAGCCCCAACACCTATCATAACAAGATTGAAGTTAAGAAAGGAATATAAAGGGTCCAAAGTGGATCCCACACTAAAACACTGGTAGGTAGTATTATCTATCTAATAACAACAAGACCTGATATTATGTATGGAGTGAACTTGATTTCAAGGTTCATATAAAGTCCAAAAGAATCACATTGGAAAGAAGGAAAGATAATTTTGACATATGTGTATGGAAAAAAATATTTTGGCATTATATATTCTATTTCATAAGATTTCATACTCTTTAGATACGCTGAGAGTCATTGTGGAGGCAACATATATGACAGGAAAAGTACCTCTGGGTAGACATTTCATTTTGAAACAAATATGGTATCATGGGCATCAAGGAAGAAGCCCATAGTGACTATTTCTTCAGTATAAGAAGAGTATGTCGCAGCTACAAGCACATCTTGTCAAGCATTTTGGATGAGAAGAATGTTAAAATATATGTTGAAGGAACAAAAAGAACCAACAACGGTATTTTATGACAACAATTCAGCCATCATGTTGTCAAAGAATCATGTGTTTCACAAGAAAACTAAGCACAAATTTGATACAAGGTATCATTTTATCATAGAATTGGTGAATAACAAAGAGATCTATTTAGATTTGTGCTGGTCAATAGAACAAGTCGTAGACATTTTTGCAAAAGATTTAGAAAGAGATGCATTTCAGAATCTGCGCAGTAGTCTGGGAGTCTACACGGTAACAAAGGAGTGAAAGTAAATGTCAATTCAATTTTTGATGTAATTTTTTTGTAATCCTACCTACTTATAATTAAGAGGGAGTGTTGGAAATAGTAATTACAAGTTGGTGAGATTTATGGCTTGTTTGATTTGTCAGTGAGTCAGTCAGTCGTCAGTATGCAACTACAGTTTATTTAATTTTATCTTACATTTATGCAAACTCAGTTTAGTCAGTCGACAATCAGGGGGGTTATTTAATGGAGTCGATCTTTATCTTTCTTGAGTCCAATTAAGTAGATGAAGAGTCAGTCGATTTTATTTGTGTCTTTAATTTTGAGTCTGTGTTTCTTTTACAGGAAGCCTTAGTTTCATCTTTATAAGTTTGAGTCTTTAGTTAGTCACAATATACAACAGAGAGACTGATAGACACAGAACAGAGAAGAAACAACAACCGTTGAAGAAAGAAAGAATTCTATGAACACAAACTCTGTGCATGTGGTTTTAAGTTGTAGAAGTTGTTCAAAAGTCATTGGAGCCAAAGCTTGACTCAGAATTGTATTTTGTATTTGCACACAACACCAAAGTTATTAATATCAAGTATTTTGAGTGTTGACAAGTTATGTTCTATTTCTGAGTTTATATGCTAAGTATAACACTGTGTTTATTTATGTGTCAAGAAATCCTTTCATTAAGTGTCTTATCACAACACACAGTAAATCCGATAGGTTTCCCACTGCGTAGTAAGTCATGAGTGTTCAACAATGAAGATTTGTGGCGCATAGTATTTACAACTGTGTTGCACATAGTTTCCTTGCACATTGTAGATCTGAGATGGAACACATCAAAACCTTTTATCACTCCTAACGAGAGACAAAATGTGAAATTTGTAAAAATCATTATAGTCTTTTATGATTGGCTAAGGGAACATTATTTAACTGTTATGTTATTTTGTGGTACTCTCAATTTGATATAACAGTGTGTAATCATCAACATGAAATGAACGAAGCACCTAATCAATTATGTTATTTGCATGCATGATTTGAGTGGCATCAAACCTAAACATCTGATATATGCAATGCCACTGAAGCAAGTGCAAGAGAAAATTCAGCAAATCGTATACTGTGGAGAAGCAATCTGGTGAGCTCGTCTAAAAGAAGAAGAGAAAAGACATGGTTTTGTTAATAAAATCCCACCTTTGATGCTTCAATCCATCTCATCGAGTTTATTACACTTCCTTCTTCACTTGTTAGAATGGAGGAGGCATGGAAATTTAGGTTGGATTTATTGCCAATCCTAACACTTTAAAGTTTAAAACACCACTTGTTCACAAAATTTATTGTGATAAATAATTAAAGTTTAACATATCACTTGTCCACTAGCTTTATTGTCATGAATAATTCAAACCACTTGTCCTCAAGTTTTTTTTTCGTAATTGTTATAGCGCAAGTTGTAGGATGCGCAAATCCCAACCCAACTACAAATCAAGTGCTACAACTTGAGAATCCTACAACCAATGTCACCTCGATGTAGGTCTCGCACTTCAAGGGTGACTAGGTCACTCTAGGGAGGTGATCCCGGTGACCCTAGGGAGATTGAGATGGATATGGAGGGAAGTGGAAGTGAAGCCCCTAGAGTTCAAGTCTAATTAGAGTGAAAAGTATGGAATGAAGTCTTGGCGAGGTCCAAGGGTTGACAAGTATGTTGAGTAACCTGCAAATGATGAAATATGAGACACAAGAAAAGACACTTTGCAATGATGTATGTTAGTCGGATCAGAAATTTAAGCTTGTTGTCCCTATTTTTCAGCAATAGATAACCGTATATATCAACAAGAATGTGGTACTATAATTTTCTCAATAAATTCTATATATCAAGTAGAAAATGCAAGAGAAAGACTAGTAAATTACTAGCTAAACTGAAGATGAAAAACCAATATTCTAGCACAAAAGATAAGGTTGTTGTAAAAACTTGTCTACAACAAATTATATCAGCCTTATGGTTGTAACATTAAATGTATTACAACAAGAAAATCATCCACTGAAATCCCCTCAAATTTTGCCAAAATGTGTGTTGGATCAAGCAGAGTGAGTGTGCAAACTTTGAGAAAAATCCAATGGTTGATAAGAGAGTTATTCAAGTAAACAAGTTAGGGTTTATGTATCCCTAATGGCTGAAGATTTAATTCTATAAAATCAACAAGAAGTAGTGGGAGAAATGGGACTCTCTAGTAGGGGAAGACTCCTCTCAATGAAGCAAATCAACTTCAAGCAAGAAAACTTTCAAAAGATCAAAATTTATGTTTCCCAAGGAAACGATTTTATATCTCCAATGAAAAAATAATATGACGAGTGCCTTTACTATTGGGTTAATGGAGTCAAATAAACAAATCTCTAGAGAACATACCACCATGGGGGTGTAATCCCTTTTACTACCCAAGGAAAGTTTCTCTAGTTAGGGTTTAAGCTAAGAGGGTGTATGTTTGTATACTTCTCTTATCAAAAACTTGTATAATCAATTAGATGAAGCATAAAATGATTAAGACTATGGTGGGGGTGTATTCCCTCATGCATACCACCTAGATCCTAGCATAACAATCCTTGACTTGAAAAAAATGATAACATAATAGTAAAATACCATACCAAGATCAAGAGAAATGCTAAGATAATCCACCATAAGAGCTAGAAAACATCATTCAAGGCTAGTGCCTCACTCCTCCATCAACCATTCATCAATATAGACATAAAAAAGTTCAAAAGAGACAAAAATATCCAAGTGTAGAGAAAATTTCGGACCAATACTTCTCACAATGAGGGAGAGTTATGTTAAAATGAGATCTTATGATCTCTTATTTATACAAAATGTCACCAAAGTGACTTATCCATAAATTAAAGAGTAAACCACAAGATTATGGGTAAGCAGCCCTAATCTTTCCCCATTAACAAAATAATATTAAACAATTCACTTAAAATTTCACTTTTGGACAAATAAAACCCTAATTTACAAGGACGTCACCCCTTTAGGGGATGTTTTGGCACTAGGAGAAGGTCGTTGGTGATGTGGGAGGGTAGTAAGGCTTCTGAAAGTCATGTGTCAAGCATCCAAATTTATTCCTTCAAGGTCAAGACCTCAAACCCCTCAAAACTTCCAAGTGCCAAAGCATATCATCTCACCACCATGCCCTAGCCCTCCACACATGACGTCATGCTCAAAAAGAGGAAATTTTGTCCCTCCTAGGAAAATTGTTTGGCAAGTGATGGTTGGGCTATGTCATCCAAGTCATCATCAAGACCTTCCAAGTTTGATATTTCTCATCTGACATGCAGACCCCTAACACCCAACTTGTGGGCTTATAGCCCCATGGAAGCCCAAGCTAGGCTTGTTTTCCCAAAATTGTCCACCAACTAGGTCTTGCAGAGACAAATGAGCACACCATCCAAGGATCTCAAGTCATAACATCATGATAAGTGAATTTAATCAATAAATAATCCATTTCATCATGTGCATCAAAGATCATTATATCAAACAATTAATTGTTCAAAGACACTATGCAATTTGTCAAGCTTGAATATGGGAAGGTTGATGAGGTGTTTTATTGGGTAGATTTTTCCCTAGGTCAAGGAGAGCTTCCAAGAGATTCCTCTCTAAGCCATGTAAAGTGGATTGTGTGGTTGGGGTGAAGTGATTTGGGATCTTTTCATCGAAGTGACTTATAAAGAATTGTATTAAATGAGCATAAATTAAAGTGCACCATTAAAGAAGGAAAATCTCAATAATGAAGAGACATAAGCATCAAATATGAACATAAAACACTTGATAATGGAGTTCGTCTCTGGTGGACTACGTCTCTAGCTCCTTCTCTCAAATGGGTAGGCCTTTTTATTAACTGAACAAAAGAATTTGGCAAAATACATAAGTATACCTCATTCTGGAATTAAGCTGCAGAAGCGTTTCTCAGATCAGAAAACATACAACACCATTGAATCTGTGGCATCGAATTAACCAAAAATTACTATCTCCATGCTTCAATCTGACTCTGTCAATCCCAGGCCCAAGAGAAACACTGTCTCGATTTTCGTTCCCTACAACCTGCAATTAATGCCAAAACTTCCTCGTAAATCATGTCCACTGTACCCCCACGCACCTCCCCCTTCAACACTGGGTGAATTCAAAATTTAAGTAATATTTTGGGCATTGTAAACAACATTGGTCGCTGGCCTAGTGGTTGGCGGAGCATTTGTTAAGGCATAGATAAAGAGGGGGGGGGCGCGGGGTCGAGCCCGCGGGCCTCCCCTTTTGGGTTGTTGGTTGTAACTTATATATATTTTAATACATGTTAGTTCCACCAATCTTAGCAAAGGTTTGGATATGTCTATTGGAGCCAGATTTGGCGGGGTGCCATCGGATTTGGCAGACTTGCCAAACCTTTTATTTTTTTGGAATTTCATTATTGAGTTGTCATTATGCATTTTTCCCTCTTCCATGTGGCAACCCCTAACTGGGCCACGTGGAAACCAACCATTGGACCACGTCACCCAACTGTACTATCACCTGCCATGTTAGTGTACAGTCTACCACATCAACATGCCACATCACCGTATAGTCTTCCATGTGGATGTATGGATTGCCACATGGCACATTTTTACTGGTCCACGAAATGATCTGAAAATKCCAAAAATGGGTGACACATGGCAGCCTCTGGTATTACCACRTCACCATGATGATGTCATGATAACATCATCATGACACATGTCACCTCTTGCATGTGACATGTACATTGTACGGATGCTAACATCAKTAGTACGAATGGAGGTAATCCATTTGGTTCYTGGAAAATATCATCATACTAAAAACAATATCAATTAATTCTTTCTTATGAGAAGGATCACATCCTTGGAAAGCGTCAGATGTTCCAACATCTTTCTCCCTTACGACCATGAGTAAATATCTCTTATTAGTGTTTATGAGTCTCTTCATTTGTCGTGCACGAACAAGTGTTGTGTTTACCCTCATGTTGTGAGCTCTAACAATATATTCCACTCCCCCCTTAGTAAGGTGGTATTTGTTCTCATGACAAAAGAAGACTGTTTTTTTATCATAAAGATAAGGGCTCCCCAACACTATGCCACATATATCAAGTGATACAACATCCAAATCCACTTCATCAATCAACTTTGAAGAAATAGCAAATTTGACCCTACATTGTTTGGTGACATTAAGTTTTTCTTTATCACATACCCAACCAAGAGGATAAGGCTTTGGATGTGGTTTCGTTTCAAGACCCATCTTTTTGAAAAGTGCTTCAGATATCAAGTTTACTTGGGAACCCGAATCAAACAATGTATCTATCTTAGTGAGTTTAGATACAACTCTTATATGAAATAATTCATTCCTCTTTTGTTCATCATCATGAGATTCATTGTAGTCTTTTATGATTGTCTAAGGGAACATTATTTAACTGTTATGTTATTATGTGGTACTCTCAATTTGATCTACCAGTGTGTAATCATCAACTTCAACCAATATGTAGTCATCAAATTGCAAATTGAAGTTTTAATGTCTTTTTATGTTATGAGAATGAATAGGTTCTTTGTCTAAAGTTGGTTATGCTAAACCGTTCGGTGAAAAAGGATGTATCTTGTTCCTCAATTTTTTCACTAATTCCCAAGAAGTTAATATCATTTACAATATGGAAATCTTCTCTTCTTGTAAGTTTATTCTTTACCTAATAACAATGTTCTTATTTATTCAAAACTTTATTTATTTTATTTGTAATATTTAAACATCTATAAATTAACATAAATATATCTTATTTTGCATCGAAAAACTAAAATTGAATGATTTTAAATGTTTCTTTACTTATTTCTAATTGTGGTTGGTTATGTTGTTGAGTTTTGAGAGATGTCTCTTGAGATTACTTAAGGTTAAGTTGCTTAGTCTTGAGAGATGTTTTTCGACATTAATATACGTCATGTAAATTTAAGTTTTTTTTTATGATTATATTAATTAGATATTACTGTCAATATCCTATTTCCACCTCCAAACCAAGAGGAAAACCCTTTTTAACCAAAAAAAAAAAAAATCAACTCAAAGGAAATAAAAATGAAATTAAAAATGTATCTAAAGCCCAACCTTATGCATTTTACATGGATTAGCCTTCACTTGTGGCTTCGATCTGATTTTATACATTGTAGATTGGGGGTGGCCATATTTCTTTGGTTAATAAATGGCTCCATGCAAACAAGGAGCAGTCCAATGCAAAACCACAAACTCCCTCCCAGTATTTTATGCTATTACACTGGATTGTGAGATGGTCGACGGTGGTCAAAATGGATCCCTTGAACTTTGTGCATGAGTCTGCTTGGTTGATGAATAAGAAAAGATGGTCTTCCACACGTATGTCAAGCCTCAAATTCCTGTTACAGATTATAGGTCACATTTTCATTTAAAGCTCCCTTATTTGATCTAGACTTGGCACTTTCCCAACATATATCGGTTGAATTACTTAAAGTCACATGGAATGAATGAATCACTTAATCAGTTATGATAGTTGCAGGCATGATTTGAGTGGCATCAAACCTAAACATCTGATAGATGCAATGCCACTGAATCAAGTGCAAGAGAAAATTCAGCAGATCGTGTACCGTGGAGAAGCAATCTGGTGAGATCGTCAAAAAGAAGAAGAGAAAAGACATGGTTTCATTAATAAAATCCCACCTTCGACGCTTCAATCCATCTCATCAAGTTTATTACACTTCCTTATTCACATGTTAGAATGGAGGTGGCATGGACGTTCAGGTTGGATTTATTGCCAATCCTAACACTTTAAAGTTTAAAACACCACTTGTTCACATGCTTTATTGTGAAGAATAATTAAAGTTTAACATATCACTTGTCCGCTAGATTTATTGTCATGAATAATTCAAACCACTTGTCCTCAAGTTTTTTTTTCGTAATTTTTATAGCACAAGTTGTAGGATGCACAAATCCCAACCCAACTACAAAGAAAGTGCTACAACTTGAGAATCCTACACCCAATGTCACCTCGATGTAGGCCCTGCACTTCAAGGGTGACTAGGTCACTCTAGGGAGGTGATCTCGGTGACCCTAGGGAGATTGAGATGGATATGGAGGGAAGTGGAAGTGAATCCCCTAGATTTCAAGTCTAATTAGAGTGAAAAGTGTGGAATGAAGTCTTGGGAAGGTCCAAGGGTTGACAAGTATGTTGAGTAACTTGCAAATGATGAAATACGAGACACAAGAAAAGACACGTTGCAATGATGTATGTTAGTTGGATCAGCAAGTTAAGCTTGTTGTCCCTATTTTGCAGAAATATATAACCGTATATATCAGCAAGAATGTGGTACTATAAGTTTCTCAATAATTGCTAGATATCAAGTAGAAAATGCAAGAGAAAGACTAGTAAATTACTAGCTAAACTTAAGATGAAAAACCAATATTCTAGCACAAAAGATAAGGTTGTTGTAAAAACTTGTCTACAGAAAATTATATCAGCCTTATGGTTGTAACATTCAATGTATTATAGCAAGAAAATCATCCATTGAAATCCCCTCAAATTTTTCCAAAACGTGTGTTGGACCAAGCAGAGTGAGTGTGCAAACTTTGAGAAAAATCCAATGGTTGATAAGAGAGTTATTCAAGTAAACAATTTAGGGTTTATGTATCCCTAATGGTTGAAGATGTAATTCTATAAAATCAACAAGAAGTAGTGGGATAAATGGGACTCTCTAGTAGGGGAAGACTCTTCTCAATGAGGAAAATCAACTTCATGCAAGAAAACTTTCAAAAGATCAAAATTTATGTTTCCCAAGGAAACGATTTTATATCTCCAATGCAAAAACAATATAACTAGTGCCTTTACTATTGGGTTAATGGAGTCAAATAAACAAAGAGCTAGATAACATACCACCATGGGGGTGTAATCCCTTTTACTACCCAAGGCAAGTTTCTCTAGTTAGGGTTTAAGCTAAGAGGGTGTATGTTCGTATACTTCTCTAAAAAAAACCTTGTATAATCAATTAGATGAAGAATAAAATGATTAAGACTATGGTGGGGGTGTATTCCCTTATACTTCCCACCTTGCTCCTAGCATAACAATCCTTGACTTGAAAAAAATGATAACATAATAGTAAAATACCATACCAAGATCAAGAGAAATGCCAAGATAATCCACCATAAGAGCTAGAAAACATCATTCAAGGATAGCGCCTCACTCCTCCATCAACCATTCATCAATATAGCCATACAAAAGTGTAGGAGAGACAAAAATATCCAAGTGTAACGAAAATTCTAGACCAATACTTCTCACAATGAGGGAGAGTTATGTTAGAATGAGATCTTATGATCTCTTATTTATACAAAATGTCACCAAAGTGACTTATCCATAAATTAGGGAGTAAACCACAAGATTAGGGGTAAGGAAACCTAATCTTTCCCCCTTAACAAATTAATATTAAACAATTCACTTAAAATTTCACTTTTGGACAAATAAAACCCTAATTTACAAGGATGTCACCCCTTTAGGGGATGTCTTGGCACTAGGAGAAGGTCATTGGTGATGTAGGAGGGTAGTAAGGCTTCTGAAAGTCACATGTCAAGCATCCAAATTTATTCCTTCAAGGTCAAGACCTCAAACCCCTCAAAAATTCCAAGTGCCAAAGCATATCATCTCACCACCATGCCCTAGCCCTCCACACATGACGTCATGCTCAAAAAGAGGAATTTTTGTCCCTCCTGGGAAATTTTTTTGGAAAGTGATGGTTGGACTATGTCATCCAAGTCATCATCAATACCTTCCAAGTTTGATATTTCTCATCCGACATGAGGGCCCCTAGAATCCAACTTGTGGGCTTATAGACCCATGAAAGCCCAAGCTAGGCTTGTTTTCCCAAAACTGTCCACCAACCAGGTCTTGCAAAGACAAATGAGCATGTCATCCAAGGATATCAAGTCATAACATCATGATAAGTGAATTTAATCAATAAATAAGCCATCTCAGCACGTGCATCAAAAATCATTATATCAAACAATTAATTGTTCAAAGACACTATGCAATTTGTCAAGCTTGAATATGGGAAGGTTGACGAGGTGTTCTATTGGGTAGATTTTTCCCTAGGTCAAGGAGAGTTTCCAAGAGATTCCTCTCTAAGCCATGTAAATTGGATGACGTGGTTGGGATCAAGTGATCTAGGATCTTTTCATCGAAGTGACTTATAAAGAATTATATTAAATAAGAATAAATTAAAGTGCACCATTAAAGAAGGAAAATCTCAATAATGAAGAGACATAAGAATCAAATATGAACACAAAAAACTTGATAACGGAGTTCGTCCTTGGTGGACTACGTCTCTGGTTCCTTCTCTCAAATGGGTGGGCCTTTTTATTAACTCAACAAAAGAATTTGGCAAAATACATAAGTATACCTCATTCTAGAATCAAGTTGCAGAAGCTTTGCTCAGATCAGAAAACATACAACACCATTGAATTTGTGGCGTCGAATTACCCAAAAATTACTATCTCCATGCCTCAATCTGACTCTGTCACTCCCAGGCCCAAGAGAAACTCTATCTCGATTTTTGTTCCCTACAACCTGCAATTAATGCCAAAACTACCTCGTAAAGCATGTTGATCATACCCCCACGCATCTCCCCCTTCATCACTGGGATGATTCAAAATTTAAGTAATATTTCGGGCATTATAAACAACATAGGTCATTGGCCTAGTGGTTAGCGAAGAATTTTGTAATGATCCCAAGCCATTAAGCCAGGATCATCACGGTTTTGGTGTCTTTTTAACTTTTTTTGGTTGTGGTATTTCTTCAAACACTTTGTTGAATTACTTGTTTAGATGTGTTTACTTGTTGAATGGCCTCTTGATTTCGGCCTTAGGGTTTACTGATTTTCTTATATGAATGTTTGCAGCAAATAATAAGAAGAGACAACCATGGAACATACCTCAACCATATGCAATATGATAGACCAGCCAAAACATCTCAAATATGCTTTTATTCATGAAATAGAGAAACATTCTACAATGAAGATGCCGATCTGGAATGCTCAACAGATGGCCAAGAATATAGATAATAGAGATGCTACAAAATGCTCCAACAGAAGACTACAATAAGCCTCCAAAGGCTGGATATACAATGAAGACTGAATACAAGTAGATCTGGGCCATATGAATGTTAAACCCCCAAGATGGAAGGTGCCATGCCTTGCTGGATAGCTGAAGCTCCTAAAAAATTTGGCCCTACTGCCAAAAGTGTCCAATCACCTCAAGAAATATGTCAAACAATAGATCGGGTGATGGTAAGAACAACCCAGGTTTTTGAATCTCCAAGATCCCTCTCACACCCTGTAGATCTAAAACCCTCCACTAAATGGTGCACCCCCCTGGATGCCTGAAACCCTAGATAAATCAGACTCACTCCTATATGCCTCCAAATGCTCCAGAAAACCACTAGAGTGATAGATCGGCATGCTCCGGTGAAAATCCAAGTGCTCAAATCACCATAATACCTACTAGACCCTTGGATCTAGCTATCCTCCCAATAATGGTGCGCCCTCCTCTTGGGAAATCATCCCACTCTCAATACAAATAAACCTCCCACTAAAATGCCTCCAGAAACCACCAAGAATGATGTTGAGACACCTGCAAGGAAAACCCAATACCTGGAATCCTCAAAATCCCTTCTCCTCAACTAGGAAGAATCCTCCCTCAATGGATGGTGCACCCCTCTTGCTAGAAACCCTAATGGTTGCGCCCTCTCTCTCTTTGCCCCTGCAACTGATGTAGTATCCTCCTGCAACTGAGTAAATATGGAACTAGAATGGTGTGGCAGTGTATTGAATCTCCGAGACCAAGCTTGGGACAAGCTAGGTCGAATCTTTCACCATTGAATCATCCTCTAGGGTTTGTTAAGTCAAAACCCTCAAAACCCCCAATGATGGGCTCACTAGCTAAAAGCCAGATATCAAACGATAATCATACATGAATGAATGAGTAGATTCTCTTGCCTTTCCTTTATACATTTTGGCTCACCTTGTCCCTCCAAAGTGACTTTCATTTTATTAATATTTAATTAATTAATTAATTAACCTGTTTACCTATGAAAAGCTCCTTATCTCTCCTTGTGGCTTCCCTGGCCACTGAAAGTCACTTATCACTATCCCATCCTATAGTGTTGCTTCTCTCGATTCCAATGAACTATTACACTGAGAGGTTCCTCCAAGTAATGTTCCCAAAATGACCTCTTTAGTGAATTTAATTAACTTATAGCCCAAAATAGTCAAAATCATGGAAATTGTGGAATGCAATGGAACCAAAGACAACCTGTACGGAATGGATCATAATGATGAAATATGATGAGAAATGCAAGTTGGACCCCACAATGCCTCTCAATAACCTATTTACTCTCTATAACATCCATTTGGATACTCTGGTCATCATAAACCTCTGGACTGTGATGATGTCCCAAAGTGGAGACATTATAGTCCTCCCTGCTAGAAAATTGCTTGTCCTCAAGCAATAACCAAATCCACTTAAATAAAATACCAGGAGCCCATGTCCACCTATGGGATACACCATAGAACCCATCCAAGGATGAATAGTCATACACTCTGCCCCCTAGGTCCCATGTCAAGTCATGAACTGCTAGCCCCTGGGAAGTATAACCCTAAAATATACCAACTCTGGGAGTCTCCTACATATGACACATAGCCTCATCTCGAAATGAATTCATCCTCCAAGTCTCTACCAATATCCATACAACCTCCATCAACTGCACATGTTGATGCTTGAATGAGGTGCTACAAGACCTCCGTGAGACACCCGCAGGTGATGTGCTCCTCTCAACATCGAAGCTCAATGGGAAGTCATAACAACTTCCCCCTGCCAAGGTCCACTCACCCCTATCATTTAGTGAAATTATCAACCCTGCAATCCTTGGGTCCCATGATAACCTCTGTCGAAGATCCCTATGATGACACTGTACTACGATGGCCCTGCTTGACTGCTGCCTATATGTATACCGGATCCTCCACTCCTATATCCTCAAGATGAAATCCCTATGGCCATTGGACCTGTTGTCTAGAAACTGTACCTGTAAGGACATCTTTGTAGAAGAAGTACCTGTCCACCCATCTCCATATCCGATCATGATAACCAAGAGTGAAAAGATGCCTCACTCTATCGGATAAATACCTACAGGCCCACTCCAAGCCAACACATGGTGGCATATGTGGCTCTCTGGTGCAACCTGGGTCACTCTATAGTAAGACATATTGCTAGCCAAATGAACACCCAGATCCCATTGAAAACTTGGAATTTTATCACTTCCAGTCTTCGTTAGTTGCTCCTATGTCGGACTAATCACTGTCAGAAGTTCTTTGTGCTCATCTGTCATCACCCGGTCTATGATGCTCACCATTACACACCAAGTATCAACTGTTTGCCTAACACGGTCCACCTATAAGCTACTATATGTTGTAAAAGTACTCCTGTCAAGTGGTCTTGGCCTACTCACTCTCCCTACCCCCAGCCACATCCTATCCCTCCTCATACTATTGTCTATGATAAAAGTGTCAGGACAGGCTAACAGAAACATCTACAACTGACTGTAGGACTGGGAGGTGTCACATGCTTTGGTCAATCCCAAGGATTCGACCAGAAGCTCGTCCATCGGTATCCATAATAAATACTCTCCTGTGGTCATCACTGAATCCCAATCATCCAGTACAACCAGAAGTAACTCCTCTGATTGTTGGTCAACCAACCTCCATCTCTCATCTCCCATGCAACTGTTGAAATGGTGAAAGTGGTCTCCCATAACTATGTGTTGCTGCAGAGGAGTGACATATGCATACTCCCCTAAGTGTGTCTCCTCCCTGCAAGGTACTATACCCCTCTGAATGCCACCATACATCTCGGCATGACTTTGTGAGCTATCCCTCATCACCGTATGCTATGGCATACTCATGTCATCTCTTGTAGACTCATGTTGCATCATAGATCCTAGGCATACTACTGGATCAACCTATACATGGAGGTCAACTGCTCTCGGAACACAAATGGAAGTGTCCTCCATCAACTAGTGCTCCTCTTCTAGATCACCAACGTCCTCTATCAACATGACTGATTGATACCTCTGAGAATCCACAGATGAAGTGGATCTCTGATGGATCTCCTCAAGAGACTCATCTGACCTAGACTCTGATTCGTGAAGGGTAGTCTGTGTACCTCTTAAGAATCCTCAAGTGCTCTCCAACTCCTGAGTAAGTCTGTCTACCTCCAACTCCTGCTCCCTCAAAGCCTCATGATACATCTCACCAATCCTCAATAAGTAGTTCTTGTCAATCAACAACTGTTGGTAGTCGATCCTCATCACAGATATTCTCTCCCTGAGAGAATGAAAATCATCCATGGTAATTCCATCATCTGAACTACCATGTGCCACTGACGCTCTCCAGCAAAAATCTTCCATCAACGCATGCATGTCATCACTGCGCCTGGTGGTTGCCATGATCATATCCTCACTGACTCTCAATTGTCCTGCTAAGTGGTGTGACTCTTGATCATGGTCATGCTGAGGTACGCCCTCCTGCCTCTCACTGCTAGTGCCATCACTAAAATCCTCAATAACACTCATTGCAGAAGATAAAGTGTTGAAATGCCTATTGTCTATTGTTCCACTAAGTCTATCCATACATAAATGCACATCATCCTGAACTTCTATCTCCCTCTGAATCATACTGTACCTGGTGTGATCAGTTGTATCCTCCTGCACACTCAACCTGCTACTATAATCTGTGCCTAGATCCCATATAGATGTATCTAGACACGTGCTATGGTCATCATGACTACTAAAGAGTGCATCCTCATCCATGCAGACCGATCCTGGAAGTAAGTGCTCCATAAACCTGTCATTCTCCACAATCTACTCAACTAATGGAGTTTCCAAAAGATGCAACTCAATCTCCTCATGTTGATCTGTATGGTAGGGTCAATTGTCTGTACATTTTGTACCTCCACCTAGATATGTGGGTCTACATGTTCATGGTGTGCAACCCTCACACTAGGCTCATCCATCACATATGACATGCCACTGATCTCCTCATGTGACGTGGCTACCGTGGGTGTCTGAAAGGGTGAAAAATGTGTCATGACCCTCATAGGGAGCTCATCAACTCTAGGTGTTGACACATGTGAATCATCACTAGTGTCACCACTCTACTGAGGTGCAAGGTCATCAATAACATGTGATATGTTTGCTGCCATGCAGGTGTTTTCATCCTGCTCCTCCAACTATATATCCACTACACAAGGGTCACTAACATCCTCAAGCGTTCTAGTAGCATCATCCTCTATACAAGAGTCACTATCACTAGCCTTTGTGCAAGAGTCACTATCATCATCAGACTGTCCCAAATCATCATCTATTGCTCCATCCTCACACATCTCATCATCACTTTCATAGTGTGCCTCAATAGTGTTCTTCTGATCGTTACCCCTACACCTATGATTTGGTTCCCATGGCCCTTTGCAATAGCAACAAGATTGCATGCTCCTAATGGGCATGGGATTTATCTATTCTTCCCACCATTTAGCTGCTTTTTTCTCTTTTTATCTGCTAAAATGATCCCTTGTAAAATACCATCTTCGCTCCAATGGGGATTTCTATAGGCTGCATATTATGGGAAGGTTATTATAGCCCTAGTTTCCTCACTAAGTCCATTATAAATGATGTCCAAACATGATATCTCAAGGCACATCCTATCCATCTCTCCTTATGGATTTGTATGTATGTGCTAATTCCCATGGGCTGGCAAGAATCTAAGCTCTAATACCACTGTAATGATCCCAAGCCATTAATTCAGGATCATCACAGTTTTGGTGTCTTTTTAACTTTTTTTGGTTGTGGTATTTCGTCAAACACTTTGTTGAATTACTTGTTTACTTGAATGGCCTCTTGATTTCGGCCTTAGGGTTTACTAATGTGTTTATATGAATGTTTGCAAAAAATAAAAAGAAGCGAAAACCATGGAACATACCTCAACCATATGAAATATGATAGACAAGACAAAAAATCTCAAATATGCTTTTATTCAAGAAAAAGAGAAACCTTCTACAATGAAGATGTCGATCTGGAATGCTCAATAGATGGCCAAGAAGATAGACAATAGAGATGCTACAAAATGATCCAATAGAAGACTAGAATAAGCCTCCAAAGGATGGATATACAATGAAGACTGAATACAGGTAGATCTGGGCCATACGAATGCTAAACCCCAAGCTGGAAGGTGCCATGCCCTGCTGGATAGATGAAGCTCCTTAACAATTAGGCCCTACTACCAAAAGTGTCCAGTCACCTCAAGAAAGATGCCAAACAATAGATCGAGTGATGGTAAGAACAACCTAGGTTTTTGAATCTCCAATATCCCTCTCACAACCTGTAGATCTGAAACCCCCCACTGAATGGTGCGCCCCCTGGATGCCTGAAACCCTAGATAAATCGGCCTCACTCCTAGATGCCTCCAAATGCTCCAAAAAACCACTAGAGTGATAGATAGAGATGTTGCAGTGAAAACCCAAGTGCTCAAATCACCATAATACCTGCTAGACCCTTGGATCTAGCTATCCTCCCAATAATGGTGCGCCCTCCTCTTGGGAAATCGTCCCACTCTCAATACAAATAAACCTACCAATGAAATGCCTCTATAAACTACCAAGAATGATGTTGAGACACCTGCAAGGAAAACCCAATACCTGGAATCCTCAAAATCCCTTCTCCTCAACTAGGACGAATCCTCCCTCAATGGATGGTGTGCCCCTCTTGCTGGAAACCCTAACTAGTGTGCCCTTTCTCTCTCTCTACCCTTGCAACCAATGTAGTATCCTCCTGCAACTGAGTAGATATAGAACTAGAATGGTGTGGGAGCATATTTCATCTCTGATACCAAGCTTGGGACAAGCTAGGTGGAATCTTTCACCATTGAATCGTCCTCTAGGGTTTGTTAAGTCAAAACCCTCAAAACCCCCAATGATGGGCTCACTAGCTAAAATCCAGATATCAAAAGATAATCATACATGAATGAATGAGTAGAGGCCCTTGCCTTTCCTTTATACTTTTTATCTCACCTTGTCCCTCCAAAGTGACTTTCATTTTATTAATATTTAATTAATTAATTAAATCACTTTAATTAATTAATTAACCTTTTTACCTCTGAAAA
>ML781921.1:194536-224590 GCA_009831015.1 Picea engelmannii | reverse complement strand
TGTAGTGTTGCTTCTCTCGATTCCAATGAGCTATTACACTGAGAGGTTCCTCCAAGTAATGTGCCCAAAATGACCTCTTCAGTGAATTTAATTAACTTATAGCCCAAAATAGTCAAAATCATGGAAATCGTCGGAATGTGACGGAACCAAAGCCAACCTGTGCGGAATGGCTCATAATGATGAAATATGATGAACAATGGAAGTTGGACCCCACAATGCCTCTCAATAACCCCTGTACTCTCTATAACATCCATCTGTCTACTCTGGTCATCATAAACCTTTGCACTGTGATGATGTCCCAAAGTGGGGATATTACACATTTTTTAAGGCGTAGATAAAGGGGGGGGGGGTTCGCAGGGTCGAGCTTGCAGGCCTCCCCTTTTGGGTTGTTGGTTGTAACTTTTATCTATTTTAATACATGTTAGTTCTGCCAATCTTAGAAGAGGTTTGGATGTGTCTATTGGCGCCAGATTTGGTGGGGTGCCACTGAATTTGGCGGACCCGCCAAAAGTTTTATTTTTTTGGAATTTCATTATTGAGATTTCATTGGGAATTTTCCCCTCTTCCACATGGAAACCCATGAATGGGCCACATGGAAACCAACCATTGGACCACATCATCCAACTGTACTATCACCTGCCATGTCAGTGTACGGTCTGCCACCTCAGTTGCCACATCACTGTACGGTCTTCCACGTGGATGTATGGATTTCCATGTGGCACATTTTTACTGGTCCATGAAATGACCCAAAAATTCCAAAAATGGGTGACATGTGATAGCCTCTAGTACTACAACATCACCATGATGACGTCATGCTAACATCATCATGACACATGTCACCTCCTATGTGTGACACGTACATTGTACGAATGCTGACATTAGCAGTACGGATGTTGACTCATCCCCTACTGACTAGGCTAGGTTGACCAAACTTTGACATCGAATATCTTTCGATTCGTAACTCTATTTGATGATCCATTTGCATCGTTGGAAATATTACGATGCTCTCTTCGCGATGATGTCACTTTCAATTAGTTTTGAGAACTTTGAATTTTTTCCCTTTCTCTATCTATTGAGGTCATTATGAGCTTCTTGAGTTGCTTCTATGAGTTCTGAGATATCCTTAGTCTTCTCTGGATCGTTTTTGGACCACACCTTCCCACTGAGAGTTTTTTGGACCAACAAAATATTTCATCAATCAACAGATAAGTGAGGGAAGAGTTCCCTCACCTTGCCCTTCTCAATCCACTTTTCTTTGCTTGGATGTGTGCCCTTTAAGCCTACTCAAAGATAATCAACATCACTCTTGCATGAATTCCTCATCCTTCTATCCAGGATGATATCTTCCTTTAACTCATATAAGTACTCAGGACGAAACTCATCAAATGAAGGTATTGAAACTTCCTCATCTTGATCCATGATCATGGGATGCTCAAAAAGTTTCAATTTCTCTACGTTTACAACTAAGTAAATTTTCATATAAGGTGGAAGTTCTAGACGAAAAGCATTGGTATCACTTTTCTCCAAAATAGTGAAGGGTCCATAATGAATGGGCTTGAGTTTATTGTCTTCACCCTTCAATCTCTCCTTGTTGATGTGAAGCCATACCTGGTCTCCAACCTGGAACTGATGATCAACCTTTTGTTTGTCATGTTGAGATTTATACCGTGCTTGACTTTTCTCCAACTATTCTGTGACTGCGTGGTGTACTTGATTGATCCTCTGGATGAACTTGCAGGATCTTTCCTCATTTATTTCTTCATTTGTATCGGCATCTCTCCCATACATCAAGTCCAAAGGAACTTTATGTAGGTACCAAAAACATGTCTCAAAAGGAGAACATTGAGTGGAGGAATGTACAGCTTGATTGTAAGCATGTTGTACATAGGGTATCATTTCATACCATAACTTGGGATGCTTATTGCAGTAGCCTCAAAGAAAAAGTACCCATGTTCGGTTTACAACCTCTGTATGTCCGTCGATCTGTGGATGGAAAGAAGTTCTCCTCTTCAATTTGGTGTCCATCATTCTCCACAAGCTTGTCCAAAAATCCCCAAGGAATCGAGTATCGCGATCCAAGATAATGGATGTGGGTAACCCAAAGTGAATGAAAACATACTGAAAGAAGACATTAGCAATTTGATCAGCAATGATATGTTTTTTACATGGAATTAAGATACACATATTTCTAAACCTATCCACTACAACATACAAATAGTCATGACCCCCTTTCGACATTGGTAAACCCCTTACAAAATCCATGGAGATACTTTCCCATGGATGGGATGGAACAGGTAGTGGTGAGTATAGCCCTACTTTTCTATTAGTGGGCTTACAAGTAGAACACATCACACACCCATTTACACATTTAGTTACAATTGCTTTCATTTGAGGCCAATAACAAAACCTTTGCAAATGAGCCATATTTTTTCCTACCCCAAAATGCCCAAACACAAGAGAAGTGTGAGCTTCTCGTATTACATGGACTCGTTCACTTGTAGGAATACATATCTTTCCAAGATGTTAGAGTAGTTTTCCTTGCAGACAATAGTTCTCTACCTGTGCACCATCGGTTAGCTTCTCATATACTTCTTTAAAATATTCATCAATGGCATATTGTTCCACATAGCTATCATGAGATAAATAAGTATTCTTCAAAATAATAGAAGCAACAATAGGAGGTATAGAAAGAATATAAGTTACCTTGTTACTTGTACCCTTTTTGTACTTGATTACCAAATGAAATTGTTGTAGGAAACCCATCCATCGGTAATGTCGAGATTGTTGTAGTTTGGTTTGTTCTTGGAGATACTGTAAGGGTTGGTGATAGGTATGTATGATTTTTTCCTTCCATAACAAGTAGTGCTTCCATTTCTTTATGAATTGAACTAATGCATACATCTCTTTATCATATGTAGGATAGTTAACAATAGCTTGGTTAAAAGTTTCAGAGTGGTAATATATAGGCTTATGATATTTTATCAATACTGCACCCATGGTGTATCTTTTGGCATCTATCTCGATCTCAAAGGGTTGTTGAATATTCGACAGTGCTAATACTAGTGCGGTACTGATCTTTTCCTTCAAAGTGTCGAAAGATTTTTGTTGCTTTTCTCCCCAATGAAAAGTGTTCTTCACATTGGTTAAGGAATGCAAAGGAGCTGCTATAAAGTAGAAATTTTAAATGAACCTTCTCCAATACTAGACTGCAACTAAGAAGCTTTGTATCTCAGTTACACTTTTGGGCTCAAGCAAATTTGCAATTACATCAATCTTGGAAGGATCAATTTTTAATTGTCCTCCTCCTACAATATGACCTAAGTACACAAGTGTAGTCTTACCAAATTCACATTTCGACAATTTTACATAAAAAATTTCCCTTTGCAAAGTATCATATACTTGATTTACATGCCTCACATGTTCATCCCAAGTCTCGCTAAAAATAAGAATGTCGTCTAAATATACAATCACAAAATCATCTAGAAAATTCCTGATTACATCATTCATCACACACATGAAAGTTGTCAGAGAATTACAAATCCCAAATGACATAACTAACCACTCAAACAATCCCTCTTTGGTTTTAAAGGAAATATTCCATGCATCATGTTCTACAACCCTGATCTGGTGGTATCCACTGCGCAAATCCAACATAGTGAAATAAACAACATTATTTAATTGATCAAGTAAATCATCTATACGAGGAAGAGGGTATTGATTTTTCACCATGATTTTATTTAAGGCCCAGTAATCGACACATATTTTCCATGTGTCATCCTTATTTGGCACCATCACAATCAAAGAACCACAAGGAGATGATTTGGGCCTGATGACCCCTTGATCCAATAAGCCTTGTACCTTCTTCTTGATCTCTGTCAGCTCTACAAATGACATCCTATACATGCCCACATTAGGAAGAGGAGAATCTTGTTGAAGATGTATTTCATGTTGGATTTCCCTCTTAGGAGGTAATCCATTTGGTTCCTGGAAAATATCATCATACTTAGAAACAATATCAATTAATTATTTCTTATGAGAAGGATCACATCCTTGGAAAGTGTCAGATGTTCCAACATCTTTCTCCCTTACGACCATGAGTAAATATCTCTTATCAGTGTTTATGAGTCTCTTCATTTGTCGTGCATGAACAAGTGTTGTGTTTACCCTCATGTTGTGAGCTCTAACAATATATTCCACTCCCCCCTTGGTAAGGTGGTATTTGTTCTCATGACGAAAGAAGACTGTTTTTTTATCATAAAGATAAGGGCTCCCCAACACTATGCCACATATATCAAGTGATACAACATCCAAATCCACTTCATCAATCAACTTTAAAGCAATAGCAAATTTGACCCTACATTGTTTGGTGACATTAAGTTTTTCTTTATCACATACCCAACCAAGAGGATAAGGCTTTGGATGTGGTTTCGTTTCAAGACCCATCTTTTTAAAAGTGCTTCAGATATCAAGTTTACTTGGGAACCCAAATCAAACAATGTATCTATCTTAGTGAGTTTAGATACAACTCTTATATGAAATAATTCATTCCTCTTTTGTTCATCATCATGAGATTCATTATTAGAATTTGAACTAACATGAAGGGAATATTTACCTTGTACTCCAACCATTGTGATCTTTCCTTCATCTCTTGAATCAGAACCCAGATCTTATTGCACTGTAGCAACGGTTTTTGTCTTCCCCTTTCCACCGAACTGTTTTGGTCTCTTCTCTGGATGTAGTTTCCAATAGTGTTCATCATTGTGGCCACTTTTCTTGCAATGAGTGAAAGATGGATTTCCTTCTTCTCTCTTTACTATGGCATTCTTCTTGTCCTTAGTTTTAAACTTCTTAAATGGCTTATGTGGGAGATTGGAAGGTTTCTTTGTGGGATCTTCTTGAACATGCTTTCCCCTGTTCTCAAGGTGAGTGGCTTGCACACAAACTTCGTCAAGACTGATGGGGTTAAAAAATAGAAAAGTATGATGAATATAATTATGCAGTGCGCCAATATACTTCATTAAAGTTTCATAAGAATCCAAAGGAATGTTTAATGCAAGAGATTTCTTCCTAATTCTTCTATGAAACATTATACAATTTGACCTTTACTTTGTCTTAAAGTTTGTCATTCCATCATTTCTTTATGTAAATAATCCAATGGATAAAATTGTTTCCTTATCGTTGTTTTAAATTCTGACCATGAGGAAAGAAGATTACCACACTTTCTTTTGTCCTTAAGTTTTCTCTCCCACCATACGAGAGCGGTGCCCTCCAACCAAAGAAAATCCAGTTGCACTTTAACTTCCTCTTCATCAATATGTTGAACACATCAATATACTTCAACCTGTCGGATCCAATTATCTATCTTTTCAGGATTGGCATCTCCATTAAACATAGGTAAAGAAATTTTACATCAAGCTTTAATAATGGTTTCTTAAAAGATGTTTTATGGCTAGAATGATGAGAATGCTTAGAGGAAGAAGAACTGGAACTTGATGATGAAGATGGAGGCTCAAGATGGTCTCCTCCAACCCCTTGATTTACCAAAGCATCATCATCATATTGTGCTTCCTTTTTCTTCATCCTCTTCTCGTAGTCTCCATACATTCGTTCAACCATTTCTGACATGCAATAAAAGACCATATGGAAGTTTTTCTCATGTTCATCACGCTTGTCTTCTTATTCCATTTTCTTCCTTCAAGATGCATGACCAACTACAAGATTGAAATTATTAAGAGTTCCTTCACCCTGCTTATGCTTGGCCCTAGTAAGAATTCACACTCAACAATTCACGTCAAAGATATATTCTCTGATACCAACATCATCCAAGATCTTTTCATTGAAGTGACTTATAAAGAATTGTATTAAATGAGAATAAATTAAAGTGAACCATTAAAGAAGGAAAACCTCAATAATGAAGAGACATAAGAATCAAATATGAACACAAAAAACTTGATAACAGAGTTCTTCCCTGGTGGACTATGTCTCCGAGTCCTGCTCTCAAATGGGTAGGCCTTTTTATTAACTCAGAAAAAGAATTTGAAAAAATACATAAGTATACCTCATTCTAGAATCAAGCTACAAAATATTTGCTCAGATCAGAAAACAAACAAAACCATTGAATTCGTGGTGTTGAATTACCCAAAAATGACTATCTTCATGCCTCAATCTGACTCTGACACTCCCAGGCCCAAGAGAAACTTTATCTCGATTTCCGTGCCCTGCAACCTACAATTAATGAAAAAACTTCCTCGTAAAGCATGTCGGTTGTACCCTCACACGCCTCCCCCTTTAGCACTGGGCAGATTCAAAATTTAAGTAATATTTTGGGCATTGTAAACAACGTAGGTCGTTGGCCTAGTGGTTGGCGGAGCATTTGTTAAGGTGTAGATAAAGGGGGAGGTCCCGAGGTCAAGCCCGCGGGCCTCCCCTTTTGGGTTGTTGGTTGTAAATTATATATATATTAATACATGTTGGTTCCACCAATATTAGCATAGGTTTGGATATGTCTGTTAGTGCCAGATTTGGCGGACCCGCCAAACCTTTTATTTTTTTGGAATTTTATTCTCGGGCCATCATTCGACATTTTCCCACTACCACGTGGCAGCCCATGACTGGGCCACATGGCAGCCAACCATTGGGCCATGTCACCCAACTATACAATCACCTGCAAGGTCAACATATGGTCTGCCACTTTAGTTTCCGCATCAACCTACCATGTCACTGTATGGTCTACCACATGGTTGTACGAACTTCCAAGTGGCACATTTTTACTGTTCCACGAAATGACCCGATAATTCCAAAAATGGGTGACACATGGAAACCTCTGGTGTTTCCAGGTCACCATGTTGACATCAACATGACATGTGTCACCTCCTGCATGTTCCACGTACATTGTACGGATGCTGAAGTCATCTATACTAATGTTGATGTCAGCAGTATGGATGCTAACTCATCCCCTACTGATTGGGCTAGGATGACCAAACTTTGACCGTGAATATATTTCGATATGTAACTTCGTTTGACAAGCCATTTATGTTGTTGGAAGTATTACGACATGCTCTTCACGATGATGTCACTTTCGGTGAGTTTTGAAAATTTTGAATTTTTTTCCCTTTCTCTATCTATCGAGGCCATTATCAGCTTCCTGAGTTGCTTCTGCAAGTTTTGAGTTGTCCTTAGTCTTCCCTGGATCCTTTTATGATCATCAAGACTCAATGGGCATAGGGATCATGACATAGAAGGGGTTGTAGTGTCTCATTCATGGGCTCTTTTTTAAAGGGTGCATGATACCTTCATCTACAATGCACTTTTTCCAAGCCCATCAATTTGCATTTTGTATTTCTTTCTTTAGTTTCTTTCAATATAGCATGAGAGGTTGAAGGTCATTACCCTGGTGTGGTGACTAGGTGATGGCAATGTCACCCACAAACAACTAATGGAAATGAGAAGGTTGGCTTGTGATGAGACCCCCTTTCTTCTAGCCATGCAATTGAGAGCCATTACCCTAGTTTGGTGACCATATGATGGCAATGTCATACCACTAGATATTCATGGATGTGATAGGTCGGCTTGTGATGAGACCTCCTATCCTTCAACTAACCTTTTAAGCATTCTTTATTATATTGTGGGTCCCCTTTGCTTAAAGATAAATGTTTCATTGATTTCTCAGGTGATCATTGGGAGAAGCATCTGAAAGGTTTATATAAGGCTTTTATATTTTACCTAACATCAACCCCTCTGGTCCTTGAGCCCCTTCTTCCCATAGAATGAGGAACAACCCCTTCTTGGGTCAATACACCCTAAAATACCAAGAGATAAAGAAATGGAGGGGAATAATGATGGAAAGTGGTAAGTATGGTTGAGAACGATATGATGGCTCATTAAGGGAGTTCTTGGTAGAAAACCAATCCCCAAGGAAAACCACTTTATAGGGCACAATGTCAACCACCAAGGTGAAGTAGGGAAAAAGGAATAATTTCCAAGCATATATCATGAAATCTATAGAAATATAAGATACAACATAATCAAATAGCTTAAATATTGAAATGATGCTCACCATAATACTGACTTGTACCTCATGGAGCAAGGCCCACTGCCTTCCGGAATCCAACTGGTGTGGTGGATTTCATCTGCAAAATTGTAACCATCTGTGGTGGTGAGTGGTTTTTCCATCTGTGCAAAGGGTATTGTTGGTCATGTAGTCTCTCGACACTCCATATATGCAACCTAAGGGCCTCAAGACATAATCTCCTTAGTTATCCACAAAATGGGGATAACAGTAATAATCTATGGTATTTTCATGGGAGGTAAGACATGTTGTAACCCCTTATTTATAGCATTTTAACTTTTAATGTACTTAGTTTTATTTATATTTAACATTTCAACTTTTTATATAGTTACTATATACTTAGTATTATGTAAAATTTTCACTATAATTCTGAATTTAATTATTGTATTATGTAACATTCTCACTATAATCTTGAATTTAATTTTTGCATAATGTATATATGAATATGACTATGGTCAAGCGATGTAATATGTGAATAATTGTATTTCTCGTTTTAATAAATATAATATGATACCAATTTCAAGGAATGTGGAAATATATCAGGGTTAATTTATCCACGAGAGGGGGTTGTCTAGAAGTTTCTAAGAGAGGTTTAAGGAGGAAATTAATTATGGATATTAATCCAAACCTAAATTTCTAAATTTTATTATTGGGGATAGCTTCTATTTTTTTCTTTTTATGATAGCCCAATCATTAAATACATGTCAGGGGGGTGGGTGTAAAAGTCACATTCCATAGTTATTGGAAACATGGAGCTGAAGTACAATCAACATTGGGTAGAGTGTGCAGTCAATTGTCTTGGAAAAATAGAGGAAATTCGTATGGGGAGAATAGGAATTTTTTCACATTTATTTTTTAGCATTAAGAGCAAGCAGAGATCAAGGAAAAAGAGCATTGGAACTAGACCAAAAAGGTTGGGAGAATTATGGAGCATGTTGGAGAATTTTTGGAGCGTTATAGAGCTTAAGAATGAAGAGCCAGGTTATTAGGCCTAAAAAGTGAACTCCTGGATGAGTTGCACTAGAACAACAATTGTTCGTTGTTCCATCGAGTTCCCAGTAGAGAGATCTGTAGTTATATGTGCAAAAGAAACCCTAATAAATGAATTGGATTCTTGATGGACTAAGAGCAATGAATGGGTACATTCCTTGGCTTGGGCAAGTCAAGAGGAAGAGAGATGGAGAAAATTCAGGATAGTTGTAGGAGAATACCAATGGGTTGTGAGATTTTGAATTGTGAGTGAACTGTGAGAGGCATCCTTCTCTTATGGATTTCCATCCCCAGATCAATGGTGAATTGTTGTTGATATTTGGAACAACAAGTCTATAGTTGGGTGGAACATCCTTCCAAAGCAATTGGTTTCACATACATTTTTAAAAAAGATAAGTGTTTATGCATTTCCTGAGTTATTCCATGAGTTTAATTGTTGTTTTTTACCCTGTGCATGAGAATGGTTTTTTTGTGTTGTTGTAGATGATTATTTGGTTGCATTATGTTCATTTATAAATCTATAGATTCTTTTAATTATGGGTATCAAAATCTAGTTGAATATATGTTTAATTTGTAGCTGGAAAGCTACATGAATTAATTAGCAGAATAAGTTTTGATTTATGTGTATTTTCCACAAGTAATGTTTCTTGGTTAAGTTGGGGAATGTTACAGATTGGTATCAGAGCATAAGGTTCAATATTGTGCCTGCATGGGATAGACTCAATGTGCGGAAGCTGAAATTGTAGAGTTGGAGCTCAGAAAATGTTTACAATGTGGTTATCATTTTTTTCCCATTGTTTACAATGTGGTTGTTGTATTTTTTTCTAGGCAAAAGTGTGAGGAGATTGGTTGTAAATTTGGTGAATTCAATATTAGGGGTTAAAATCCCCAATTTTAATCTCTCAATATGCATTTTGGGGCCTATAATTGGTCGAATTTTGGAAATTACAGTGCATACATGGCGAAATTGGGTAAAATCCCCAATTTCTGCAATGAAATTCATTGAGAATATGAAGTGGGAGTGTCAAATTTCATGTGCAGAAGTCAAATTGACACATACGGGGACAAAATTGGCCACATCAAGATTAACTTAAAGTTCCATGGTGGCCCTTGTAAAATTTTGAAATCATGCATTTTTGGAAAAATTGGGAAATTTTGAAATTTTGAAATTTCAGAAAAATTGGGTAATTTTCCGCACCATGACGTGGAGGCCACATGATGGTGACATGGAAATGAAATGGAAGAAGTGACATGGATTTACATGGTGTTATTTCCACAATTCTAGTTGGTGGCATAGTGGTAGGTTCTACGGTGCCTGTGGATGGTCCAGCAGGTGACGTGGGAGCCACATGCACAGGGTGGTATAGCCAATACCATAAACCATTTTCACATGGGAAGTGAAATGGTTTTGTCCAGATACCTTGTACCATGCAACACACATGACATGTAGCAAGTGGGTTGGAGTGTTTCTCCATGAGGAGGTTTGTTAACACTGTGCATGTTTGGGATGTGACATGGCCTCTCCGCCATCGATATCATATAATCTCCATCATTGGGTCATGGAGGAATGGAAGTTTGTGCATGCCAAGGTAAAGGTGTGGGATGGGACCCACCCATATTCAAAACCAATGAAGGGGTGCCACATCGAGGTTGTCAGTCGGAGTGGGACCCTTGTCCCATATGGAGTTAGAGGTGTGCCAGGTGAGCAAGCGGGGCCCATAAAATGTTAATATTATATTGAATTTTAAGGTCAACGTAAGAGAAAGAGGAGAAATAAAAGAGAGAAGGTTGAAGAGGCAGGGTAGGTGGGACAAGAGGTTGACATGGAATCACCTCAGGGTGCCACGTGGACCTAGAATGCAACATGAACAAAGATGCCACATAGGAAAAATGTCTTATAGTCTAAAAAAAAGTTTGGAACCATTTTTATTATTTTGGACATTTAAATAGAGCATATTAAGTAAAATTGAGATAAAAATTATGGGTTTTGTGCACAATGAGGAGATCTACAAAATTTCTAGAGAGGACCATTGTCCATTTATTCTTAGATTTGTCACAAATTAGAAAATAGTGGTTTTTAAATATTTAGGTCCAGATCATTGGCAGAGGTCCATATTAAGATGAAATTCTTGGAGGGATTCTAAAAGGAAGACATGGAAATAAACTATTAATGAATTGAATAAATTTTGAGGAGTTTGGAATGGGGATGCTGGAATAGGTCAAAAACCATTATTCCAGGCCACATTTTGGGTTTTTGGGATTTTCAAAGGAGGAAAAGGGTCCCCAAATGGAAAATATAGAAAATTTTATTTACTTGACATTTTGTATATTGATCAAGACATACAACTTTTATTTAGTGAATTTTTTCCAAAAGTGCATGGTTTGGGAGATAGCTAGGTTCGCTTAAAATTGCAAGTCTAGAAAAGGGGTGAAAAGGACAAAGTTGTCATTTCCATATTATTGCAGTTTTTGACTTGAGCATCAGATTGACAATATGAGAGTTTTTATGAATTCTCTATCATAATTTTTATCTATGTCTCATAAAAAAAATTATCTGGTTCCTAACATATTTACTTCTATAAGTGGTATAAGTTGGTGTCTGAGATTAATTGCACCAGAATGAAAAATGTATAAAAAGAGGAAAATTAGGAATATTCAAATGACTATAAATTTCTACTTAGAGCACATAATTGAGAAAGAAGCTAGTAATTGGAAATTTATTGGATTGGAGAATCCATCTGTCAACCTAGAAAATTGATTTGGGAAGTATAAGTTATAGTCAATAAAAACGAAGATGACTAGTAGCATTAAAGACCAAGAAAATTTATTCATTATTTTCCATAATTTTGAATGTATATATTTTTGTCTAGCATAAATTTATGTTCATGCACAATTTCTTGCATAATTTAAAGGTACATGAAGGTAGTTTGGTTCTTATATGAGAACCACAGTCATGGAAGATGTCCAAGGGTCCTACAGTCGTGAAGATGAGTTCAAAGGAATACATGTTAGCATGAGAAATGTTGAGATAGAGACAGGCATGAGCCTGTAACTATGAGAATCCTGCAGAGAGAAGTGCAAATTTATAGGGTAGATAATGAAAACATTATGAAATCCAAGGAAGATATACTTCAAAGTCTGAACATGTTGTAGAAGCAATCCAATAAAGACTTTGGCGCAAATCAAGTAGCTAGTGCTAGACAAGTGATATCATCCAAGTCCCATAGCAGAAGGGATGAACATGGAAATGGAAGGCAATCAAGGATCATGATCATGCATCATCATTCCCTAGAGAAATCCTCTAGGCTATCTCATGCAAATTCAAGGCCAGGGAGTAGCCCAAGTGTGTCCCATACCTGAAGACAGAGGAAAAGGCCTAAGGGATACATCTTGCAAGGTTAAATTAGGAAAACAAAGCCACCAACATCCAATGGTGAGCATAGGAAGGGAGAAGAGGCCAAGGCCTGACTGTTGGAAATGAAGAAATATTTCTAGGTGCATGATTGTCCCTCCAAGGTAGAAACAAGAATTGCAACCTACCACTTATAAGGAAAGGACACAACGTGGGGGAATTAGCTTAAGAAATAAAAACACCTTGATGAGAGGAAGGTCTCATGGAGGTAGTTAAAAATATATTTCCAAGAGAAATGTTTTCTTGAGCATTACTATGGAAGAAAGATGAAAGAGTTCTTTGAACTCAAGTTGGGAAGTATGGCAATGGATGAGTATGAAAATAGGTTCTTTGAATTATTGAAATATGTGGACTTCATAAAGGATGAGAAGGTCAAAATCCAAAGGTTTATAAGTGGGTTATTCTCTTTCTACTATGACATGATACAATATGATAACCCCAAGACTTTGGAAGAGGCCATAAGGAGAGAAAGGAACCTTTATGAGGAGATCAGAGGAAGGCTAGTTTTCCAAAAGGCTTGGAATAACAATATGAATAGTAAAAAGGAGAAAAGGAAGAAAAGTTTTAAGCCACCATTTTCAAGAACAACCCATAAGAAAATCAATAAGGACATCAAACCAAAAATGAGCACAAGACAATAGATTCATTTGTGAAGAGGCCAAGGAAACAACCTGTACAATGTTGGGAATGTGAGGGAAATCACTTATATAGGGACTTCCCTCACAAAGGTGAAAAAATGAGGACTGCCCACAAAATTCAAGAGGATGAAACAGTTGATGACATGGGAGGAAGCATGCCAACGATTTATGTAGTCTTGAACAACAATCAAGAAAAGTATCAATCCCCTATGATTGAAGTGGAAGGTAATATTGATAATCAACCCATAGCAATTTCAATTGATTTTGAGCTAGCCATAGTTACATAAACTCTAACATTTGTTAAACATTTCACTTACAAAGGAGTTAGCATAAGAAATCTTGGTTAGTTCAGTGAGCCACATAGGTTAAGAGAAATGTCAATGAGTTGGTTAATTATTATCCAATACATGAATGGACTCAACATAAAGGTAGATATGAACATCATACCATTGGGTTCATATGATTGTCAAATTGGCATGGATTGGTTGGGAAAATACCATGCCATCCTAGACTTTTACAACAAGACAATAATTTGTCTTGATGAGAGAGGGTAGTATGGAAATATTAAAAGCATTCTTAGAGTTGTAGTTTTTAGAGAAATTTTGGCCATGCAACTAAAAAAGAGTTTTAGGAAGGGATCTAAAATTTTTGTAGCCCATATGGAAGAGGTAGCTAGAGATCAAGTGGCAAGTATTGAAGACCACCTGGTCTTGAAATATTTTGAAGATTTGTTTTGGGAAATCTCATAATTTCCACCAAAGAGAGATATTGATTTCTCTATTGATTTGGTGCCAAGAACTTCCCAATGTCCAAGACACCTTACAGAATGGGAACACCAAAATTGAAAGAGTTGTAGATACAGCTTGAATAACTTTTTAAGAAAGGGTATATAATCCCAAGTGTGTCACCTTGACGAGCCCTAGTTCTTTTGGTAAACAAGAAAGATGGAACCTTAAGACTATGTATTGATTTCAGACAGGTGAATAAGGTCACAATAAAGAACAAATGTCATTTTCCAAGGATTGATGATTTATTTTCTCAGATGAAAGGTGCAAGAATATTTTACAATACTGACTTGAGATCAATTTATCATCAAGTGAGAATAAAATAGGAGGATATCAACAAGACAACATTTAGGACAAGATATCATCATTATGAATTTACAGTAGTGTCATTTGGGCTATCAAATTCCCCAGTAGTTTTCATGGGCCTGATGAATGGAATGTTCTGGGAGTACCTAGACAAGTTTGTAATTGTTTTCTTAGATGATATTCTCATCTATACAAGGATAGAAGAAGGGCATGAACAACATTTAATAATCGTGCTACAATTTTTTAGAGAGCATAAGTTGTATGCCAAGCTAAGTAAGTGCATATTTTACCAAAAGAAGATTCACTACTTGGGGAATATTATTTCCCCATATGGGATAGTAGTTGATCCTCAAAAAATAAGGTCATTAGAGGATGGTCGGTACCAAGAAATGTGATAGAGGTCAGATCATTCATGGGTCTTGTGTGTTATTACCAAATATTCATAAAAGGGTTTTCAAATATTGCAAGCCCAATCACTTCTTTGCAAAAGAAGGGAGTGAAATTTGAATGGAGTCCTAAGTGTGAAGAGAGATTTCAGAAGTTGAAAGACATTTTAACGAGTGCACCAATATTAAATATTGCATATCTAGATGAAGATTTTGTAGTTTGCATTTATGTGTACAAGGAAGGGCTCGGTGGAGTCATCACTCAAAAGGATCATGTGGTGTGCTATGAGTCTAAAAAACTAAAATACCATGAAAGGAATTATGATACACATGACTTGGAATTAGAAACCATTGTTCATGCATTAAAAATGTGGATACGTTACCTCATGGATTTAATATTCGAGCTAAGGATAGACCACTCTGGTAAGAAACATTTCTTTGGACAACCAACATTAAATGCCAGACAAACTAGATGGTTGGAATTTCTAAGTGAATATGACTTTGAAATCAAACATATCAAAGGAAAGGAAAATTAGTTGGTTGATGCACTTATTAGAAGAGCTCATAAAATTCACATTTCAGCCATTATCATGTTCAACACATATTTAAAATAAAAAAATTTAGAGGCTTCAAATTCAAACCATCAATATGTAAAAATAAAAGAAACATTACAACAAGGAAATTTACAGTATAAATTTAATTATTATGAGCTGAAAGAGGATGGAATCCTCATGTGTAGAGGGAAAATATATGTGCCAAATTCATGAGAGATGAAAAATATAATGTTGAGGAAAATGTACAATGTGCCATGTGTTAGGCACCCAAGATATCATAAAATAATAGCAGTTGTAGGAAGCCAATACTTTTGGCCAAGAATAAAGAAAGAAGTGGCTAATTATATTGCTAGATTCCTAGAATTCCAAATGGTGAAAACAAAGTATAGACATCCAATGGGTCTACTATAGTAATTTCTCATTCATGAGTGGAAATGGGAAGTGGTTACTATTGATTTCATTACAAATCTAACCGGAACAATGAAACAACATGATTCCATCATGGTGGTGGTGGATAAATTAACTAAGGTTGAACATTTCATTCCTATGAAGACCACACACAAGGCAAAAATTATTACAGATATCTACATGAAGGAATTTGTCAGGCTACATGGAGTTCCTAAGGCAATTATTTCAGACAGAGATCCAAATTTTACATCAAATTTTTGGAAAGGGTTATTCAAAGGCTTTGGGACAAATTTAAATCTCAGTACAATGTATCACCCAGAGTCGGATGGGAAAAACAAGAGGACTAAAAGAATCATTGAAGACATGCTCAAAGTGTATGTGATGGACCAACCATAAAAGTGGGAAGATTATATCCACTTAGTGAAATTTTCTTACAATAATGGGTATCAATCCTCATTAAAAATGATCCCATTTGAAGTATTGTATGGAAGGAAGTGTAACACACTTGTGATTTTGGATAACCTAGTAGATAGAGTTGTCATTGGGCCATAATTGTTAAAGGAAATGGAAGAACATATGACAAAGATAAGACATAATTTAAAGGTTTTCCGGGACAGGTATAAAATGTTATGTAGACAAGAATAGAATTTTTACAGATTTTAAAGTGGGTGAACATGTTTCTTTAAAAGTGAAACAGAAGAAAATTTTGATAAGAGTTGGGTTGTTGCCCAAAGTTGGAAGCAAGATATTGTGGGCCTTTTGAAATACTAGAGAAGATAGGGTCAGTTGCATATATTCTATAATTTCCTGCATCCATAAGAGTGCATAATATTTTTCATGTATTAACCTAACCCTAACCACATAATTGATTGGAATATGATCCAAGTGGAAAACAAAGGGGATTTCCAGGTGGAAATAGTATGCACCCTAGACCGGAAAGTAAAAGTGTTTCGGAACAAATCCATAGGGTTGGTAAAGGTTCAATGGACCTGCTACGGTCCTAATGATGCAACATGGGAGCACGAAAAAACTATGCAAGAGTAATACCACAAATTTTATCCAATTTTGAACAAAATAGAAGATAAAAATGAAAAACTCCATTTTGGGAAGCTAAAGTTCTAGAGCCATATCTCATAATTCTTGGTCACATGTGATTAAATCCCTAGTAAAATAATGTTGCAGCCCAATGGACTGAAAGCAGTGAAGGGGTTGAATTCCTTGGGTCAGTAGGTTGAGAAGAACAAGATACTATGGTTGGGATTGTTGTTGGTGAATAAACATATTTTAAAATTTCATTTTCTGAATATTATATTGTAAATTTGTATATGTATTTTGGCATGGTGTTATGCACCAAGGACGGTGTGTTATTGCATGATTTTTACTTGTGAAAATCCCACCACAAGATCCCAAAATATTACGTAACTATGAAAGAACCTACCACTGTCACCTAAGTAGGGACTTCCCTCATTTTAGTGATAAAATAGGTCCACCACAAGGGAGGATTACCTAGTGACCTCAAGGGATCAAATAGCAAGCTTAGTAACCATGCCTACCACCCCCTATCTTGATCACCAAATGACTGATCTAGATCAAGGAAAAGAATAGGTTTGAAGATGATTTGGTACCTGCCCAAAACAAGAACACTTTAGTATATATATATATATATATATATATATATATATTCCAAGCCAAAATATGTAATAAATACCTATTTTAGAACTAGACAAATAAGATTGCTATGGTTGTTGAAAATTGTGAAACAAACTAGTCTTATAATAGCATTAAGTAATTTGTAACAGTAGCAATAAAAAATACTCTGAAATACCACAATTGACCTTGAAAATTAAGCATGCATTAATATTCTCCAATTGTTAGATGTTATTTCTAAGTGAGTTAAGCCACCTTTAGATTAGTGTATGCAACAAATTAATGTGATTTAGATGGTTGTAGAAAACCATTTATAACATCAGCAAGTTATTTAGTGAGTTTTCTAAGGTTAGTGTTAGCAAAATTAGTAGAATACTTGAGAGTTTTGAGAGAGAGAGTTTATCAATCAATTCACCAATAGATTTGCATCAAGATTAGTGCCTTTCTATGGTTATGGAGACATTAAATGCAAGAAAGATTGAAGGTTGATCTACTTGAAACCAAGAGGTAGGATCTGAACCCTAAGGTGCAAGCACATTTGGGCCTTAGGTTTTAGATATTGAGGAGAAGGACGTCTAGGGTGCAAGCACATTTGGACCCTAGAAAAAATTCCTCCTTTATTGTAGTTTCAACTAGGTTAAAGATCAACTATCTAGGGATGAAATCCTAAAGTGATAATGCTTTAGGGATTTAGAGTTCTAACCCTAGCAAGGAAAATTAACCAATTCTAGAAAAATATTACTTTGTGAAAGGAATAAGCACTTATGTTCTTGTTGGCATAGGGGTAGACCTAGGGTTCAACTCCAAGAGTGCACCAACAATCCCTAACTACTGGCCCTTTCAGTAACACCTGTGAAGCAGATGTAGTCTCACCCGAAGTAGCTATAGGGGGTTGCAGGACACAGGTGTCTACAACCAGAGGGAATGCATAATGGATTCACAGCAACAATACACGGTCATCTAGTATTCTTTATCTTCCTTAAACCTATTGCACAAGTTATACTTCAGATATACTCAATATCACAATAGCAACATATCAAATGATAGAGAACACAACATCAATCACACACAACACAAGATATACATGGTTCACCCTCTCCCTAGGGATACATCCACAGAACTGTGCTTTATAATATATTAAGATGAAGAATATAGTTCTTGTCTGTGCTCTCAACTAGCATATATTCTTGCTTCTCCTCTCTATCTCTCCCCTTCCTACGCACCTAGCTGCAGAGTTGATCTTCGCACCCAACTGAAGATCTTACAATACCAGAAGGCTCTACACTTATCACTTCTCTCTAACACAACAATGATCACTCATGCCAATAACAAAGCTATAACCAATAATACCAACAACCCATCCCAGGTCCTTTAGACCTCTATTTATACATTACAATATCTCATTAGCAGCCTTAGGCCAAGACCTAAGTGTAAAAACCCTAGATACCAAAACCCTAGGTGTCTAAAACCCTAGTTCAACTTGAACCACATTTTTAGGGCTTCACCAGCCTATCTTTCCTTCCTTCTTGCGCGGTGCTCCAAAGCATCCAACAATATATTTTTCCTCTTGTTTATTTGTCCACAATCTGTCTTCCTTTCAGATCTATCATCCTTGATATTCTCATCCGAAAACCCTCTTTCTCTTACTTCACACCGTCTTTTCTTCTCTTCTTCTCACTTCGACCCAGTATCAGTCATTGTGTCTTCCGAGAAGTTCGCATTTTTCTTTTATTCCTTAATCTTCACTTGCTTCCATATCCAAGGGCCAACAGGCACCCAACACTCACCTGTGACTCGTCCCAAGGCACTTCAGATATGATCCTTCTGTTTTACTGTGACTTCAAACTGCGTAGCATAGCCTGTGCTTCCAACTCTATTCCTCCCTTCCTTCCTTGTGCAAACCATATTTTCTATGTCTGGTACCCTATTTCAACTGCACCTGGTACCTAGACCCTTTTCCTTTTTCTTTTACTAAGAGTTGTGAGGCAGTTGGTTGTCGCAATATAATTTCAACTGGCTCCCATTCACTAATCCCTCCTTCCATTCTCCATTCAAATTCTTCAACTACACAACTCCTCCTTCTGTAACATAGGCAACCTCATATGGTCCAAGACAATGCGTTATGAACTTTCTTGTATACTTCATGAACTTACTGTCATATGCCAATACCAAATCACCTTGCTTCAATCCCTTCTTTTTTATGTGTCTGTCATGGTAGGCCTTCTCTCTTTCTTTTTGAACCTGTTGGTGAAATCCTGCAATAAATCTATCTTCTTCCAGTTCGACCAACTGCGCAAGCCTCTCTTGCACAGCACCAGTGTTATCCATATCTATAAAGGTTGTAATTCTTAGGCTTGGTACCAAATATTCCATTGGGACAACGACTTCTAGACCATAAACCAACTTAAAAGGGGTCTGCATTGTTAGCTTCTTGCAAGTGGTTCTATAGGCCCATATTACTACTGGTACTCTTAAATACCAGTTATCCATGTTCACACTGCATATCTTCCTCGGCATTGTCTCCAAGATTTTATTGAATTCTTCAACTGTCCCATTTGCTTGTGGATGATAGGGTGTTCTCTTCTGATGGTGAACTTCAAATTCTTAAGTCAAGGCTTCAACGGTCTTATTGATGAAATGTGTGCCTTGATCTCTCATAAGGGTCTTCGAGCATTCAAACTGGGGTATGATGTCATAAAATATGAAGCACGAAGTTGTAGTTGCACTATAGTCCTTAACTACTCTTTCTTCTGCCCATCTGGTCAAATACTCGATCACAGTGATTATGTATCTAGCTCCTGTTCACTTCCCTGGTGGGTTTATAGGTCCCACGAAATCAATATCCCATTTCTCAAATGCTTGTAGGGTCAATTGTGGTGCTAAAGGTATTTCATCTCTTCTAGACGGTTTCCCAACTCTTTGACATACATCATAGGCTCTGTAATAGTTCTTAGCATCTATGTGTATAGTAGGCCACCAAAGGCCAGCTCTAAGAACCTTCTACGTTGTTGCTTTCCCTCTGTAGTGTCCTCCTATGATGCCTTCATGTGCTTCTGTGAGAATCAATGGTCTCTCTACTTCCATAACACACCTTCTCAGTATCTCGTCAGGTCCCATCTTGTATAGTTGTCTAGCTATAAGTGAAAATTTTGTAGTGCGCACTACTAGTTGTTTCTTCTGGGTGATTGTATATTCACTAGGTGCCATTCCTGTTGACAGGAACTGGACTATCTCTGCGAAGTGATCATCAATTTTTCTAATGGACAAAAACTGTGCATCCAACAGTGTATCCTCCAAGATAGTAGGCTCTTCTCCATGTTCCAACCTCGACAAGTGGTCAGGACCTTTGTTCATTCTTCCCATATTAACCACAATCTCAAAATCGTATTCCTGAAATAGCAGAAGCCATCTGCATATTCTTCCCCCCAACACTGTCTTGTTGACTAAGTATTTCAGTGTAGAGTGATTAGTAAACATTTTAAATTTTCCTCCCAACAAGTAGTGGCGGAACTTCTGCAGTACATACACCATGGCTAACCCTTCTCTCTCAGTGGTGGTGTAATTAATATCAATTGTTGATAGCTTCCTGCTAGCAAAGGCTAATGGGTGGTCGATGTCTCCTTTTATTGGTTGTGCTAACACAACTCCTAATGCAATGGAATATGCATCGACATGCACATGAAACTCCTTACTCCAATCTGGGAAAACCAGAATAGGCGCAGTAACCATTTTCTATTTCAACATGTCGAAACTCTGTTGGCATTCTTTTGTCCAGTGAAACTGATAGTCTTTCTTCAAAAGCTTCTCCATGGATGTTTTAATCTGTGCATGGCCTTTAATGAACTTCCTATAGTATCCAGTATGTCCCAGCGCAGTGCGCAGCTGTTTGACTGAAGTAGGAGGGGGTAGATCGACTATAATGGAAATCTTGGACGGATCTACCAGCAATCCCTACTTACACACAATATGACCTAGAAACACTCTGAAGGGTGAAAAGAAGATTCTCTTCTTTAGGTTTAATGAAATCTTACTCTGCGTTCACTTATCCAACATTAGTCTTAAACATTCAATATGATTCTGCAAAATGTTGAAAACAGTCCAATCATCAAAATATGCTTCCAGGAATTTATGTAAAAACTCCTTAAATACTTCAACCACCACCCTAGAAAATATGGTTGGGGGGTTCTTCAATCCAAATGGCATCACTGTATATTGGTAGGATCCCCATTCTATTGAAAATGTGGTCTTATGGTGATCTTCCTTGGAAATCCAGATCTGATGGTATCCTGGAAATCCATCTGTAAAATAATATACCTCTTGTCCTCCTACATTGTCTAACACTTCATCAGTAAGTGGTGTAGGGAATGGATCATGAAAATAGGAATCATTCAACTTCATGATATCTATGTAGATCCTGATATCTCTTGTCTTCTTGTCTTGTACCACCATAGGGCTAATCCATTCTAACTCTTTAACGGGTTCTATGACTCCTGCTTCCAGCATTCTGTCAAGCTCAATTTTCACTTTCTCCTTATATTTAGGGTTCAATCTGTAAGGTCTCTATTTGAATGGTTGTTTCAAAGGGATCCTCATCTCCCCCATAGGCCCTTTAATACCCTTCAGATAAGTGAAATTAGTTGGAAACAAGTCCTGATGCTCATGTAGCATCTCTGTGATCTTGTCAATAGTGCCAGTATCCCAATAATCTCCAACATTTGCAAGTTTTGGTTTCTACTCTGTTCCAATGTTGACTTTCTTGACCTTGATCAGCTGTCCAATGAAAGGTAGTTCAATTCTTGGTCCTTTAATGTCTCTTTGGCCTTTTTTTTCGATGATGTTCAAATTCCTTGGATCAACGTCTTCGGTTTCATTGATATTGTAAAAGCCTTGCAACTTCTGAAGGGGTGTAGTCCATTCATCCTCTTCTTGCTCCAAAGGGAGGCTAGGTGCCTCCTCGAACACTTTCTATCTTACAATCTGTAATGCTTGATCTACTATAGGATATTGGCTTTCAAACAAAAATGTAGTTATAAAGTTATGGGTCATAACTTCCCAATCTGTAGTGATGAGCCACAGTTCTTCTTGTAGGTACAAGTTGATAGGGGTTGTGTCCAGTGTGTTGATGAATTTATGCACCCACTGCTCTTGAGTAATGTTGCTCTAGGCTTCCTCGCATCTTCGCACATGGTCTTTCAAGCAGCTTCGACCTATGTATCTAACTTCGTAGCCTTCTACTTTCTCTGAAAATCGCGCTGTCATCAAAGTGTGACATTGTACCCAATCTGTAATGTTGTGTTTATGTGTCCCCCACCATCTTGTTGGATTTGATTTCAAGGCCTCATCCATTGCCAACAATATTTTTTTTGTTGGTACAATTTCTTCAAAGTTCACCAAGAATTCTTCTAAATGATTCAGACCATCAAAGGTGGGCAATTTACTTATTGTTGTGTTGATCCAACGAACTTCTCTGGTTAATATAGCACATATCCTTGTAGATACTTCATACATTTTGTTCTGCCAGTTCTTCAATGCTTCTTCTAAATATGATGAACATGCTCTCTCACTTCGCCATCTCAAATTCCCATCTCCTGTAGGATTAATGTAGTCCTGTTGTCTGGTTGTTAATTTGTATATGTTTTATAGTTCATATGTGTGGTATTCTTCTCTGATGGGTTCTGTGTATCTCTAAACTTCATCGGGATATAAAGGTGCAATGACCCTAAGGCCATCTCCTTCAAACGTCATTTTTATTTTCTTTAAATCAACCACAGTGGAATTATTGAAAGCCCAATCAATTCCTAACAGTGCAGGGTGAGGACAACTATCATCAACTATCTCAATCACCTCGAAGTCTGCAAACGTCCTTACTCCAACGATGTCCATAGGGACATGTTCCAATATTTCAAAGGGGATTATTGCATGTTGGTTATCCATCCTAAGCCTGATAGGGGAATAGATCAACTTCATTTTTCCCATCAGTGCCCAGGTCTGCTTCGTCATGACATTGAATTTCGACCCTAAGTCGAGGACCACATAGTATATATCATACTCTCCAATTTGAGCATTCAAGTGTAGTTCCTTATTTTTCCTTCTCCTTTTTGAGACTTGGTGTACTTCTCTATTCAGTAAAGGATCTACCCTTCCTATCTCATACTGTCTGACCAAATTTTGCAGTTCTTGTATGGATTTCTCATTTTTAATCAGCTCTATAAACGTATACAAGAAACTAACAAGTTTTCTCACCTCTTTTCCATATCGGGGTGAAGCAGACTGATCAAATGTTAGATGCATTCCACATTCTCTTACTTCTGGTTGTGTCTTCAATGAAGATCCTTGGTCTCTCCTGAATTATTTTCTTTCCTCCTCAAAGATTTTTCTTTCTTTCTTTGCATTAAACACTTAGGTCTTCTCTATAGCTTTCATGACTCCTGATTCTTCTGTAGTCTTTCCTTGGATCACTCTATCCTCTTCTGTAACAGTGCCTCGTCTAGTGATAACAATGAATCTGGGATCTTCTCTGCAAGGTTCTTCTTTGATTAGTTGTACTTGCGGGTTCTCCTGAGGTCCCCGTCTCTCCTGAAGTTTAGACATCAATGGTGTACATTCCTTGATAACATGCTCGAAGGAGCTGCAATAGTTGCAAGTGGTACAAGGGTTTTGATAGTCCCTTTCCAAGTGTCATGGTTGTGTGCAGTTATAACATATTATATTTCCTCTACCTTGACCCATACCTCCTCCTCTTCCTCTTCCTCGGAATCCACCACGAGGGTTGAAGTTTCCTCTCCTAGGGGATTTATACTACGTAGTGCTTCCTTTTTGTTGTACTTCACCTTGAATTTTGTATATATCCCTTGACCTTTCATGCATGAGGTCGTAATCCTTACAATTCCTGTCATCGTGTCCTACCAACTTACAGAATGTGCAATATATATTTTTGGGTGTCTGGACATATTTTTTCATATAGTAACATTCATCAGGGAGATGTCGATTTCTACATACCTCGCACCAGGGTAGGGTAACTTGCTTCAAGGGGCTTGGAGCTCCAGAAGCCAAGTATTCATGGAATAGGGAAAAGTGCTCCTTGTCATGGCCTTCTGATTTAGATTTTATATACCAGATGTCTTCTCTTTTATATTTTCCATTGTCTTTCTTCATATATTCGACCTACAGTGATAGGCTAGTTAGCTGACTCAAGATTTGACTCATACCTGAGATGGATTCTCCCATCGGGGCTGATTCTAATTTCATGGCAATTTCCAGTGCCTCAGCCTGCCAAGTAATCTTTTGTTGCATCAGAGGAACTATGATGTGTGGTAAGAGGGAAACAATGAACCATTCCTTGTTCTGGTCATCTAGGATATAGAAACTCAAGTGGCTCGTCAAGGTTTTAAACCTCTGATCAAACTCCCATACGGGTTCAGCTATTCTCTGCTTGATTTCTTTCAGTTTTTTAATGCACTGTGACTCCGACTTGGGTTTCTTGAATTCAGAAATCAGCGTGTTCTTGATCTCATTCAGTGGTTTAGGTTGGGAAATTCTCTTAACAAACTTCATGTACCATCTCGGTGCGTGGTCTCTTAGGGTAGTACTAAACTGAGCTCGTTTGACAGCTTCGTCGGTGATGTTCTTAATACTCCATACGGCTTCGCATAGAAATGTTGATCGGGATCTTCAGATCCTTCTCTTATGAAGGTGGGTAACCTCATCTCATCTACCATATATCTTCCTAAATAAGTATGTGGCGGACTACTAGTAACAGTGATCTGAGCGCACTGGTGACTCTGATTACTTTGATTGATTAATGTTGTTGAAACAACAATAGGATTAATATTACTTACTTCGATAGTCGATGCATTTCCTAAAGTTTTTGTCTCTTCTCGATGAGGTTCCTCTGTCCTAGTGGATTCTAAATTCTCTTCGTCTGTCAAATCTGCCTCTTCTCCACTGTAGAAACCCTCGTCCCCGTAGTTCTTCTTAAACATGTTCGCAAGAGGAACTTCTTTGAACACTCTCCCACTACGCATATGTCTAGCCTCTGTGTCATTGTCGTTGTCTGAGTTCTTAAATATTAGCTCCCAAATACATCAGACTACTGTATCTTCAAGAAGTTCTTCTCATGCAATAACATCTTGATCTTCATCTTCAGAAAATGTAAAAATTTTCCTCTAGGTCCCTTAAAGAAATATCTCTCTTCTTGGCTATATGATTCTACTATGTCAACAACAAACTCAATGATATACCCTCCAATGGTACTATCAAACCAATGATCTACTGCTCTTGACACAACATTATCAACTCTCTTGACCTTCTTGATCAACGTCAACGTCGAAACCACAGGTGGCCTAGATCTGATCTCAAATTGGGTATCTGCTAACCTAGCTAGCCACTCGTATAAATCCCTATGGATTCCTCCAAATAAAATCTCTTGTATATCAGTAAAGATATATCTTTCCAGCCAATCCTTTGTACTAAGATTAGGGTTCTTGTTCTAGGCTTCAGCGAAGTCCTTTTCTTGATCCTCTATCCACTTCTGAATCTCTGTCTTTGATGGAAACCACCTTGAAATTCCCTCAAGAAGATTCATGTCCCAACAACGGAACCATTTGTTGGCACAGGGGTAGAACCAGGGTTCAACTCCAATAGCACACCAACAAGCCCTAACTACTGGCCCTTTTGGCAAAACCTGTAAAGAAGATGTAGTCTCACCCGAAGTAGCTATAGGGGGTTGCAGGACACATTTGTCTACAGCCAGAGGGAATTCATAATGGATTCACAACAACAATACATGGTCATCTAGTATTCTTTATCTTCCTTAAACCTACTGGACAAGTTATACTTTGGATCTACTAAATATCACAATAGAAGCATATCAAATGACACAGAACACAACATCAATCACACACAACAAAAGATATACGTGGTTCACCCTCTCCCTGGGGTTACTTCCACATAGCGATGCTTTATAATATATTAAGATGAATCATACAGTTCTTGTCTACACTCTCAGCTAGCATATCTTCTCTCTTCTCCTCTCTATCTCTCCCCTCCCTGGGCACCCAGCTGTAGGGTTGATCTTCGCACCCAACTGAATATCTTACAATACCAAAAGGATCTACACTTAGCACTTCTCTCTCACACAACAATGATCACTCATGCCAATAAAAAATATAGAACCAATAATACCAACAACCCATCCCAAGTCCTTTAGACCTCTATTTATACATTACAATATCTCACCGACAGCCTTAGGCCGAGACCTAAGTGTCAAAACCCTAGATACTAAAACCCTAGGTGTCTAAAATGCTAGGTCAACTTGACCCATGTTTGTAGGGCTTCGCCAGCCTGTCTTTCCTTCCTTATTACATGGTGATCCAAAGCATCCAATGGTATATTTTTCCACTTGCTGAGTTGTCCACAATCTGTGTTCCTTTCGGATCTGTCATCCTCAATTTTATCGTCCAAAAACCTGCTTTCTCTTACTTCGCACCATCTTTTCTGCTCTTTTGCTCACTTCAACCTAGTATCAGTCACTGTGTCTTCCACGCAATTTGCATTTTTCCTTTTCTTCCTTAATCTTTTCTTGCTTCCATATCCAAGGGCCAACAATTCCTCTTTTAGGGTTTCAATGAACAAGAATTCTTGCAAAAAATAAACAATTTCACTATAAACATCAATAAAATAAACAATAATTTCATAAATGTACTTACTTCATCTAAGAAACCAAGGTAATTTCACCCTAATTGTAGAAATATCCATTTAAAATCAGCAAACCATCCATAAGAGATCATTTCCAAGCATAGTGCATGAGAGAGAGAGAGCTAGAAACCCTAAAAGGGTGAAAATTTCAAAAGTAGTGTCTCACAAAGGTGAGGAATGATGATTCAAAATGAAGTGATAGCTTTCCTTCTTATATGAGCCTATCACTTTTCTTTTTTCCACAATCATAACATAACATTTAATTTAAGTGGGGTTGACGCCTCATTTACCCTTTACATCATATAGTAAATGCAAAATACATCAAAATAGCCCACATGTGTGAGACATCAAGGTCTCTTGGGAAAGAAGGAGACCTCCAAAGTCCATGTGGCATCAATCTGGAGAAATGTGGGAGAAAGTGATGTTTCTCATCGCTAAACATCATGCCATGCATCAACAATACCCCATGTGTGCATCAATCCCTAGCTTCATCACACCCTGGAAGGTGACATCATCACCCTAATAAGGCCAATTTTTAGGGTCCAGGTGGTGTGTCCAATCCCTGGGGAGTTGCATCTAATATCTACATTGTATCTAATTTTCTATTGTTGTAACGTCCCTTATACTGGTGCAAAATAAGTCCCAGGGTACTATTTCCAACCTATGGGATTCCACTGGGATTCCAACCCATATGTGTGCCATCATGACTGAATCGACTCCTACCAAGCCCATATTTCCATCATTCAAGGTTATGAGGATGTGAGAGCCAATGTCTAAGGGTGGTGAGTCATTGGATGACCCACTTCTCTCCATCACACATGCCAAGGTCTTGGAATAAAGGCACATCACCTTGGGTACAAGCCCAAGACATCCCTAAAAGAACCATGTCAGCACCATCCAATACAAATCAATGTATAAAATATGGTTAGCCAAATTTCATAAGAAACATTAGTCCTTAAAGCATGCAAAGTAAGTTATAACTTAAGACATAAGCCATATAAGAAAATTTATCTCAGTATCCCCTTCAAACATCACACCAATCCAGGACCCCATGTGAGTTCACAAGTTTAAGTATGGGAGGGCCTTCATCCAACCCTATTAGGTGTGCCACCTAGTCAGGAAATAGAATAACCCAAGTAGAGGTATTGGTCCCGAGAGTGACAAGGAAAGTAAAAGCCCTTCAAGAGTAAGTGTGATAATGATATGGTTTTAGGGATTACTTCTTGGCTCATGGTGGCATTAAATCCATTTCTATGAACACCTTTGTAGAGGGTGTGATTTCTCTTGAGTTACACCATATTTACATGTTATTTTTTCCAAACCCCTTTATCAATCATATTTATAGTCCGCTTTATCATATTTGCAAGTCCCCTTTTATAAGGTTTCAAGCTTTAGCATTGCTATTTGGAATTGAGGTGAGAACCAAAAGAGTAGAGCTCAAGTTTGGATTGGATTTTGTTATACATTTGTTGCTATCATTCCTTTATTTATTTATCATTTGTTTCTTATTCTTTTAATAGAATTTGCAAACAACCTATGGGCCTTCATCCCCTCTTCTCATGAGAGAATGGACCATGACCCATTCACGAATTTTAGTACACTATGAGAGGCTCCAGGATGGAAATATTTAAGTATGGTGGGGAATGGAATGTTACCCTTGTGAGGGCCCCTCAATAATACCCCTTTTCCCTGGGTGGTGACAACATGAGACTAGGGCATAGAAGCTAACCACCAAGGTACAAGGAAACTAACACAATTTCTCAAACTAGTGATCCATTATCCATCTTCAACGAAAGATCCTCATCCACATGCCCAAAAAATTAAGCACAACAATTTTCATAAAAGAAGGACTAACATAACTCATGGTGACGATGTCTTGCCATCTCCCATAATTTAGGTTGCTTGAATGTGATAGGCCTCAGTTGACCTGCAGCTGTAAAGGTGAATGAGGGGGGATAATGGGTTTCCATCTTTGGACATGATTATCATCATCATGGTTGGGATCATGTTCTCCATTGTGGGTCAGGAGACATGATCTCCTACATTTACCCCTAGGCATGGGAGGGTAACATATGACTCCAACATGGGGAAATGTGCTTGTTGAGGAAAAAGTATTGAAAACCTTACTCAAGCATTTTCAGATCTTGTCGAGCTAAGACAATATAGTTGGGAATGTTACCTGGGTTTTATAGCCTAAAAAAAAATTCACTTAATCCACGAGTATTAATTACAGAGGACCAAGGCTGGTTTTTATGTATTATATATGTCGATGTAAAATAAGTAAAATTTAAACAAAGTTACATGAATGTGTACAAAAAATATACAATTTTATGTATGGATATCAAAACAAAAGAATGAACCAATTCATTAAAACATATGTATGAGACTTGAAACAACGATCATATTTTCATTTATTTCATTCTGAGATACAAAACTGAGTTCTCTCTACAAACCCCTGTGAGGGTAGGGACCAAAATAAAATTTTGAATCCTTCGATGGACACCATACAGAAAGACTCTCACAATCAAGAAGCAAACCGAAGCTAAATATCTGGATCAACCTGCTATAAAATGTTGTCACTTGACTCTGCAATATATTATTTATCAATCATGAAACTCGATTCATGTACAAAAAAAATACACAAACTATCAAAGATAAATCATACACCTTTAAAACAAGTTGTTGAAATATGTTATTCGGTTTTTGAATCCTGTTGCCTTCAATAAGACCCTGTTGTCATCAAGACGATTAAGCTTTCTAGTAAACTTAGAATGAATGAAATTTGAAAGTATCTCACTAGTATAGGGAAAACCTTATTGTCGTAGTTCTCTTACTCTTCTATCCTCCCTTTGTCTCTTAATTTCATTGAGATTTTATGCTTCCCTAATAAGTTATGGTAGTTGAACTACCTTTATTTAGTTAAGTTAAATTAACTTAACTAATTAGTTTGAGACAAATTAATAATAATAATATATATAAGGTTCTTAAATAATAACTAAATAGGTGGGACCCCTTGTGACTCCCATTTGTTTCCTTTTATAAAAACAAATATCCAAATCATTTAATTCAAAGCATCTCCTTGTAACTCCTTATATATATATATATATATATATATATATATATATATATATATATATATATATATATATATATATATATATATA
>ML781921.1:172505-194482 GCA_009831015.1 Picea engelmannii | reverse complement strand
AATAATAAATGTCAGCAATGTAATATAATCATGTCCCCCCAAAAAATAGCATCATATCCAAATTGTCCAATCAAAATGCTCAAATAAATGTTGTTGTCCAAAACAGTGTCAAATTTATGCTTGTTGTTCAAAACTTTATCAAAAATAAAAATATTGTCTTAAAAAAAGACGGCCTCCATTATTAAAAACCATATTTACTATGTGAGGCATTGGGCCTCTTCTCACTATTGTCTCCTTTAGATTTATCTATGGCATCATTTGACTAGTTATAACCCTAAGGTTGAATGGCACTAATAACATGAGAACAATCGTCCTTAAGATGAAGGAAAGAGGAGACCGATTTAGCAGAGTCCTTGGATGAGCTGGAGTGAGTGGCTATTTCTTTTCCTATGTCTTTCATGGGCTTGGGGACATCTATTTTTAATCTTTTATTGGCATGTGATGACTACTAAGGTGAGAGGGAAGGATCATCTTGGAAAACTTTTTTTTTTGTGTGGTGGGGGGGACAATGGAAATGATACAGTGGGCCAACCATGGTGGTGAACAACATGATGGTGTAAAATCTCCTGGCAACCATCATTGAAGGGTGGTTCAGGTCGCATCGACACATGAGGAGGGATTGAAATGCAAAGAATATTTTGATGTTCTTGGAAAGGAGGTCTTTCTGGTCAGGGCTGGAATATTCCTTGACCTAATAAGTTAAAGAAACCAACTTGAAAAATGGGGTTCAACTCTTTGGGGTCAGAATCGAAATGTATACATAATCGTGGTGTTCTATGACCTCTATGCAAGTTCCTCATGCCTCTGTTACCTCTACCATTACTACCCCTGCTAAAAAATCTCATCATGTATCAATATTCAATGAGTCATGAAAAATTATTAATAATCCATACATAAAACTCCACTTAAATAAAATCAAGAGTTGGCTCTATTATTTACTATAAGACACATGCAATCCATCCATAAAACTTTCATTAATTAATTTCCATGTGAACATGGGTTGATAGGGTCATTGGGAGTATGGGGGGTTTGTATTGAATGTAAAATGATATCTTGGAGGGGAAAAGATACATGGATATTGTTTAGAAATCATAAAAACAGTCAACTGTGTATATAACCAACTCCCAAAACACCAATCATCAATTAACCTTCACATCATTTCTTTTATTTTCATACAGAATTTTCCTTAAAAATGAGTAACACTAGAACAGGGAGTGTAAAAGTGTAAGTGAGATAATGAGGGGAGTGTAGCATGCATAAAGTGATATAATGGAAGGGACTCTAATGGATATTTTTCTATCATCATCCATACCAAACAATATCATTTTCAAAATCAATTAAATTTCCAAACCATTTATTGTTTCAAAATTGAAATTCAACACTTTGTTTCCAAAATCCTAGAACTGGTGTTTCACTTCAAGGTTGTTCATTTTTCATTTAGAAATTGCATTGAATTGAAATCATTTCATAATTTATTTCCCAAGAAACATTCAACAGAAATAACACATCTCGTGCACAACAGAGTCAAGGAGACACAACATTTCAACAATCAATACCAAAAATCAAAGAATGGACAAACTAAGGTCCACAACATTACCACCAGTACTCTTTTAACTACTATAGGGTTTCACGAAGTGGAATCAAAAGGGGCCCCTATGTATAACACAATTCCAAAATGAGATTTCAAATAACAATGCTTCCAAAATTCCCTTTCATTCTAGTTTGCAAAACTCATTGAATGCATATATAATTCATCGATAGAGGTATTCTTTTCATATAAAATCAAACACACAATAGGTCATATCCCTTAAACAATGGTTTTGCAATGATTCCTTCCCCCCAATATTTCCACATGACAGACTGTATTACAAAATAAGTGGGCTAAGCATTCTTTATAACTTCGCACCATAAATAATCACCAAAACCCATGACTAAAAATGAGCATGAACAACGCCTTTATTAAATGTTGGGTTGGGCTCCTCCACACCATTTTTCAAATACAAGGTTTGATAAACAATCATCAACAATGATACGGTATATGAGGACGATCTGACCAATATTTTGAGGGTTTGGCCAAAGGAATACCTTCAACAGTCTAGCACAACCATAAGATTCCACAGTCATATTTACAGAGCATATACAAGGGCGCGAGCATGATAGCCATGAAATCCATACAATTAAATGATAGGAAGAGTCTAAAAATAATCCAAAGGTTGCAAACAGTGGTACCATTTTTATCAAATAGAGAGGAACCCCCAAATAAAACCAGAGGCAAGGCAGGCCCAAAAACTTCCAAACAATATATTTTTTCACAGGTAAATAAATGAAGCAAATATAGTTTTATCAAAATTAGGGGACACCCACGCCATTTGTAAATGCAAATAATTCACATATAAACACCACAGAGACCAACTTTTCAATAATACATACACATTTGAAAATCCCATATATCGTAAAATTTGGAAATGCACAAACAATGAGAAAACTCAAGAGCCAACTTTTGACTTAATTAAAGAGTAGAGCAAAAAATTCATGGATGGAGCAGAAACAACCCTCATACTTGGGTGTAAAATTGCCAAGAAGAATCGACCAAGTTTGAATACCTCTTCCACGACTGAACAAAGTGAAGCAACATCAACCAACAAAAGACCAAATGTGAAATGGCAAGGGTGGTGGCCTCAAGGTAGGTTAGAGTGATGTGCAATTTTTTCACAGTGTATCTACACTTACACCTTCAACCATATCCATTATGAGAAAGCTATCCATACAACGCATAACCCACTAACAATTAATTGCAAACTTGATACACCACCATTTCCCTAAGTCTCAAACTTAACAAATGTGCCAACCTTTGATTAAAACTCCAATGTGACATATATCAAAGCTTGCTAGGGATACCATGTCCCAAACCTTTAAGCTTACATTTGAAACAATGTGCATAACCCTTGTAACATGAAATCAAAGTAATCACCACACCATATATCAGGTATAAATTGAAGCATGGAGTATAGATATTCCATGAAACAAAATGCAACATAATAAAACTTGTGAGGGAGAAAAAAACATCGTTTCTCCTTTAATCGAATTGCTCATAAAATTTGTTGTTTCCCCATTTTATTTTAAAGAGTAGTTTCAAGACAATAAATTGTAGAACTCCTCTCGCAACCAATTTATAAGCACATAAGAGGTGAGACATCCTCCATCACATTCACACACGGGGTCCCACCTATTTAGTATTATTATTAATTATATATAAATAATTATGCATTCCAACTACTTTGCATGCAGGTACCTATGTTGTGCTTTTGGGCGTCAAAAGTGCTCACTGTAGAGCACATGGGAACCTCGACATCTTTGGTTGTTCAAGACCTACAATCCTGCACCCACTTCAACCAAAAACACCCTTTATAAGTATCATCTGGTGGATTTGATCCACTAACATTAGTGATAAATCCAAAACCATGCTTGAAAAGAAAATGTTTCACTAAGATATAAATGATGAAGAAATAATATTCAATGATTAAGTGCAATTTCCTAACATGTATTCATTATGTACAAATGGAAATGAAACATATATAAGAAGATAAAAATTACGCTAGAATGAATGGATGATGCAAGATATATACAAATGCAATGCAGGATGAAAATTCCCTACCTACACTAATCTATGTTAGTTGAAATGCTAGGTATAATCATATAGCCAGTAAAACCATCCCAACATTGTATCATAATATCTACCCTTGTTATTCATCATAAACCAAAATAAGGATCAATCAAGCACAAAATGATTATGAGTTAGGATATACAGCATACCATAACTAGTCATAAAATCCATCTCATGGAGGCATGAGGGAGGGACAAATCCATGAAAGGAGGCATCACCACAATACTGCCCTATCTCTCCCAAGACAAGGAAAAAAGAGTTGAACAAAGGAAGATCCCCATCCTAAACTATAAGGCCATCACTCAAATTTTGATAAGGGATGATAAGGAACCTAAGGAACACTCTAAGGTTGTCTATGGGAGGAGAGAGGGAAGGACAAGGGATTAAACCTGTAACGCTCCCCCGGCCTTACATCCCACTTTGTTGGGCAAACGCTACTGTGCGGAACAACATCATTCTCATACTTAATTAATAACATGCATTTAAATCAAATTAAACACATTTAACTCAGAGTAAACACAAGATTACTGCTAACATAAATAATCCCTGGTATTAACAGTAATTCATATGCACAATAGAATACATGATACATATAAGCATCATAGGCATCCAAAACATAATATTAAGCATAAGCTGATACTTATCTTTGAAAACATGGTAATTCTACCAACTATGTGTAGGCCTTCCATGAACCTCCCAGCCTTAGACCACATTTCTCATCACTCTTAGCAGTAGGTCACCCCCGAGCTGGGACTAAGCTCCACCCAAGGCAAGGAATCCTAGTCTAGGCTGAGGTTACAGGGAAAACTACACAGAATAACTGGAAGGATTCTTCCCAGGATGTCTTCTTATGCCCACTACTAACAGACTCTCATTCCCCACATGCCTATTCCACCTAGGAGTATACACCTTCACAACAGTCCATCAGTGCTTCACCTCCCTATCTGGACCTTAGAAACAGGACGGATCAAGAATTCTCAGAGCTCTGAAGCTGGTGCTGGACTCTCTCTGGGAGAAAACCACTTCCCAACAGACTCTCTAACCTAGAGGGAGTTTCTCACAGGCCTGATAGACTTCCTCTTCAACCGCAACCACCTCCCTCACCTGGAGAGAGTGTTACACACAGGCCAGACAACATGTTTCCTTCAACTCGATTTCCAACACAGTCGGGCAACCACGAGGCTCCACACGAACCTACAATGTTCTGCAAGCCACATGCAGTCAAGCACTGCACGACCACAACAGTCCACTGGAAACACAGACACGAGCTTCCCAAAACTAGTGACAGATAGATGCTACAGCATAACAAGGCTCAACAATTATGGGACATTTGGTTTTCCCCAACCAACAATACAAGACAGACTCATGGCTCAAGTTTCGGGGATGCGTGAGGGTGTACAGAAATCCCACGCAGAGACTTAACGGTTCATTTACGGATTCCCTAGAACAAACACCGAAACAGAGGTCGAACATGGACACCCACGAGTTCAGACGGAGGATGGAGAATGGGAGGTCGAACCCAGACTCAAAGGTTTTGACAGAGGGTGTATCAGCTCCTCCAGAAATCAACACATGCCTTTTTTGGTTTTCCCCGAGTTGCGTGAGGGTATTCTCGCAGAGGTCATACYGGATTTTCGATTCAKATAGTCCAYCGTAGAATGGAGGAGGAACCCCCCATCACAGCTCAACTCAACATTTTTAACTKCATATGCTTGGGTTGACACTTGTCACCCATGAAGCTCGTTCCTTCCCATTTGGAAKTCACTTGTCCTTCCAAAGAAATTAAAATAAAACATCACATTTACATGGATTTTGGAATAATATTAAAATATTATTCCCAAGGACTTAAGCCCCTAGGCTCAACACTTAGCCTCTCTTTCCAACCTTCCAGCCCCCAATCCCTTACCCACTCTGTGGAAGCTTAGTCCCCCATCACTCATTCATCGTGGTCGGTCTGCACGCAGCAGTGTTTATATCTTTTATTAATGTTMTTCATGATTACATATACAAAAGCAAGCTCGCGGCCTTAACACTTGGGCTCTCCGGCCTAATAACACATAAGCCCACCAGCTTATATAAACTTGTCTCACCAACCTATAAAATATAATGAAAGATTTATACTCCATAGAAATGATTTACAATAGGGCTCGGCCTTGGGGACATTACAATCCCCTCCCCTTATTTTTGCACTGTCCTCAGTGCAACTTTACACTACATCTGCAAGCTTTTCAAAATTTTAAAAAAGATGTGGGTACTCTGCCCGCATAACATCTTCATGCTCCCATGTCACGTCCTCAGGACTGTACCAGGTCCAATGGACCTTTACAATCCCTATAGCTCGATTCCGGAGCTATTTGTTTTTCCTATCCAATATGTGCATAGGATGCACTTGCAGGACACCTTCCTGTTCCACCTGAATCACATTCCAATCGATAACATGATTAGCATCTGGTATATATTTCTTAAGGAATGAAACATGAAACACATTATGTATAGTCGTAGATGCAGGTAATGCAAGCATATATGCAACTGGCCCAATCCTCTCCAAGATTTCAAATGGCCCACAAAATCTTGTTGCCAACTTGGCGCAAATTCCCAGCTTCAGGAAACTCCTGTTAGCTTTCACTTTCAGGAAAACATGATCACCCACTTTGAACTCTCTGTGGGTTATGTTCTTATCATCATAGTTTTTCTGCCTGTCCTGGGTAGCTTTCAAATTCTACTTAATTTTTATCATTTGGTCCTCCATCTCCTTGAGCAACTCTGGCCCAACTACTGCTCTATCAGCTAGATTATCCCAACTCACTGTATTATTGCATGTTCTTCCATAAAGTGCTTCAAATGGGATCATCTCCAACGATGCATGACACCCATTATTGTAGGCGAATTCTACTAAGTGCAGGTAGTCTTCCCATCTTGATGGTTTGTCCATCACATACATTCTCAGTATGTATTCTATTAATCTGTTCACCCTCTTTGTCTGTCCATCAGACTCAGGATAATAAGTTGTACTAAAGTTCAGATTCGTTCTGAATCCTTTGAAAAATCCTTTCCAGAAATTCAAGGCGAATTTCAGGTCTCTGTTAGACACAATCGTTTTAGGAATTCCATGTAATCGTGCCACTTCCTTCATGAAAATATTAGCTACATCTGTTGCCTTGTGAGTAGTTTTCAGTGGAATAAAATGGGCAGCTTTTGTAAACTTTTCCACCACCACCATGATCGAATCATGTAGCTTGGTTGTTCTAGGAAATCCTATAATAAAATCCATTGTCACCACTTCCCACTTCCACTCAGGAATGGGTAAAGGTTGCAGCAACCCTGTGGGCTGCCTATGCTCAGCTTTAACTTTCTAGCACTCCATACAATTGGCGATGTATTTAGCGATCTCTCTCTTCATACCCAGCCAAAAGTAATGGCTCTTGACCGCTGCTATTGTTTTCTAATATCCAGGGTGCCCTGCATAAGGCACATTATGCATCTCCTGCAAAATCATCTATTTCAAGCACTGGACATTGGGTACAAAAATTTTGTTCTTGTACAGCAGTATTGCATCTATTTCCAATTTATAAATTTCCATATTCTATGGCATTTTAACCTGTTGTATCTTGGCTACCAATTCTCTATACTACAGATCTACATTTGCATCCTACAGAATTCTTCTTTTAATATCAGTCTGATACATGCTAATGGTTGTAGCATGTAATTCATGCACCCTCCTACTAAGTGCATCAACCACTTTATTCTCCTTTCCTTTGATATGCTTGATCTCAAAGTCATATTCACACAGAAATTCCAGCCACCTACTTTGTCTAGCATTTAAGGTTGGTTGATCAAACAAATATTTTAGACCATTGTGGTATGTTCTCAATTCAAATCTCCTTCCCATGAGGTAATGTCTCCATTTCCTCAAAGCGTGAATGATTGCTGCCAACTCCAAATCATGAGTGGCATAATTATTTTCGTGCTCTTTCAGCTTCCTAGACTCATAACAGATTACAAATCCATTATGACTGAGAACTCCTCCCAACCTTTCTTTACATGCATCTGTGCACACCATGAAATCCACATTTGGATCTGCAATCCTCAAGATTGGAGCGCTGGTTAACAACTTCTTCAATCGCTGGAAACTTTTCTCACACTCTTCAGTTCACTGAAACCTTTTCTCCTTCCTTTGCAAGGAAGTGATAGGGTGAGCTATCTTTGAGAACCATGCAATAAACCTTATGTAATATCCCGCTAGACCCATAAAGGATCTAACTTCCACCACATTCCTTCATGCTGACCATTCTCTGATGGCCTCAACCTTCTCAGGATCCACGATGGTCCCTTCTTCTGAAATAATGTGCCCCAAGTAATGGATCTACCTTTGATAAAATGAGCATTTGCTCAACTTGGCATATAGTTGGTGTTCTCTCAACATTTGTAGCACCATCCTCAGGTGTTTTTCATGCTCTTCCTCTGACTTGGAATACACCAAAATTTCATCCAAGAAGACTATGACAAACTTGTCTAGATAGTCCCTGAATACACCATTCATCAAGAACATAAAAACAGTAGGTGCGTTCGACAACCCAAATGGTACCACTGTGAACTTGTAATGACCATACCTTGTTCTAAAGGCGGTCTTGTTGATGTCTTCATCCTTTATTCTTACCTGGTGATATCCCGATCTGAGATCTATCTTCAAAAATATTTTTGCACCTTTCAACTAATCGAAAAGATCATCGATCTTTGGCAGAGGATACTTGTTCTTGATAGTTACTTTGTTCAATTGTCTGAAATCAATACACAACCTCAACGTCCCATCCTTCTTCTTCATGAACAGGACCAGGGCACCCCAAGGTGACACACTTGGGTGAATGTACCCATTCTTTAGAAGCTCTTCAAGCTGTAATTGCAACTCTTTCAGCTCTGGTGTACTCATTCTATAAGGAGATTTCGACACTGGAGCTACTTCGGGCATCAAATTTATAGAGAAATCGATATCTCTCTTCGGTGGTGGTCTGGGTACCTCCTGAAATACATCTTCAAACTCTGCTAGTACCACATGGTCTCCAATATTTGAGACTTCATATCTGGATGCTTCCTCCACACGGGCTGCAAACAATTGACAACCTTTTTTTGTAGCACTTCTTCAGCTGCATTGCTGAGATTTCTCTAACAGTAACAACTCTAGGAATTCCTTGGACTATTTTATTATTCCCCTCCTCATCCAAGCATGTAAATTCCTTGTTACGACAGTCCAGGAGGGCATGGTGTTGGTCCAACCAGTCCATCCCAATCAAACAGTCATAAGAGCCTAACGGAAGAATATTCAATTCAGCCTTCCTGCTCAATCCCTTCATGTCCATCGGACATGACTTAACCAACTCAGTGACTTTCCTCTTGGTTCCTATAGCCAACTGCACTAACCAAGACTTTTCATGTTTGCTTCTTGATAAATGCAAACTTTCCACCACTCTAGGGTCTATATAACTATGGCTAGCCCCTGAATCAATTAAAATAATAAATGGTTGGTTGTTAATCATACYTTCCACTTCAATCATGTGTGACTGAAATTCAACTTGCTTGTTGTCCAGGGATGCATAGATCCTTGGCATTCTACTACCCATGTCCTCCACTGTTTCATCTTGTTGAACATTATGGACAACTCTTGCTTTGCCATTTTTATGAGGACAATCTCTGTACTTGTGGTTCTCTTATAGCCCCAACACTGAATGGGTGTTTGTCTCAGCCTTTGTTCTCCCACTTCAGCCATTCTCGGCTCTCTAAACGATGGATGTCCTTGAGGACTATTTCCGAAAAAGGGTGGTTTATATCCCTTCTGCCTCTGTTCTTTCTTAAACTTCTTCTGGTCAACCCAAGCCTTCCAAAATGTAGGCTTTTCTCTTTATTGTTCATATCAGCATTTCGCTCTTCTTAACAAATTCCACACATTCAAAACCAATCCGAATAAGAAAATGTTTTTATTTCACGATTTTTTTGAGCTCTGCCCGGCTCTATAATTTTTGGGTGATAGTTCTCGTTTCCTTAGTCCCTAACCCATGCAATCATGGGTCGTGACCAAATGCTAAACTGCTAGGTGCTACAAGGCTCTCCAAATGAACTTCGATTTTCAGGATTTCGGGGTTTCGAGGTTTCGGGTTTCGGGGCTTTGGTCATCAGGAGTTCATGCATCTTCACATCTCGAACTTTCGATTGCCAAAATTCTGAAATTACGTTCTATTCATCTACTTGATCCAATGGTCAAGTTCCTCTCCTACAATCTACGGTGTAGATCGTTTCGGGATTTTGGGGTTTCAGGTTTTCGGTGACCGGGAGTTCGCGATGCAGCGACTCCAAATCTCTTGTCACTTTAATCCCCAAATTCTGATATGGAAATTCATGTATTAGATCAATGGCTGTGAGCCTCCCCTGATCCGATGGCTCAAGATATTTCGACACTTCTTCCTGGAAGCACTCCACTGTCTGATTCTACCCTTGTTAATCCCTTTTGCGATTTGGGACTTGGAGTGACCAAGAATTTGGCATGTGCTCCAAGTTCACGATACCTGAATTCACGAAATGATCCAATGGTCATGATTCCCCACGATATGACAACTCAGATCTCATTGACATTTCACGTATCGGGATTTCATGTGTCACGAGGTCGAAATATTTTCCACCTTTGTCCTCCCTATTCCCGAAATGTTGATTTCTTCCTGGATAATTAATGGTCCAGATCTCTCTTTAGATTGACGGTTGTGATCCAATCGTGAATTCGCATTTTGTGAATTCTCACGAACTCACCCTTTGACCATTTCAGGTCACGAGTCAGTGAAAGGTTGATCGCTCTCCACGCATCCTTTCCAATGGACAGTCCTGATGAATTCGAGATTTCATGTATCATGATTTCCACACTCCTGTGCAACTCCAAAGGGTTCTAAACCTTGTGCACATTCTCCATATCTGACGGTTGTGAGGGTTCTCCTTTCCTCCCGAACAGATCCTATGGCTCCAACACTTCTGGTGTGGAGTTCTCTCTCTCCCTGTCACCATATACCACACCGGCTGCAGTTTTATAATACCACTACACCTCCTGAGCTTTGTAACACGGTCAAGTAGTCTGTTGACACTCAGAAACATTCTGAGGTCTGAAATTAGTCCTCTAGACATAATTTCTTCTCAAAAACTTGGTCCAAAGACCACTTATCCATCCCATCTAGGCTCAGCGTTGAAACTAGGCTCTAATACCAAACTGTAACACTCCCCCGGCCTTACATCCCACTTTGCCAAGCAAATGCTACTGTGCAGAACAACATCATTATCATACTTAATTAATAACATGCATTTAAATCAAATTAAACACATTTAACTCAGAGTAAACACAAGATTAATGCTAACATAAATAATCTCTGGCATTAACAGTAATTCATATGCACAACAGAATACATGATACATATAAGAATCACAGGCATGCAAAACATAATATTAAGCATAAGCTGATACTTATCTTTGAAACCGTGGTAATTCCACCAACTACGTCCAGGCCTTCCATGAACCTCCCAGCCTTAGACCACATTTCTCATCACTCTCAGCAGTAGGTCACCCCCGAGCTGGGACTACGCTCCACCCAAGGCAAGGAATCCTAGTCTAGGCTAAGGTTACAGGGAAAGCTGCATAGAATAACCGAAAGGATTCTTCCCAAGATTCCTTCTTACGCCCACTACTAACAGACTCTCATTCCCCACATGCATGTTCCACCCAGAAGTATACACCTTCATAAGCACAGTCCATCGGTGCTTCACCTCCCTATCTGGGCCTCGACAACAGGCCAGATCAGGAATTCTCAGAGCTATGAAGATGGTGTTGGACTCTCTCTGGGAGAAAACCACTTCCCAACAGACTCTCTCACCTGGAGGGATTTTCTCATAGGCCTGACAGACTACCTCTTCAACCGCAACCACCTCCCTCACCTGGAGAGAGTGTTACACACAAGCCAGACAACGTTTTTCCTTCAACTCGATTTCCAATATAGTCGGGCAACCATGAGGCTCCACACCTACAATGGTCTGCAAGCCATACGCAGTCAAGCATTGTGCAACCACAATAGTCCACTGGAAACACAGACACGGGCTTCCCAAAATTGGTCACAGACAGATGCTACAGCATAACAAGGCTCAGCAATTACGGGACATTTGGTTTTCCCCAACCAACAATATAGGACAGAATCATGGCTCGGGTTTTGGGGATGCGTGAGGGTGTACAGAAATCTCACACAGAGACTTAACGGTTCAGGCAAGGATTCCCTAGAAAAAACACCGAAAAAAAGGTCGATCATGGACACCCGTGAGTTTAAACGGAGGATGGAGAATGGGAGGTCGAACATGGACACCCGTGAGTTCAAACAGAGGATGGAGAATGGGAGGTCGAACCTAGACTCGATGGTTTTGACAGAGGGTGTATCGTCTCCTCCAAAAATCAACACAGGCCTTTTTTGGTTTTCCCCGAGTTGCGTGAGTGTATTCTCGTAGAGGTCATACCGAATTTCCAGTTCATACAGTCCACCATAGAATGGAGGAGGAACCCCCCATCATGGCTCAACTCAACAATTTTAACTGCATGCGCTTGGGTTGACACTTTTCACCCATGAAGCTCGTTTCTTCCCATTTGGAGGTCACTCGTCCTTCCAAAGAACTTAGGATAAAACATCACATTTACATGGATTTTGGAATAATATTAAAATATTATTCCCAAGGACTTAAGCCCCTAGGCTCAACACTTAGCCTCTCTTTCCAACCTTCCAGCCCCTAATCCCTTACCCACTCTGTGGAAGCTTAGTCCCCCATCTCTCATTCGTGTTCGGTCTGCACGCAGTGGTTTTTATATCTTTTATTAATGTTCTACATGATTACATATACAAAAGCAGGCTCCCAGCCTTAACACTTAGGGTCTCCGACCTAATAACACATAAGACCACCAACTTATATAAACTTGGCTCACCAGCCTATAAAACATAATTACAATTCATAATGAAAGCTTTATACTTCATAGACATGATTTACAATAGGGATCGGCCTTGGGGACATTACAAAACCAGACCTAGAGAAAACATTTTTCTCCCAACCCAAGGATTTTTGTCCTTGTGTGTGAAAATAAAAACCCTTGCAATAAACCATAGGCTCAAATAAACTATGTCCCATGGACGAACAACTATCATGAGGAAAACTCCCAACCATGTTTATAGTGGAACAAAAAGGTGAAAGAAGAAAAGGTTGGAAACTCTTGTCACAAAAATCCTACTCTAGGCCAATCATGTCCTTACCCCCATCAAAGTTAGAGAATGGATATGGTTGAAAATATTCTTCATAGAATAAATCGAAGTGCTCAAAAGAGTATGTATCAAACCCCCCAAGACAAGACAAGAAATCATCATGAGAATGTTGCAATAAATTATCCCTAGGTGGTTGGAACAAATTTGTAATCATGTCATATTCATGTTGCCAAACATTTGAATCAGTCGCAATCACATATGGTTCTTCTAAGGGAAATGATTGAAAAGGACCTTCAATGTCATAAATGGGATCTCCATTAAGACCAAAATGAATGAAATCCCATTTACGTCTCCCAATATGTACAAACTCATCAATATTGTTAATCTTATCATCACTTTCATTGTAGCATGAAGGGTTCAATGTATCCAAGGGTTCCTCTAGCACTTCTTCACTTTCCACATCATGGAATAAAGTAGCATTGAAGTTTTGGAAAGGAATATAAATTACCACATTATTTTCTTCATGTGTAGGAGGAATGGAATCTTGGATGACTTCATCAAATGGAGGAGAAAATATTGGTGCTTTGTCTTTATGAGGAGCCTCTTCATGGATTAGGTCTTCAACAAGGTGTGTTTCATCAAAGTGTTCTTCTTCAACATATTCACAAGGAAACTCTTGTTCTTCTTGGTAATATTCCTCATGATTCACCTCTTCAGGCTCTCATTATTCAATCAAGTCTTCATTGTCTTCAATGGGATCACGAGGAAATTGTTGCTCCTCTTCGAGGGATTGGTAACCCTCTTCATGAATCTTCTCTTAAACTTCTTATTTTTTGGTGGATTCTTCATATTCCTCAATAGGGATAGAAAGTAACCCTTTAATTTGGAGGGCCACTGTGAGATCATGGAAAATGGATTCATATATTTGTGTTCTTAGGGCCCATGTTTTGAGGAATTCATCAATGAATATTTTAAGAGAATATATAGTACTTGGATTGAGAGTATTCTTAACCCGGTCCTTTTGTATTGTTTCTAGAGATAGAAAAAACAATCTTATTAGAACATATTGATGTGTCACATCTATATTTGAAACATACTTCAAGAAATTCACAACACGAGTAATAGCTAAGGATGGGTCTCCATCAAATTTTGGACAATTATTCCCCCAACCTAGAGAAAAGTGATTTGGGTATCCCGAAATATCCTTAATATGCAAAGAGGGAATCTTTTTGTGAAGTGATCATCAGGCCACAATTCCAACACATGAAAATACACAATATCACAAAGTTAAGAATAAGATGACACCTTAGAATATATCAGTGGAGTTTCCAGATGATCCCCCTTGGATCAAAAAAAAGAAGATGAGGGAACTAACCTCAGTGGAGTATTTGAGTAAATGTCATTTCCAAGCAGCTGGTTGCACCGTTTTTAAAAAATATAAGTGTTTATCTATTTCCTAAGTTATTCCATGGGATTAATTGTTTTGTTTTTACCTTGTTCATGAGAATGGTATTTATGTGTTGTTGTATATTTTTACTTGGTTGCATTATGTTCATTTAGAAAGTTGTAGATGCATTTAATTATGGGTATCATAATCTAGTCAAATATTTGTTTAATTCGTAGTTGGTAATCTACAGGAGTTAATTAGCAGAAGAAATTTTCAAATTTATGTGTATTTTCCACAAGCAATGTTCCTCGGTTAAACTAGGGAACATTACACATTCCAAACTTTAATAGAAAAACCTCATTTTATTTAATGTTAGCAAGATATTAAAATCCCTCAAAACTTAATAGTATTCTATGGATTCAAAACTTCTTACAACTCCTTGAACTCTATATATTAATTTGGATAGGCACAAATGTTGAGAGTTCAATTGGCTCTACATTTGCATTTGAATTATGATTGACGACGCATTTTCTTTAAGGTCAACAAACTATTAAAGGCCCTTGGAACCTAATAGTATTCTATGGATTCAAAAATGCTGGCCACCCCTTGAATTCTATATGTTAGTTTGGATGGGCACAAATTTTGAGAGTTCAATTGGTTTCGTATCTATTGAATTATGATTGAGCATTCCCTTATTATAATTAAGTTTCTAATTCCTCTTGATTTGAGAAGATTTTATCCTTGATACAATGCCAACACCTCAACTTGATTGTTAGTGAATTCTCCTAACACCCAAGCAAAGCTCATTTCTTGAATTTTTTGGGGATTAAAGACAACCTCCACCCACCCAACACCTCCCACCTTGGAATCATACTAAATGTTGTGAACAAAATATTGTTTATATATTTAAACATAGTGGAAATGAAAGTATCAAGTTTTTTTTTTTTAAGTTAAATATTATATTATCAAGGGTACAGAAAGGTAGGAGAAAATATTGTGCGTCTCCAACTTTTTTTTCAAATTTTGTAAATAATAATCACATAAATATAGAGCAAAACCTATGATGCTCAGATTTAAGTTTACATTTAATAAAAGTATAAGAGAAATAACTATTAATAATAAAAGCTTACAAAATAAACATGTTTACACTTTTTATAATCATATTAATATAAGAATGATGAAAGATATTAAAAAAAAAACAATTAGATTCTACAAACCTAATTGATAATATCATGAAAGTTATAGTTTTTGGGCTAAAAGTATAAGAAAGATAAGTATTAATAATAAAAGCTTACAAAATAAACAGGTTTTACAAAATAAACAGGTTTACACTTCTTAGAATCTAACATAATATTAATATAAGAATGATGAAAGATATTTAAAATAATACAATTAGATCGTACAAACCTAATTGATAATAGTATGAAAGTTATAGTTTTTGGGCTAATTATTGGGTAAGAAGTGCATTTAACAATCTAGTAGTGTGTAAAACAAAGGTTATATTTGTGAGTTTTGATGTGTCACTTGCATGAGTTAAAATATTAAAAAAAAAAAAAAAAAAAAATTGACATCAATTCGATTGTTAAAAAAAAGTTAACTTAAAAAAATATAGTAGTATAATAAATTCATCTTAATTCTAAATTTATTAATTATTTATAAAAATTTAAAAAATAGATTTTTTTTATTATGTATTATTTACATAAATTAAAATTAAAATTAAAATATAAAAGAAAATCGACATCATATATTTATATTTTAATATTAAAAATAAGTTAACCTAAAAAAATACAATAACATAGTAAATCCATCTTAACCCTAAATTTATTAATTATTTATAAGAATTATAAAAAATATAGATACAAATTTATTCATATTTATAAATTTAAGATGAGTTTGTGCTACTTTATTTATTTTCCATTCAATTCATTTTGACATTAAAAATTGAATGTAAAATTTTATTGTATACATTATATTATATTTAAATGGTGAATACAAGGATATCTCTCCCACCTAAGTGTATAGTGCATTCAATTTGTATAGATGTAATTATAAAAAAATAAATAAAACTAAAATAAAAATACCTTAGCTTTAAATTATATAAAAGATTAGAGATCAAAATTTTCAAAATGCAAATATAAATAAGAAAAAAATGCAATTAAAAATTTTAATCTCTACAAACTTATATATATATAACATCACTCCCTAATCAAAATAAAATGTATCTTCCTCTTACTTATTTGTTACATTTTATTTTGATTAGGGAGTGATGTTATATATATATATATATATATATATATATATATATATATATATATATATAACATCAAAATAAAATGTGTTGGCGTCAGAAGTCACCCTTGGATTGCTAGCAGGAGCAGAGCCCAACGCCCATCAGTTTTATGTCACGATCTATTTAATGGAGTGATCACATGGGTGAAGACTCACGAAAATATAGCTTTAACTCAGGAAACTAGGCCTGGTATGTAGAAAGCAAGGGAGGTCTTGATCCAACTTCTGTCAGTAAATGATTAAAGGGTGGTAGAAGGAAGACTTGTGAGAAGGGAGAGCAAGACTGCCTCGGGCAACAGGCCTTCGGAAGCTTGAGGACGAAAAACTCAGAAGCCAAGATCCTCTTGGTCCAGAGCTTCAAGGAGTTGAGGGGTGACTCGACTGAATCCTTCAATTCTGAGTCGTTTCAGCGCTGAGAACATCACAAGAACCGATTAGAAACCATGTAACTATTACAGTGATCCAACCTACATCATCTTATAACAGCCACAACTCGACTGGATCCTCCAATTCTGAGTTGTTTTAACACAGTAAACAAAGAGATGGAAGGGAAGATGACATCCATAAAGTAAGAAATCTCAAATGCCTTGTACATTAACCAGAGCGACCAACGCTTCATCAAAACCTTACAATCGGGAGCTTTGCTCAACCATCGATAGATTACCAAATACCAAGACTGAGTCTATATACTCAGGAAAATTCACCTCATAGAGGCGTGCCCAGTCACCCAAGGCTTGGTGTCTTTTCAGCCAAATTTGTACTGAAATCCTTCTTCCCGCGCCACCTTAACTGCGCATGGCTCCTGTAAGGAGGGTAGCTGAGCCATTAAGTGTCGAGCTAGCGTGTGCAGACTTCTCTGTCTTCTTGAAGACTTTGGCATGGCTTCTTTGGAAAAATCGGTACACAGGACCCCTTCGACCAGACCACTGGCCAGACCCTCCATACCTCACACTTAATGAATGAAAGGAGGTTTCAACCACCCGTTCATGCCTTCATTTACTCCAAGCGAGACACAGGATTGAGATCGGATCCGATGGCGCCTGGAGGTCGCAATAATCTCCTCTATAACTGAACTCGGTGCCTTTGGCCCCTCTTGCACAACTCTCTTTGTCTCCCAAGTGACCATGGGATATGACCCTGTGCTTACTCCCAAAGGTGCTTTCGGCATTCGCGAATATGAAGGGGTTGATCCCTGCTTCTTGAAATCGCGATGAGAGAAGCACCGAGACGGCTTAATCTGGAGCCACGTGTCCTTCAATCCTGACAATCCTAAACTCGCCCGGCGATACTGTGGGCCTGGGTTCGGGACTCTCCTGGCACCTCATGCATCGGAATATATCGGAGCTTCTCTTTGCGCCTTGGAGTCGCGATGGGCAAAACGCTGAGATGGACCAGTTTGCCGCCAGGTGTCGCCTTTGGATGGATGGCTGAAAATGTTTCGTGATACCGCAGGCCCCACTTTTGGCGCTTTCGACACTATCGGGGTCGGGGTTTTGAGATGTAGAACAACATGAAACTCTCACCCCTCGAACTCCCAAATGTTGAAACACCGACGCAGCCATATCTCGTGACACACGTCCTCTGGATGGATGGATTTTATTCTCCCCTGCACACGATATGGGAGCGATCTATTGTGTTAACTTTGGCGCAACTTCCTTATTCGCGATTTTCCGCCAACTGTTGATCTGCTCATATGGATGGATCCAGACCGTTGACACTATAATCCTGCCTGCTCGCTTGATTTTTAGTCTGAAAAGGACTTCTTCTATGCGCTGCGCTTGGGTGCTCCTCGTATAATTTGCAAACTTGGATATTCCGATGCCGAAGACAAGTAATGTTGCTAACATTAGGCTCCACGGGGGATAGAGTCGTCCTTGTGATGCTCTAAGGACTCATTTTGTAGTTCCAATGCCTTGTTGTTGGGCTATGGGGTCATTTACTAAGCCAAAGCAATAAAAGTAAAAACGAAGAATAGAACGGACAATATTTACAAAACATAGGAGCCACCAAAGGCTCAGACAAAACATTTTTTAAGAAAATGCCCATTTACTGGGCTACTGAAAACTTCTTCGCCTTCCGAATCTTGCAATCTATATTTGTTATTTGGGAAAACCTCAGAGATTTTGAATGGCCCAATCCACAGGGCTTCGAATTTGTCATGTTTTCCCTTATCTTCCCTAAGAGCGTCCCATTTCAGCACTAGGTCTCCTATCTAGAACCGCTCCTTCTTGGCCTTCTTATCGAAAACTTGCTTGATCCTTTGTTGATGGCCCTGAATTCTTTCCATTGCCTGCTCCCTGGCTTGCTGGACCTCCACTAGCTGAAGAATCCTTCTGACCATGTCATTGGTCTCTTCTTGATAATCCTAGGAGAATTTTGCTACAGGAATGGCCAGCTGAGAAGGGAAAACAACTTCTGCTCCGTAAACTAACTGGAAAGGTGAGACACCTATAGATCTCTTTGTAGTCACCCGATCGGCCCATAGAGAAAATTTTAGCTTTGCATTCCAAGCCTTTTTATTGTCCTCCAATAATCTTTTGATGATCCTTATGAGACTTTTGTTGGAGGATTCTGCTAAACCATTTCCCTGGGGATAGTACGGAGTGGAGTGAATCAACTTGATTCCAAATCACTCACAGAACTTGACCAACGGTTCGGCCTTGAATGAGGTTTCATTATCTATAACAATCTTTCTTGGGAAAACGAATCTTGTGATGAGGTCTTCCAAGAATCCAATAATTACCTTGTGGGAAGCACTCTTGGTGGGGATATCTTCAATCCACTTGGTAAAGAAGTATGTGGTAGTCAAGATCCATCTGTTTTGCCCACTGGAAGCAGGGTGGATTTCTCCAATAAAATCTAGGCGCCATTGTTGGAAGGGTCCCGAAACAACTATAGGCTGTAAAGACAGAGACTTGAGTTGTTGCTTTCCTGAAAATATTTGACATTTGATACAAGCCCGGACCCTTCTGCAGATGTCAGTGAATACGGTGGGCCAGTAGTATCTAGCCCTGAGGATTTTGTGGGTTGTGACCTTCCAGAAGTGGTGTCCTCCACATAGGCCACTGTGAAATTCAAACATGATCCTGTCAGCCTCTTATGGATCCATGCATTTTAACAGTACCCCCAGGGGGTCTTTCCAGTATAAGATTTTATTGATAAGGCAATATCTGACTACCTTGAGCTTCAGAGCTCTTTCTTTGTTTCTCGGCAGGCCATCTGGAGGCCACAACTCATGTAGGAAGTATATGACATCCTTATACCAAGGACATCGGGCCAATGGGGGCTCCCTTTGAGGGTCTCTTCCAGACAGCTGACCCTATTGGATTCCTGAGAATTTGTTGATGAAAGTTATCCCCAAAGCTTGGAAATTGGCTTCAGCCAACAGCTTGGCTAAGCCCTGACCTTTGATCAATTTGGTAGGCTTTATTTCCAGGTCAAACTCCAGAATCCTGGCAATCCACTTACTCCTCCTGTCTATGTAAGGCTGGATGAGAATGTCTTTAACAACAGCTGAGGGGACGTAAGCGATGATTTTTTACTACATGACATAGACTCTAAATGCTTTGAGAGCCTTTACCAGGGCATAGGCCTACTTCTCCATAGTGTCATACCCGACTTCGGCATCCCTCAATGCTCGACTGAAGTAGGCGATAGGCTACTCAAGTCTGCCCTTGTTTGTCTATGTCAGGTGAGGCAAAGGAGAAAATAAGGAAATCCTTTGAGTAGTCGGGGATAATAAGCACAGGGGCTTCTGTCAGGGCCTTCTTTATTTTCTCAAAGGAATGTCGTGATTCATAAGTCCACCTCACTTCATTTCCTTTCCTTAACATGGTTGTTATGAGTTTTACCTCCTCAACAAAGTTAGGCACAAACCTCCTCAGAAAATTAATCTTACCAAGGAAGGATTGGACCTCCTTCTTGGACCTCAAGATTGATAAGGCTTGTATTGCCTCCACTCTGCTAGGGTCAATCCTGACTCCTTCTGCTGATACTATGTGGCCTAGTAATTTTCCCTCCTGCATGGAGAACAGAGATTTCTTGCGGTTTAATGAAATGCCAAAACTCCTGCATTTCAGGAAAACTTTCCTGAGATGAAAACAATGTTCTTTATCAGACTTTGAAAACACTGTGATGTCATCCAAATAGACGACCACAAATTTATCCTTTTCCCTGACGAAAGCTATGTCCATGGCATGCTGGAACGTTGCCCCTGCATTCATTAATCCAAACGGCATCTTGGCATACATGAATGTGCCCCATGGAGTGGTGAATGTTGTCTTTTCCCTGTCCTCAGGCAGAACAGAGACTTGATTGTATCCAGAGAAACCATCAATCATGGACATCCTGGAATCTCCCGCTACCCTCTGCAGTATATGTTCCATCTTTGGTAAGGCTAGTTATCCTTTCGTGAGCTCCTGTTCAGGTTTCTGAAGTCTACACAAAGCTGGATATCTCCATTCTTTTACCTTACTGGCACCAAGTTGGCCACCCACTCGGAATATCTCAGTGGCACAATGATCTGAGCTTGAAGCAGCTTCTTCACTTCCCTCTGCATGATAGGTAGCAGCATAGGATTGATCTATCTCAGCTTCTGCCTAAATGGCTTTGCCTCCTCTTTTAATGAGATTTTATGCTCGATGAAAGAAATGTCATATGTTTTTAGGTCTTCGTAGGTCCAGGAAAACACATCAGCAAATTCCCTCAAAATTCCAATGTATTCAGACCTTTGCTCCTTTTTCATACTTCTTGACAATTTGACAAACTTGGGCTCACTCTCGGTCCCAATGTTGCACTGAATAGTACCAGTGTCATCCTTTGAGGTCTCTCCCTTTAATGCCACATCATTTCTATCAAAAATCCTTTCCAAAGGAACTAGTCCCCTTGGAATATGATTGTTGGGCAGCTGCACAATGTCACGCTCTGCAATCTTATTCAGAAAATTACCCCCATCAAGATTTTCTTCAGAGACAGAGTCTCGGTCGATATGCATATCTGAAAATTCTTCGACAGTCTCCAATAACTTCTTGATCTCAAGATCATCCTCGAATACTTTCCAATGCTTGACATTGTCAGGTATGGAGGGCCTATGTTTTACCTCCACATCATATATGAATTTAGGCTGCAAGGGTACTTTGAAATTACTTGCTGATGTAGCCAAGGAATCTTCCAGTGTGTTCTCCTCTCTTGGGATGAAAGAAATGTTAAATTTTGAGAAGAAACTGTCAATTAGGTCCCATACCTCATTTTTGTAACTCCTGAGTCGAGGATGCTTAGCCTGATAGGTGTTTCTTATCTGTTGGACCACCAACTCTACATCTTCGAACACTGCTACCTCCTGAATTCCCATTTCCCTTGTGGCTCTTAACCCTAGGACAAGA